>JAHLSL010000010.1:22055499-22173370 GCA_025920805.1 Petroica traversi
AAAGAGGGGAAAGAGGGGAAAGAGGGGAAAGAGGGGAAAGAGGGGAAAGAGGGGAAAGAGGGGAAAGAGGGGAAAGAGGGGAAAGAGGGGAAAGAGGGGAAAGAGGGGAAAGAGGCTTCAGCTTTCCTACCCATGCAACTCCATTTCCTCTGTAGTACAGTGAGTTGAACTTTTAACATCCTCACCTTAGCTGATCTCTCTCAACTGATCTGCCTCAGTTTACCCCCAGTGTTGACTGCTTTCATCAATTTGTTTGCAAACACTGCCTTCCTGCTTTTAGGAGCTCTTCTTCAACACTGGCATTGCAACTTCTAACTGCATTAAAACCCCTGTTAAGAACAATGCTTTGTCATGATGCCTGCAAAAACTTTAAACATCCATTCCCTTTGTTAGCCTGTCTCAATGCATTTCAGTAGCTCCCTATCTGCATACACACACAGTACTTAGTTTCAACTTGTATCAGATGAATTATGTGGTAGATCACCACATTCTCACTCCAAAATTACCAGACTGCCTTTGGCAAATACCCTGATCCAATCCAAGCCGGCGTTACAAAAGTAAAATAAATGCAGAGCTGCACAAGTGACAAAATGCTTTTTCTGACTCTACTGTAGCTTTTCGTAGCCTGTATATACCACAATACTCTTCAATTCCTGAAAACATGGGAAAAGCATCCCTGCTTTCCCTTGCTGAAATTCAGCCACTGAACTTCAATGGCCAGGTTCTTCTATCAAAGCCATATACCTCCCAAAAAGAACAGCTGTAAGTAAGAAATCGCGTGAAGTGTGAGAGACAGCAGTTGCCTCTTGATAAAAGGGTTCCATCCTTCACTCCTCTGAGATTAAACTCCAGGAAATAATTGATTACACATGCTCCCTCCCCCATTTTTTAAAAGAAAGATCACTAAAATAATACTGGCCAAATAAGCATTGTATAATTGACCTTAATATTTCCTTAATCCTCACTGGTCTTACTTTAAATTAAGTTACAGGACATGCACATCTTCTCCTGGCATAGGTAAAGGCTATGAGTCTGTTCTGGTCTTGTTCATTGTCACATACCTTTGAGTGACTGTACCTGCATAAACTAAATTGCAATAGTTTGCTTTTTAAAATGAAATGCAACTGTTCTTATAGGAATTCATCCATCTAATCTGTACATATGAACAATTTTGTACATATTCATCCACCTAATCTGTATTTTTATGCTAATAAAATATAACTATGTCCTTCCATTTACCCTGTTACTAGAATAGACCTACACATCATTGATCATCTACATCTTTTAAGAGTCATTTGAATGACATCCATGAAGTCCCTTATAGACTTGTTCAGAGCCAAAACAACTTCTCTCCTGTTATGAAAAAGATTTAAAACTTCAAAAGTAATTTGCTTGTCTCTCCCATGATACCAAAATTAGTACCACATTTGACTGCTCCCCTATAAAAAAGGAGAGTCCTAAGAACTTGAACTAAAATACAGAGATCCAGAAATTGTTATCTCATCTAAGAAAACATCCTTATAAATTATCAGAATCCAAAGAACTTTTGTTTTTCTGCCCAAGTAGCTGCATTTCCTGAATGTTTTATTAAAGAAAGTCTCTACCAGTCTTTATTAGCAGGTCTCGTTCTTGACAGCCAACTGAAAACTATCAAAATCCAAACTGCTTTTAAAAGACTCACAGTTATATTTACAAGTACTTTCTCAATTGTATTCTTTCTTTTCAGGCAAGTGATACTGCCTGTAAAAGACATGTGGACCTGTCCTGCCTCTGCCACTCCAAAACTGCAAAAGAACCATTTTTTGGGAAAAAAAACCAAGCATACATCTGTGTTACCTAAATGGGATCACATTTCATCTTTCTCCTCTTGGATCTATGAATATTTTCTGACACCACAATGATCCCTAATGTGACAGCTTACTTTGAACAATGGAAACAGACTTCTAAGAAATAGTCTCTTTGTCCAGAAAACTACTGAGTGAGAAATTGTAACATATTTTATACCTTTCAAATGGGGAACACCACAGATTCTTACAACAGAGGGAAGTATTACTTAAACACACTACACTTAAACACAAACAAAAAAATCAGGCTCGTGTTAGTTCTACTGCAGATGATAAGCTAATTCCACTATTTATCATGCAACCAAATTATTCTCAAAAAACTCTATAATTCCACAAAAAGTTACTTGCTCATTCTTCAGTAAGTGTGACAAATGTACATCTGTACTGTTAACAAATATAAGCCCTGATATTTGGCAGTGGCAACTATTTTCTTCCTAGAGGATGTGTTCATACCCTACTGTCTTTTATGCTCGGCACATACTGATTCAAGACACAGTCAGTGCTATTTTAATTTTCTTCAGACCACAGAAAACTCTGGTTGGATACCAGGGAAGGACTGGGACAGGAGAACAGAAAGGGAATGCACCCATGGACAACTTAGTCAGAAGCTCAGCACACCCTGAACTGCTCAGTGTATGGTGCAGGTACATATAAACTTCCATATGGGTTCCACAAATGATAAATCAGAGACAGTGCAGAATTCTATCTCCACAGATGAAAAGTGAGTCTAACCTGGCAAGTTCATTATAGTTTTTTCCTGTGGCACACCATCTATTTGATCTCTGCATGGACAGGGGCATTTTTCTAGATCTCCTAATTATTTACACAATCAGTGTCTGGCCCTAATGAGAGCTCAGGCCCTATCCATGTGAGACAAAAGAGCCTTTTCACTAGAGGGTTGGAAGGATTATTTTGACCTCAGAAACTTAAGGTCTGTGACAAAAATGCAGCAACAGGTAGGCTTATTTACTGATCAAGAGTAATTCTGAAATTGCCTTGGGTAATATATCTGTATCAATTCACAAAAAGAGAATGTCATGCAAGAAGGAAATATACCTTTAATCTGATATGCTTCCCTGTTTACTGTTGGAAGCATCTGCAATCCAGTTTTCGTAGAAAGAGGGAACAGTGAGCAGGGCTCTATGCCTCAAACAATGGTGAAAAAGACATTGGGAAAACCAAGTTTGGAACCAAAACCACAATTAATACCAAAGAAGGTATTAAGTCAGTTCCCAGGCTGGATACAGATTCCTACCAGTGCAATGTTCCTGGGTGGTAGGCAGCCCCTGTGTGTTACACTGTTCTAGTGTCCTCTACCACCCACCAGAAAGTACACAGGAAACCGAACCAAAAAAACCTGCCGAAGGGATGCATCCATCACAGCTGACACAGATTAAAAAAAAAGGATGCAATAAAAAGACAGATGATGAATAGATTTCTCCACATAACTGGAGAATGAATATCTTGCTTCTAAAGAAAAGCTGAAAGGTATCTGCCTTTAAACTTACCATGACCAGGAAAACATAAGTATACACTGCCATTTGTCTTGGGATAGACAGGCAGGAATTCAGCGTGGTAATGGGATTAAAGTCCACTTGTAACATTAGGTTGTCATGCTCTGAAGTTTGTCACAAGGCAGTAAATATTTGGCACCTGAAAATGATTTCTGTGCTCCGAACTGCAAAGAGAAGCATTCATTCTCTGAAACACGTGCGCAAATAGACTGGAGGACCCAGGCTCTTGAGGGTCTGTATCAGTCAGCTGCCCTGACAAAAATAGATACAATTGTCTCAGGTGAACAACTCTCCAGCTAAAGGTGTTGAGTATTCTCATGCCAGGTCAGTAACCTGTTCAGGTTGCTTGCTCAAAACCCGTTATCTCTGAGGGAAAAGGGAATGAGTTCCCTTCTTCCCAAGGTTAATGAAGAATTAATTTTCTTCAAGACAGACTTTTACATGGTAGGTCTCCAAAAATACTCATAATGGGAGGTAGAGCAGAGAAGTGGGGCTTCTAGAGAAAAGAAAAGCTAACTGGATCAAGTAACTTGTGCTGAGAGTCTAAAATCCAGAATGATGCCTCACCAAGTTTGATGAAAGAGTGCTAAAATGTTTTCAAAAGAGTCAACTAAGATAGTACCACAAGGAGGAAGAGAAAGTTAGTGGCTGCTAAAAATACTGATGTTTCCTTTACTGTTGGAGAAAGAATGTATCAAAAGATCTTGCTATGATCCAATTAACTCTACCTACCATACTGACTTATAGCCAACTATCAGTTTCAATTTCTGCCGTGATTGCAAACCAAAAAGGAATTTAAATTTAAGAGATTTAGAAAGACTCTCAAACCCGCATACCTAGCCATCCTAAAATCTTGTTTTGTAGCCAGCACTATCCAGAAGGTGATGTGTACCTGTTTCTTTGACATTCCTTAATTTTAAGGTGTAGAATAAAAATATAATTCAATCAAAATTGCTCCTTCAAACAGACGCCAGGGTTTGTGGCAAGACAAAAACACAATCTTGGTGGTGCGTCCCTTGCCTTTCCCTTGCCTTTTTTCAGCAGGCATCAGTAGCAGAGCTGTCAGCATTAAAGGTACTGGAGCAGATCATTTGGATGACCTGAGCTTCCACAACAGATTCCCAAGTAGCCAGACCAGAGTTGCAAGGGGAACCAAAGCCACGTCCATCTTTTTATCAATCCCTGAGGAGTGTGATGCTTGGCACTCTGAATGCCAGCTGATGGTAAAGATGGGGTGGCATGCTCTGGGATGCCACTTCTGCCCACATACTAGGAAACAGCCATTTTTGGTGCCCACCTCAACCAGTTGATACACTCAACTGCTTTTAGCAGAAAAATCGAAAATTTCAACTCCCTCTCCCTGCAACCGGGGAATTCGGATAAAACCCATCAAACTCAGTACCCTCCTATTCCCCCTCGCCTCCTCTGAGGCTATATAAATGCTAGTTATACAGCTCAGTTAAGCAGGATCATATGTTCCAAGTGACAGACAGATGGAAGATTATTTTTGAAGAAATCATCGGAAGATAAAAACTTTAACAGAGGAAGCAAACATAGGAAGGAAAACGCATGTTAGAGGCCATTTTATATATAATCACCACAATATATATACAATCACCACAAAGTATAGCAGCACATTCCATTCTGAATATATAGTATTAATCAGGCAGAATGTCAGTCTAAAATTACATGGAAAAGAAACATTTTATACAGTATTATAAGAAAATATTCTAAATCATACCTCGGGTGCCAGGTATTCTGGAGTACCACAGAATGTTTTCATAGTTGCTGCGTCTGTGATTCCTTCTTTGCAAAGTCCAAAATCTGTAATTTTTATGTGTCCATCTTTATCCAACATTAGATTTTCTAACTGTGTGTTGGAGAGAAAAATATTCCCTTAGTATTTCTTAAGAGGACAGATTGATGCCTTACATCAATTTTGTAAAAAAAAGTGTGATTCCTTGCAACAGAATGTAATTAATTTATAATTTTTAAAAAATACAGCATCTACTATATTACAGCATTTAATAGCGTTTACTGCTATATAAGTCACATAATTACTTAATACTTTAATACAGAAGTAAACCTCAGTTTACAAAAGTAAATCTCAGGTCAATGACTTCAGAGGTTTCCTTTCCTTTGCTTTGCTCTAACAACCACTGATCAAGACACCTTTAATTTCTATACTGTCATGAAACAGCATGGGTGCATGAATCCTTAAAATACCTCCAAGTTCCAGAACCTTTTCAGTAATAGACAGAACTGGGAATAGGGCAACTACTGATAAAAAACCCCCCGAGGCAAATTCCTCCTTGTCTACTTAAAAAAGACACTTTTTAAATTGTGAGTATATGCCTCTGCATGCTTTGCATTGCTTTTTAAATACATTATTCTTATTTTGAAATGTGAAAACATTCAGAATAATGGCTAATATCACTTTCCCAAAAGGTTTTAATTAACTGTACTTAAAATACAGATTGAATTGAAACCAAGGAAAACATTCTGAACAACTTTTCCCAACAGAAAATGGTTTTGTTTTTTTCAGATTAGAAGGTATGTAATGAAAATACCGACACAGAACAATCATAGCCCTGTCATTCTAAGTCTGCATAAAGCCTGAAATACAATCAAAGGTATAAATTTCCTGTTGAGTCTAAGTGAGTTACAAAGAAAATGCAAAGTAGACAACACAAGAAATACAAGATTAATGATGCCAAACTCCTCTTTCCTTATTTTTTAGAATTTTTAAAAAACAACTATTACCTATCATTCCTTGACCAGACAATTCTGTATTTTCCCAGGATGTCACAGGATTTCACATTATTACAACAGATTCTGCTACAAGCAGGTAACCCAGTATTTTGTTTTATGTTTGCCTTCCTGAGCAGAACTTGCCTGCCATTGCCTCCCTCTCCTCGGCTCGTGCACAAATGAATTCCACTACTGTGCATGTACAACAGAAAGCATAATTTCCTGTACATGGAATTAAAGGCTTGACACAGAAATAAAATTGTCTCATCAAGGACTTTAGAGGTTCCTCCCACACAAGTCAGAAAATGATCCTGTTGAAAACAAAGTTATTTTTCCATAGAACATGGTGTGTGTCACAGAGTACCTGGAGCAACAGAGTACCACGCAACTGTAAATCCTGGCAAATCTAAAACAAACTACATTCCAATAACAGGAATCTTTCCCAAGATACAAAAGACAAAATAATTTTGAAATCAATGCTGAAATAAATTACTTTTCTGTTGAAGTATTCTGAATTGTTTTAAATGTTTTCAAAGCATACAGAAACACCTCTGTGCTGAGATTAAAGAATGCAGTCACACTGTCCCGATTCACCACTTCCCTTGAGTGGGGACACTGAGAATTGTATTTGAGATTTGTGCTGAAATCGAAGTTAAGTTGTGAGTAACAGGGCAGGGGGTGGGGAGGATAAGGATCAGAAGTTTAACTCTCCTTCAAGTCTTGCTACTGTGCTACCCTGTCTCATTTTTTAATCAAGTTAAAGTCAGAGAATGTACCCATCTAGAGACTGCTATATCAAACCACTTCTTCCAGCACACACAGAACTTAAAACTGAACACAGACTTTTTTTTTTTCCCCATTAACTCTGAATAGTGCAACTTTATAATTACTTTGTGTTTGTCCCCATAGTCTCTGCAAAAACAAAAATTTGATTACTTTTTTTTTCTTTCTTTTTTTACCTTGAGATCACGGTACACAATCTTCCCAGAATGCAGATAGTCCAGGGCAGAGACAATTTCTGCACCATAGAAGCGCGTGCGGTCCTCTGAGAACACCCGCTCTCTCGACAAATGGAAAAACAGCTGCAGGGTAAACAGCAGGGACAGGATTGTAATAATTACTGATTTAGTGGGGGAAATTAACACAAACATAAAACACCTCTCATCACCATATTGTGATGATAGATAGTGTACTCTCAGTGGACACTCAGCACTCTTAGACAGCAGCTGGCTTATCTTTTCCAGGTTTCCAAAGGGAGAAAGCGAGCTGTTAAATCAGCGTTTTAATCAATATACCAATCTTGTTTAAGGCATTCTGCTTGCTACTCATTTAACCTTCAGTTACCAGAGGAAAAAAAAAAAAAATAGTATGCAACAGCATCATTCTGTACTTCTCCCTCTGCCACTTCCTCAGATTTTTCTTTAAGCCACTGAGAAATATCACTAAAATGTACAGATTTTGGTTCTGCCTCATGTTTTCCAGTAAGTTTAGTAACTTCTCTTTGAATAGAAAAAACTCTAGTTCTTCAACAGACTTGGACTGAGAGGGGGAACTGGCATTTTACAAACCACACATTCATACTGCTAGCAATAGCAGTCTCTAGAGAAAGCGAACCAACAACTGCTTAGGGCTTATAAAAACAAATCTCTGTATTTAGTGTATTTCTTTGCTACAATTTAAACACTCTTTTCGATGTTTTGTCTCTTCTTTAATACGATTTAAGTAACAGCAGTTTGCAGACACTTTAAAGTCTTTCAGCAAAAAATAATACTCATTATAATCAGTATAGTCAGTAATTTCAGCTGTAATGAAAAAGTCCAAGATGAAGCTATGTAAGGTTGTCAGTATCTTAATGGATTAAACGTCACCCTCAGAACTTGGAATAACATCTAAAAAAGCACAATTTGGCTATTTAATTCAAGTGTGGTCTAAAATGATGAGTTAGAGTTACTGTTTAAAGAAATTTTGGGTAATTCCTCAAGCAAAGATTAGTGAGTATATTTCTGTATTCTCCTTAAGACCAGATCTGCCATTTTACAATGCTTTTGGCTTCACCACAGGAGCTAATAATCAGCAAAACAGAAATACAAAAAATGTTACCATTTATAAATTAAACACAGAGAGTAAAATCCACAACAATTATGCATGCAGGTTTGATTGAGTTGGGGTTTTTTTTCACTGTTTAAAGTACCAAGCAGATGAGAATTCTGAAATGGCAAGGCAGGTTAAAAAACCCAAAAGCTAACCAACAAAAAAAAACCAATTATGTGCTTAAACTGTCTATATCACAGCCTACTGTATGCCTTTGGAAAATCTACACTATTCACATGGCACAGAACTGCAGCTATTTTCAGTGGGTGGACTTCTGGATGTGGCACTTGGGGGAGAGGGTTTAGGGGTGATTATGGTGGTGCTGGGTTGATGGTTGGACTAAATAATCTTGAAGGTTGCTTTGAACCTTGATAATTCTGTGACTTTTCAAAACATAATTTAAAAGTCACTGCTATGAACTAGAAGTCAACTTCTTTCCTGAGACTTGTAATTCATAACAGGTGCATCACCTTTGTCTCAGCCTAAACAAACTTCCCAGTAAACTGAGCCTTTTGACAGCAAACATCTGTATCAGCAGAGACCTCACAGAATACAGAAACTGCACTATGATTTAAATGAAATATGCTAATTTTGCTCGTTGTGTCTGACTTCTCCTTTCAACTTCTTTTCCAGTGCTCAAGACACCCTGTATAAAAATGACAAACCTGAATGATTTTGTGTAGGTGTGTCTGTTGCTTGCTCACCTGTTCAGGCACCAATCCCTGGTGGGACACGAGCCCTCCCTGTAGTGATCTGCTCTCTGTACTGATGGCTGCCTAGGAGTCAGTGCAATCACAAGACCCATCCACTGTAAGCAACCAAGTCTGACTGCATGAAATGCCTCACATATTACCAAACCAGGAAAAGAACAAGTACATTTCCCAATTTTTGTGCTCCTTTCCACACATTTCTGCAGTATTTAAATAGAAAACAAACACTGCTAAGTAGAATTTCATTCACATAATGCAATATACAAAATTTATGTAATTTATGCATTTATGTTTGTCTTGTGGTCTTTTTCATAAATAATGAGCTAGTGCTACTCATTTTTAAGAGGATTTTTTGTTTTGATGGATTAAATGTAATTAAAAATATAGGTCAACACACTCTGAAAATTTAAAACTTCCAATTAGCCCTATATCTGTATCTATTCTAAAGGACTACTACAATCTTCTGCCTGAAAGACACTAATCCAGTAGCTGAAGAGCAGTCTTAGAAAATTCTAAAACTTCAGGACATTTGTCACCAACGAATTCGTTTTAGTTTCCATTTTAAAAGTGTCCCAAATCTGCATTTGAAACTTGATAGCCTGACAAGTTAACATACAAAAAAAATATACTTTCTTTAGTGTTATTTCCAACAAGATTATTGACATTAATTAAAAATACTAACTTCAAAGTGGAATGACCAGCCAGAAACAACTAACAACAGTTCTGTGTTTGCTGAAGAAACTGTGAGCTTCTGAGTCAGCTTATTTTAATGTATACGTGACACTTCAGTCACTCTTCTTCATATTATTATAGCACCTAACAGAGTTGTCACCAAACCATACTTGCTAGTTTTGAATGAAGAATGTACATTTACATATAAAAATGCACATTAAAAGTGTATTCATACACTCAGATATATGCTAAAGATATTAAGCAGATTCTAAAATTATAATAGAGAAAGCAAGGAGATTACAGGGGGATTACAGCATATTTTCAGCTAATTATTTAGTTGGTTCACTATTTGAGAATAATTCTGCCACTATGTTCTATTCACAACTGTCAGAACAGGAAGATTATATTTATTAAGTCAAAGAAGGAAAAGAAGAAGTGTGATGGAAGGTTATAAAAAAGGTTTCCAACATTTTCACTATTTATTGATTTACAGTTATTAAATATGTGCTATAAAATCACTGGAATTGCAATAGAAATAGCTTTGGCACAAAGAAAGCCATTTTGCACATAACATTTTTGATGGCATATAAGAGGGTGCTATTGTTACAGTGAGGGCTGGAGCTACAAATTTCCTGGTATGCCTTTAAAAACTGAACAACAGTGCTGTCCTGGGTTTTTTCCTAATAAAAAAATTTAATGGAAAAATTTTAACGAAGATCAAACACAGAAGTATATTCAGCTGCAGATCCAAGCATGCCAAGTATATTAAAGACACAACCTTGTATCAATTGATATGTTAAAGTTGTACACATGCCAGTGACCTACTTAGCATGTTGTAAGTTGAATGTCTGGCTCTTGCTGCTGTGTATTGAGTTTGCTCAGCTCTGCATTTTATATTTGGGTGTTGATTTGCAAAGCACTTGCAGCAGCAGCCTTGAAATTTCAAATTATTTGTTTATTGTTTCAGACTTTGTACAGCTTACAGGCACATTCTATACCCAAAGAAATACAGCACTCTTATCATGGACTATCATAATTTCAGGCTAAGTAATATTCTCTTGTTTACTTATTTTTAAATAGCTTGTAAATCCTCTCTTTTTTTTTTTTTTCCTAGACAGTAATAGCACTTGTTTAATTACAACAAGCTATTTAGTTCTCTCCTGCCTAATGAATTGAAGTAAGAGCTGTGGAACAAAAATGCCAAGAGGAACAGAGATTCAGAATTTTTGTGTGGGGAACCATCTAAACAAATTTTAGGGTTTAATTTTATTAGACGCATAATTACCAATTAAGTTTGTTACAAAGTATGGAATCTGGAATTATCCTAAAAATGCAGAGCGAGGGAGTTAATCAACTTATTAGTCAGCTGAATCAGTGTACTCTGCAGAGAATGTATGTAACAGATTTCATTCCCAAAAGATTTTCAACCTTTAAAGCAAAATACTGGAAATAAAAATCGGGAATCATATACCTCAAAAGTATTCCCCAAAAATACAGAGCCATTTGGTCAGCTAAGCCAGATGATTATCTGTTTTCTTAAAATCAAAATTCAATTTCTTAAAGTTACTTTAACATAATTCCTTCAGTACAACAAAGATATTGAGAAGTAATTACAGTGGCAGACGTATCCTTCTAGCTATGCACTGCAACATAGTCTGTCATCAACAGACATTGGTAAACATTTCATCCATGAAGTCTAAGAGCAAAACCAAATGAAGACAAAATTAACCTTTTGGGCCACAGCAATTATTTCAAGACTGGGGGTTAGACAGCAGGAAAAACATTCTCAGCATAAGGAAAATATATTCAATATTTCCATCTGAATAATCTGTTAGAAGAAAAATCCTCTAATGGTTTGCTTTAGTATATTTATGTACATAATATGCTGGGGTTTTTTTAAAGTAATCCAAAAGAGCATTCTTTACTGAAATACTTTGCACACTCTTTAAGAGCACACACACAGACCAGTAAAACGGATGCAATTAATGTTTTCTTATTAATTAAGCCTAACCCACTTGAAGTTACATTAGGTAAGGCAAAGATAAATTGCTACTATTTTAGAGGGATATTAACTTCACTGTGGATCTAGATTTTTAATAGATATAAAAGATTCTTGCTTACAATCATTTAACACAACTTCTTCTCCTCCAGTATGAAGTTCTGTGCCCCTTTGATTGTTTTCCTTTCTAGCCACAGAAAAAGAAAGCAAAGACTCCTACTACTGACCACAGTTTTTATTACTGTCCTAGGGCAAAAGCCTAAATTGTGGCATTTTCTTGCTTTCACCTAGGTAGGAGTCAAGAATATATATACAAACTTTCAGAACTCCTTCATGAGGAGAATTGTTTGGGTAATGATGCTCCTGAAAGACGTAATCCATGAAAATTCCCAACTAATTGATTCACGCACAACAGTTTCCCTAAAAATAATTATTTAATCTAAAGGAATTTTAAACAGAAACACACTGAAGTTAGCACAGCACTGGAAAGAATCAAAAGCAGCACAGTACATCTACGGTAAATTTCCCAATGGAAAGATACAATAACAAGATGAGTTTTCAATACTTTCAACAGTCAGAATATGTAAGAAAATGTAACTTCCTCAGAACACAGACAGAATAGTAGACAGAAGTAGCAAAAGAAAAAAGTGTGTGTACCATATAAGCTAAAATGCTGGCTAAACTTTGAATAATTTACTTTGAGTAACTCTGAGTTAATAACAAGGCTATTTTTACAAATATTAAATCCTCTGTATTTTTTGGCAGACACTGACAAAAGTCTGAAATTCACAAGAAAATTTGGTAAGATTAAAGATTTTCTTATTAAAAAAGATGGTTTGTCCAACTTAGTACTCCAGATCTCTAATCAAGGAGAAGCACACAGGCAAAGCAAGAGAGTTTCCTCAAAGAAAACTGCCTGCTCTCAAAGGGCCACTATTTCCCAATGTGGCAAAACTTCAGAGTTAGACCTTACACAGAGGAAAACCATGAAGAATTAGCTAGCTTTTAAGACAATACTTAAACCTCATTGCAGACAGCATTGACTTAATATTGGTGATGTCAATTCAATATCAAATAAGCCAGCTGAGTGTCCAAGAGAAGGCTGTTATCCCTTTACTGCTGAGCGAGATTTCTGTATCTGGTTCAACGCCTGTGATGTGCAGAACTGGGTTTATATATTGAGTCAAACAAGCCATCCTCCCATATGAGAACCCTATAGCACCATATTTAGGCATGGCTGGTAGAGGATGGCCAAGGATGAGTTGGTATCCCAAAGGGCTGCAGGCATTGGGATTATAGCTGAACACAGTTTTATTGCAGGAGAAGACTGCTAAAACTTAATGCAAAACATTACGTATCATGCCATAGCAATTCCTGAATGAAGAAAGAGTCTCTTAATTAAAATAAACAAACAAACCTCCTAATGGAAACACTTGGTCCTTTAACATTACCATGAAGCATATAGTTGACAAAATAAGAAAAATCCCCCAGTTCAGGTTGTAACAAGATACAGTCTGAATAGCAAACAGCACCTAAAAGGTAGATAAAAAGCCCTCTTCTTCAATTGCAGTTCTCTAATTCCATTTTCTGGGCATAATCTTTGATATGGCATTGTTTAATAAACAGTTGGAGGACAGAAATGGCTTCAAAGTTAACAACACTCAAAGAAGTTTAGCACTTTAGTTAAAATTTCCAGAGTACACAGCAAGTGAAGGTGAGAGAAGCAATGAAAAATATGAATGCTCCACTCTTTTCCAATAGGTATTTGTAATAGTTATAGCAAACAGAGCACACATTTCATATTAGGACAAAAGTAACACTCGTCAACATTATTTTTGCTTGTTTACACTGGATTATGACTGTTTCATGCCAGAACGTCCTATAATATGCTTAAATAAAGAGAACAGCAAACAAGCCATATGTAATTATTTCTCTAGCATTTAATTATCTCTCACTATACAGCAGTCTAATTTTTTCAGAAGAGGTACTAGTTTTGACAGAAAAGTTATAAAAACCTGTCAACTTTTTAAAAAATAAAACAGTTCAATTAAAAAAAAAAGCACCCTTTAATGACACTAGAAAGCAAAAAGCCAAGAAAAAAATATAAACTTAAAAGTGTAATCCAGTGACAGCCTTACTGTTACAAGTGCAGAACATTTTCCTTAAACTTACCTCTCCTCCGTTAACATACTCCATCACAAAACACAAACGATCCTTTGTCTGGAAGGAATATTTCAAGGACTTGCAAAGAAAACAGCAAAATCAAACCAATTATTATCTTATATTAACCCAACATCTTGCACTCAAACTGTAACAAAACGCAATTTTATCTTTTTAAGTAGAAAATTCTGATTTTGGTAAGAACTTTAAGAGTAATTAGAAGTGTAACTTTTTATCTGGAGCTTGAGATGAATTAACACAAAAACTTTCATGTGTTTCTTCATCTCTGCCACATGTCCACTGATATGAAAACGTCATGCTTATTTTAATCAAGTATTAAATGGCTACTAAAACACACAATTTTATCCTTCATTTCTTACTGCCATATATGGTACCAGCTATTTCCACTCACTGTACTTAAATATGTCCACTTCCACAGTGCCTATGAAGAGAGAGATTATCATATTCTTTTTCATTTCTCCCAACTTAAATCTTAAAAGTGATCTTAACATCCAGAATGTTTTTATTTCCAAAGCAAAGACCCTCTCGTTTCATATTGTGGAATGTTAAGAACACTAAGTGCCAAATCAATATATTAATTTCCATATCATTTTAAAGTTGCAACAGATGTTATTATCTTAATTAAGATTTTTGACTTATCAACGTTGACTTATCAATGATACCATAGAGAATCTACAAATGAAGACTTGGCCTAAATGAAATTAAATGCGGTAGAACTTAATGTAACAAGCATTAGACTCATGTGACTAAACTCCATGTCTCATTACAAAACTTGCTGAAGAGTCGCAGAAAGATAAGAAGATACAACTGCAGTAAAATTGCTGCATTATTTGTTGGGAGGTACCCCTACTCCTGCTTATTATTATGCTCTAATTCAAGAAAAATTGAAGGATCTTTTTGTCTTTACTGAATTTCCAAGAATATTTTGGCCCATCAATGTAAATGCAATCCTCTGCTTTCCGAAAGGTTTAAGTTTTTCTAAACAGGAAAGCTTTCATGCTATATTTTTATATTTTAATACAAAAAAAATATTCCCCGTCTCAAAAAGCATGTTCATTATATTTTGAAATATCGGGAAATATTTTTTAATATATTCTCAGAGAAGAGAAATCGGAATTACTTCTACAGAAGAAAGTCAGCTGTAAACTTAAATCAATTAATCATAATTTGTCATGAGTCTTAAAATTTTTGTCATTTTAGTCTTTCCCTTCTATTAAATATTAACTATATGAAGACAATGGTAGCAGGGTTTGGGTTTTGTGGCTCTGTGAGCTACTTATTTTAAACAGTTATTTTTATTGATTTACTGAATTCTTAATTAAGTTTTCTTGGTAAAAAATACACCTCAGTAAAATGAATACCTTTTATTTTAGAAGTGTTCATATACAAAAACTACAAAAATTGCACAGCAGTTACACAGGTCTACAATTAAATTTGTTTTCAGTACAGTAAAGCTTTACAAATTTATGAGAAATTTTATTTCTGAATTCTTAATTATATATCCCAGTAAAGGATATCATGAACACCAGAGAGCTAGTGACTGTCTATAAACCATCATGAGAAAGAAATCAAAATTTGTAGAATGTGTTCAAAATGGATGTTTAATATTACCTGCTAATGTACTTAAAACTTGTTGCCACTACTTACTGTTAAAAAAGGGTGTCTGGTGTTTTTCAATACTCTGCTTTCTGTAAGAGTATGAGCCACTTCATCCTGAGAAATAAAGAGGAGAAGTAGGTCTGAATTAAGATACTAAATTGTTACTTAATTAATTCTAAGGAAAAGGTCGACACTTTCAAAAAGAGAAACCGTACAGTTTTGAAATATGAACGGAACTTTGCATTTTTTGAGGAAATATTTGACAAAACACAATTTAACATATTTTATTTGGTTTTCTTATTTTCTTGCTTTAAAATCAGGTCTTTACATACAATTCGGGGAAGAAAGATATTATAATATTGGATTTGATAGCTTAAAAACGCAGTCATCACAACTTCACAGTTCTAGTATGAATCACCTGAACAATGAATCTACAGAGAGACTAAAGCAATGTGCGAGACACATACACATGGAGTAACTGACAAGGAAATATAAAACCCAGTCTCATCCAGCCAAGTGTTAAGTAAAGTCAGGTTTTCTGGTTTTACAGTCTCACTTGGTTTGGTGTTGGTTTTGTTTGGATCCACCCAAGCTGTCCTCAGGAGCCCAGCAGCAAGCAGTGCTCCTCTGACCAGGCTGAGTGTCCCTGAGGATGCTGACCCTCAGCCTCAGGAGGTGGGAGATGCCCACACAAGCCCCACTTAACTCCCAGCCACCATCTGGAAAAGAAGGCACTTTGGAGAGAGTGACAGTGACACTCTGTCTGTGAGCCTGAACAGAAAAGATAAAAACAAGCCCTGTACCAAAGTGAGAGAAGGAAACTAAGCCAGTCACTGTGGATGCTTGCTTCCTGGCAAGCTCATCCATGTTTGCTCCCTGCTCCCTCCACAGGCCCTGTCACCAGCCTGGGGTGGGCACCATGCAGGGGACAAAGAAGGAGCCTGGGGGTGACAGCAACGCCACAGGGACACGACTGTGGCCCCTGACACCACAGGGGCTGCAGAGAGCAGAGCTGGCCATGGCTGAGGGGACGAGGATGGTGGGCTGAGGGCTCACCCTGAGCTACAACAGGAGCATCTCCTGAGGGCCAGGGAATCAAGCAGAGCTCTCAGAGGGTTCCCAGTATGGACACACAGCCTTTTATGCAATTCTGCATGGAATCCATGCTGTGAATGCCCTTCCCCAGGCTGCCAGCAGCCAGGCCTGGAACACCTGGGAGCCTCTGGGAGGGTGTAGCCATTTCTGTAGTGCTGAGCTTCTGCTGAGCTTTATGTTACACAGAACTAGAGACCACCCCGGTGTGACTCAAACTTCAACTGCAATCCTGCAGAAGTAAATATATTTAGTCAGAGTACTCATTATTATTGCCACAAATAATACCAATATAACATTATTGTACTACACACACGCTTATCAGACTATGCTCTGAAGATAAGGTATTATTAAACTGGAAAGTAAACACAGATGCCAGGAGTTTTAAATTAGACTTTAAAAATTGTCAAAATAGGAAGCTGAACAACAACAACAGAGTCAGTGGTAATAACTTGTGATGCCATTTAGCTGAACAGCAGTGCAACACTGAGTATATATACTACAACCACATACAGGGGAAAAAAACAAAAACACTTCAAGGAGAAAAACAAGCATAAAGGTTTATTTATTTATTTAATTTTAAACCTCTGTGGCTCACCAGATGTATGGCATAAAAACCTGGCAATGGCCAGTTTTTCTGGCATTGCCTCAGGAGTCTGTAATACTGCTTAGTAATTTCCCTCTAATATTAATCTGTCATGTAAACTTAGGATAAATAGATTCAGTCTGAACTGCGCAGATGCTATACAGCTGCCAGTGCACCACTTTTCTGCTTCCTACTATTCTGTTAGGGGTATCACCTTCTATAGGGCTACTTTTTGCACAGGCAGGTAGCAACAGGACATGAAAAGATGATTTTAAACTAGAAGGAGAGAGATTTAGATTGAATGTTAAGAGGCAATTTTTTACTGCGAGAGTGGTGACACTGGGAACAGGCTGCCCAGAGACACTTGTGGATGTCATTCCTGGAGGTGTTCAAGGCCAGGTTGGATGGGGCTCTGAGCAACTTGAGCTAGCAGAAGGTGTCCCTGCTCACAGCAGAGGGATTAGAACAAGATTATTTTTTAGATGCCTTCCAGCCCAAGCCATCCTGTGACTCTAGAGTGTATATGATATCACTTACACGCTGAGTTGGGACTGGAGTTCTATTCTACCCAGTGACCATATCCTTAGCACTGATCTCCAGAGCTGAATGCTGCTGATAAACCCCACAGCATGTTTACATGCTAACTGGGTTTAACAGCTAAATTCAAACTTAAACATTTGCATCTCTGATTTCTTCGAAATTTCTCTACCTTTATACATACTTCTTCCAACAAAGATTTTTGCTCACCTTAGACAAAGTTGCCCAATCATCAGCTTGAACCATTCTAAAAAGTCACTGATATTGTAGCAGGCAGAAAAGTAATTACAACCCCCCCTAAATTTAAAACATCTGTTTAGTATGCACTTGATTCAAAGAAACAAGGTGAAATGCTCTGATGGCTGGAAGGACACAAACCAACAGCTGAAGAAAAGGAGCCCACAAGACCTCCTGAGGATCCCCAGATGCCAGGGGTGAGCAGAACACTCGTCCAGGATGTCAGGCTTGTGACTGAGACTCAGCATGCAGACATGCTCTGAGACCCACAGGCCAAACCACAGAGCTTGCTTCTAGGTCTTACAAGGAGGGCCACTGAGGTGCTGCTTCCCATGCAGAATCAGGGTTCTCCAGTGATACCCTCTGTTCTTCCTGTACCTCCTGACTGTGAAGAAGAAAAGGGCACTCTCTGCTGCTGTTACTCCAAACCATGTACACGCTGACCAGGCTGCCACTGCACACGAGACAGGTGCTAAGGGCACATAAAATAGGTCTGTCTCTTCACTGCTGAAGACATAAATTTAAGTCTCCCCCTCTGTAACCGGGCTGGTTTTAATGATACTCAAGGAAGTTTGATTGTCTTTGAGGCTTCTAGTCCTCTACCAAATTTAATTGAAACTGATCTACATATTCTAAAGCTATTGCAAAGTGAGTGACAGACAAAGAACATAGACTGTAAAACTCTTATAAGCCCTGTCTTCGTAGGTCAATGGGAAAATCAGACAAATCTGAAGAGTATTTTAGTATTTAATATATGTAAAACAATATTTACCCACTCACATTTTGTTTTTTATGGATATTGATATTGTTAGCCTCAAGCATTTAAAAAGCTCAGTCAGATCCACATCCTGCAAAACATCCTCATTTAATAACTGGGATTATTCTCAATTGTGTCTCATGGTGATAGATGCATGTAGGTTTCTTGCTTTCAACTTGTTCTCTCAAAATGGGATTCAAAACTTCAGAATTGCTAGAAACAAAACTCAGAGCAGATGATCTAAATTTAAGCTGGAGTGATATTATGACCAAGCACAAGAGCTAGTGACACTAATCAAGTTTAAGTGGTTGGACAATGCCAGTTCAAAGCACACCTTCAGACATCACTTCAGATTTTCCCTACATCTCAAAAACTGAAAAAATGGAATCGTTAATCCCATGCATAGCAATCTTATATGACATAGCAGGAACAGAGCACAGGCCCATTAAAATAAATGTGTTTATCTGAATAAACTTGGAATTGACTTAGAAAAATGAAGTGAAGTATCTAATAAACCCTACAATGCACTTTCTCTTGTATAAACTCAGATTGTGCACTATCTTCCTGCCCAGTAAACTCTCTCAGTGTTTTAGCACACTCTAGAATATAAAATACTGGGAAAATGCATGCAAAATGGTTATACTTTTTTTTTGCATTCTTGTTTTCTGAAGATACACACATGCTTCTATCAAACCAAAGTATAAAAAAATCAATGCTCCTTACATATTAAATACTGATTATTCCATTCTTTAAAATGACCCAATAATAAAAGTATAACCCTTCTTACCTTTGCAATAATTACTTCTTTTTTCAAAATCTTCATAGCATAGTATTTGCCACTAGCCTTCTCTCGGACCAGGATAACTTTACCAAACGTGCCTTTGCCCAGTAGTTTTAAGTAGTCAAAATCATTCATTGTCTATAAGGAGCCAAGAACAAGGATTAGCAAGACTTGGGTTATGCAGTTCCAACATACAACCAAATCCTGTTACCAATAAAATAAGAACCGTTTACAGAAATAGGCCCACTTCTGTAATAAAGTTTGTAATCACAGAGCTGTTTAGGTGAAAGACCTTTGAGATCATCAGGTCCTGCTGTTAACCCAGCACTACCAAGTCTACCATGAAACCATGCCCCTAAGTGACACATCTACATGTCTTCTAAACACCTCCAGGGATGGTGACTCTGCCACTTCCCAGGGCAGCGTGTTTCAATGCTTGACAATTCTTTTAATGAAGAAAATTTTCCTAATATCCACACTAAACCTCTCCTTGAGCAATCTGAGGCCACTTTCTCTCATTCTATCACTTTTTACTTGGCAAAAGAGATCACTCCCCTTCCCCTGGCTACACCCTCCCTTCAGGCAGTTGTAGAGAACAAGGTCTCTGTGACTCTTTCTGCAGGCTAAGCATCCCCAGCTCCCTCAGCTGCTCCTTGTAAAATTTTGGCCTGGACACTTCAGCAGCTCCGTTGCCCCTCTCTGGACACTCTACAGCATGGATCAGATCCCTGAACATTTCCCTTCGGATTACAGGGGTTTCATTCTGCTTCCCCTCCCTGTCTTCCAGTTCAGGGGGGCCTAAGTGCCCAGACAGCACAGGTCTTGCTGCTGTAGAAGGAGGCAAAGAAGGCAGCTAACTGCTATCATTAAACCACCAGGATAAATCATTCAGTAGTATTATTCTCTAAATCTCTAAAGCCAAGAACTGCACTCACTTTTATTTTTATAAAGCACACAGAGGACAAAGCCTTAGCCTAAATAAGCATTTCAAGAATGTACCACATTTAAGAAAGTTCATCAACTCCTGCATTACCAGGGACACACGAACATGGATATCATCAGTAGGTTTTGCACAACACCAACCATAGCACCGATGGCTTTTCAAAACATACACCATCCTCACTGAAATACTGCACCTGTAGGACTCTACAGCAGCCTTTGCATTACAGGTAGACTTTTTAAAATTTCAGTACAGATTACAATTACATGGTATTTACATTCATCAATCTGGCTCTTATGGAGTTATATAATGTAGGTGACGGAGGAACAGGCCTTGAAAGCCAGAGGGACTCATGAAAACATATCCAGGTCACCAGGGAAGTGGTAGGAGAGCACTGTGAGTTTGAGAACTGCTGGACCTGTCAGAGGTGAAAATCACTGTCTGTTACCTTAAAAGGCAATACTGTGAATTAGCACAGATGATTAGCACACATTGCAGTATAGAGTAACTTCCTGTTTATGTGATAGTATATAAAGAATTTTCACAGAGTAATAAACATCTTGCATACCACCATCTTGTATGAAGTCCATAACGTTTTGGCTCAATCACCACAGCTCTGGAAAGGAGGAGCTAGAAAGGTTCATCTTGCATGTGACTCCATTACTGCCCTAGTTTTGCAGTTTCAACACAGTATACCCAAGCTGGTTCCATCAACAGACAAATTGAGCCTAGTAGGTTTATCAGCTCAACTGGGGTGTCACAGATGGTAAGAATATGACCAGATGATCTCAGGCCCCAAAGCAGAACAGCCACTTTCCTGAGCCCAAAGTTTGAGTCAATAATCATCTTAGTTTTACAAGTTCATTTCACAGCCAGTTCAGAAGCATCAACTCCATGGTCTATGCATTAGATGCAAAGATGATGACATAGAGAAAAAAACAGAATACTAAGAGTGCAGTGACTGCACAGGGTTGCCTTGATTTCACAGCAGAATTTAACTGGCCAATCACTGTGTGTTTCTGCGGCACATCTTTCTGTGTGCTGTGTTACTGGCTTGGTTGCAGCACCACAAACTCATTGAGTTTTGCAACTGGAGAAAAGCTGTTACAAATTCTGAAAGAAAATACACTCACTTATTCTTTCTATAGCACTGACCTGCAGTATCAGTAACCCTTCTTCCTTTGTGAAAAGCACACCTCAAAACATTTTCAAAGAGTAATTATACTCTGAGTCTCAGGATTGTTAAGTTAAATATACTTAATCCTGTTTTGTGAGAGAAAAAGATCATCCCTTATCTTCCTAGTGTCTCTTTCTATCACTTGCTGTGGCCTCAGGCAGTTGTGTTGAAAACTGGTGTTCTGGATAAACTTCTTGTATTTTTCACAAAAGAATTAGCACTTTCCTTATCTCTACCAGAAATACCTCTTAACACTGCCTACATATTTCACACACATTCCAGGTGTAGAGGATTGGGCATATCCCTGGTGTGCAATCACAAATTGGGGCAGCAAAATATATTCACTGTGCGAAAAAATAAAGGGCAACATTTCCTTCTGAATTTATTTATTTCTTTAAGCCCAAGTGCATGATACTATTACTGTGGGTCTGAATTTGCTGTCAACAAACTGTGAAAGGAATTCATGCAATTGTTCACTTCGAGTCAGTTTGAAATCTGCTCACATAAGAGGTAGAACTGAAGTTCATCAACCACATAAATGTGCAATTCCCGAGCTTTTAAGTGTTCAACTTGCAACTTCAAAGCTGCAAAAGGTCTTCAACACTCTGTTTAACACTTGGACACCTGGGTGTTTCAAAGCTTTGTTAAGGAGAAGATGCTTCCAATATATCAATTTTCTAGCTATATCAAGCGGAATTAAATATTTTTTCCATGTAATTATTGATTGGTAGCTTCTAAGCAAACTAACCTTGATGCTCACACAAACATTTTGCACTGACAGATCTTGTTTTGCTGCCCAAACCACCTCACATGAAGAGGAACAAAACTGCATTTATCCCAGCAAGAAATATGGGTAACAAAGATTTCAAAGGCTCGGTATAGTTTTTTACACACAGCAAATTCACTTTACACAGTGTAAAGTTGAAGTAAATTCCCACAGACAAATCCTTGAAGAGTCAACTTTTCCAGAAACTATTATAATGTGTGATAACCCACAGTGCATGAGCTAGTACCTAAAGCTGTGATCACAACACTGTGTGGCTCCTCTTATTCAATCAACTAAAGGTAAACCTTCTCAATGATCACTTTCTGTTCAGTACTTCGGAAAGTCAGGTTATTTACTCAATAGCTCTGTAACAACCATCAAGCAGAAAACAACTGCCTTTGAGCCAAAGAAGTGAATATTGACAAAAAGCCATGAAAAATTAAAAATGCATTCAAAACACAATTCAGGCAGAAGATGAGTAATTCAGGGCAGAACCCTCAATCATAAGCTATCATGCTACCTGACAAAGAATGGCTAACAGCTTTATTGATAAAAAATACTGAGGTAGTGACTTTATCACTTTAACAGACACAAATTTATGTGATCACAAGCAGCCTCAAAGGAGTAACTTCTCCAATATTTCTGACTTTCTCTAAGACACTGGAATTAGAGAGGGTCCATTGGAGTCTGAGTAAAACCAGGTCAAAAAAGCTGCCCTTTGCCCATACACCAGAGTAGGATCTTGGCTCAGCTGATCACAACCATGGATTTGATGCTAAGGGCATCAAGCCAGTCAAATTGAAAGACTGATCTGCCCAAAATTTGCTTACATAATGTTCAGCAAAGCAGTCATGAATCTAGATGCAAACTCAGTGAAAACAAGTTAAAAATATATGTATATTTATAAGGGAAAGGTAATGGGTTTGCAAGATTTTGAGCCATGGCTTAACAGCACATTATAATGGTAGTGTTAGTTCTAAGAATAAAGTCTCCTGATGCTCTCATTCCTCAGAAGCTTAGCAGAAGGCTTAGAGATGATACGCAGTGCAGGGTAACTCAAAAAGTCTGCCAAAGAACACAAGACCTTGGGAGATAAAAACACAGATGCCATAGCTAGGGGTGTATTGAAAACTGGTGGGAAAATGGAAATACTTCCTAAACCTGAAGGAAGATGGTAGGCAACTTTGGAGGCTCCCTTAAGATTGGATTCTTTTTCCTTCTGATCTTCCTTAGTTTTTAATTTCTACTGTACTCCAAGTTTTTAATCTTTCAATTACATTACTTCTAGGCTTCCTCTGAAAAATCTTGGTTTTAGTAATCCTGCAAATCAAATTTGTAAACAAAGAAAAAGCAATGATGCCACAGGAGACTAACCAAAAAAAATTATGATGTTCAACCTTGTATAAAGCCTTTTTACTCCCCTAAGGGAACATCTGTTGACCACTTAAACACACCATCCCCTATGGATGATCTGTTAAAAAAAAAATACTCGAAAGCAGGTGTTGAAAATTCTTACCAAATAACTGACTTTTTTTTTTTTTTAATTCCTGATGTGCACAGTGATTAGACCACGTGGAGATTTCATCTGATTTCATTAGGGAAAAACTCTACTAAGAAGTAATAGTAGAGCACAAAACAAAAGCAGTTTGCTAAGAATTTCCAGTATTACAAATTTTAGTGATGTGTAGAACTTAAATTAAACATTGACATGATTTTTAAAAATTGGGGAGAAAAAGAGGTGCTTCTGGTTCTTCCAGCTAATCTAACCAGGGACATAGCCGTCGTGTCTATTCAAATCAAGTTTCACATCCTAAAGGCTGTTTTCTTCTTGCTACCTTTTCAGAGAAGAACAGGCCCAACTCCTCTCTGTCTTGTTTCTTAATCTGATTATGCTCTTCTACTCATATGTATACCATCTGGTGCATGCACAAGCAAAATTCACTGGGCTTAGATGTAAAATCAGGTGACAAAACAAGCTTTTGTCAAAAGAGGACACATTGTGTAAAAATCCCTGAAAGGAAAGAAATCCAATACAAAAAAAAAAGGCAATAAAAATGCATTAAGACATTGTAACTGAAATGGTTCTGACTACATTAACAACTATGAAAGCTTAAACAACAGCTTTTCAGAGACATTTCTACAAAACAGAAACAGTTTTTGAAAGACCTTTTTTTCACAATTTCAATTAAGATGAAGGCAGTGGCAATTCCCCATCATAATGGCCACATAATATTTTTTATTCCAAAAAGTTCTGAGCACCTTTCACTAATATCTTCCAGCAGTTAGAAATCTGCTGTGGGATTCTGAGCTTTGGCTCTATTGTTTTTAATTTTTTTTTACTTTATTATCTTTTTATTTATATTCTTTTTTTTTTTCTAGTTCTATTATTTTGCTCTGCTATTAGATGTTAAATATCACCATTTTTCATTTCACCTTGGTTTTGTAGAGTTTGATTTTGGCTGGTTGCCAAAGCCATTAAGTATTCTGTAGCACTGCCCATACACTGTCCCAGCATACCATTTCAGTATTTCTTAAAGCACAAGTGGCAAGACAGAAACAAAACTGATCCTCTTACTCCTGTTTCTACAACCCCTTTTGTTGTAGAGGAAAACACACTGCACTGTGAACAAGGAGAGCACATTCCAGATAAACTACTTGTATTAGACAGCATTAATTTTGACACCTTGAAAATTAGTGTTGTTATGCAGTGGTTTTGTACTCCACTAAGAGGATACACAGGCTTGGAACAGTGCTCAGATCTTTAATAGAGCAAACTCAAATCCCTTCCACATAATCACATATGCCTCTCATAAGGCTGACACATCTTAAACACTGCCTCTGTTTTGCTGTCACTTATCATATTTTACCCTGGAGCACAGTCATTAAATATCCATGCCACCAGGCTAAAAGTTCAATGTCAGCCTGACAATATATGTTCAGAGTATGGTTTCAGCTCAATGTAATTGATTTTCTATAGCAGACAAGGTTGGAAATTTGCATACAATAAAAATGCATAAAAGAACTCTGTTTGGACTGCAAACTCAAGTTCTCAAAAATTAGGACATGATAGAACTGAAGTTACCTATGCCACCTTTGTTATATTCTTAAGGGTATAGTTCTCAGCCCTGATTTTGTTTTGATTCTTACTTCATGTAGTGCAACAAACAAAACATGCTCTATTAGTAAATAGAGAAATGTTCACCATTTCTTGTACTGATCATCACTCAAAGGCATTCATTTATGTGAGCTATAAGACTCTTTCACTCAGCAGACTACAGCTTCATTTTCTACAGGCTTCAATTCTAGCTAGAAAAAGTGTCCTGGGTTGGCCATATGACTTTTTTGTATCCCCAATCGTCCTCTTGCTTGTGCTGAATATTAAGCTCTACAGCTTTAAGTTAGGCCCAGAGAGACAGAGAGAGTGAAAGCGGAGGAAAAACCCATTCACCCTTTGTCTGCAGGAGTTGCACCTTTACTCTCCCTCAATATCCTTGGAGAGCCTGCATTGCAGCAGGACAGCGTTATCTCACTTCCACTCTCTGGGGTGTGCATGGAATAAGCACACAGCGGAGGGTTTCCTCGGATTTTTCTCCGCTTCTTTGCAGGGAGAGACTTTGTTTCTTTTGCTGGGTATTTTTTCCTTTTTCCTCTTCCTGGGACTGGCTTGCATCGCGTGGGCCCAGGACACCAGGGAACCCCCGGGGCACCCCCTCACCGGCCCCCGCACTGGAGAACTGAACCGGACTCAGACGGACTCTGAATCTACCATCTCTTCAGAGGAAGGAGAGGTTTCATTGTTTTCATATTATCCAAATTTTTCTATGCTTGTGAATATTCTATTTGTTAAATAAATAGTTTTTTTTCCACTTTTCTCTAAGGAAATTCTTCTCGGACCTGTAGGGGGAGGGGCGATTGGAATAGGCTCTTCCTAGAGGAGACCCCCCCCGAGGTTTCCTCCTAAATATTTGCCCTAAACCAGGACAAGAAGTGAAGCCAAACTTATATAAACTGGTTATTATTTTTCATGCAATTTCAGTGCATTTCTTGAGTCGTGTCAACTCCTTATAGTAAGTAAGAGACAACCATTTGAATGATCCATTCTTGAGGAATCATCAATACACAACAAAATGTGCAACATCAGGTCTTTAAAACATGCTTAGTTGTGTGTTTAAGCTGTTGACTCTAGAGATGCAAGCACAAGTATGTTATAGCCAGCAATGTACGTGTTCCTACTTTCACCAAAAGCTGTAAAGGACTGCAGAAAAATGAAATGCTGTTTTCTCTTACTAGATTGAAAGCTAAAGCAAAGTTATTTCCCAAATTAGCAAAGACGAGGTCATTAAAAGCCAGATCCTGCTAGCCTTTCTCATGCAAATTACCTAATTTGTACTAGGTATTATTTGCATGAGAAAAGGGGCAAATGTACTTGTCCAGAGAAAATATTTTATTACTATACTTCTAAAATAGTAAACAAACAAAAGGATGAAATAATAGTCAAACAATAAGCAGAATGTTAGCATGTGCCTGAATGGCTGAACATCGTTTTCCAGAAGTTTCATATCACATAGCATAATAAATAAATAAAACTAGAGCAGTTCAGCTTTATTGAAATAAATTAAGTCCTTCGATCTTATAATATACTGAAATTTATGTTGAAATACCATTCCCTGCATATTGCTTTACCCAACTAGACCATTCTATAAATGTTATTTACATATGAGCCCTGTCAGTTATTTTTTAAGGTCATTACCTTTCTTTTATGATGGGTTGTTGAAGCATCCATCTCTTCTTCTCCTATATTGTCTATCTGAGAAGTTGGACTACAGTTCATCCTCTCCTCTTCTTGCCTCTGCAGTCTGTCTGCTACAGCCTGGATTGCTTCTGTCCATTCTTCCCTACCATGAACAAGCCAACATCTCTATTAGAAACTCATAAAATAATTGCACAATATATAAGGTTTTTCATATGCTACAGTGTTTCAATTCTCACATTACACGGCAGAAGACTCATATTAATTAATCACCTAAATTTCCTTCCAAATTCTGTGTTTTGTTAAAGCTGGTGAAGTTGACCAGAAGGGATCACTATATGGGTAATTTCAAGAACTAGCAATTTCTGATTCTGGAAGTATTTTACTAGTGGAAACTTGAAAACACTTGTTCCAGGTATAATACAACTGAGAACACAGGATGTCATATCTTATGCAACATTATCTCATAATAACTTGCTATTTTAAGAGACATTTTGGTATTCTCCCTCCCTTCAAGATATTTTCACAGCAAAAAACTAAGACTTATTAAACCATATCATGTGTTCAACTCTTTGTCTCCTCTTAAAACTCAATTTACCAGTTTTTTCTCAAATTTCCCTCAAAAAAGGCCCTCAAAGAGAACTAAATTCCTACAAGCATCCTTAAAACCTGTGGCTGCACTGGGGGGGCACGGCCAGGTGATGGTTTCTGTGGAGGGACAAGCAGGGCCAGCTGAGCCCATGGCTGCTCTGTGTGCTGGCTGAGCAGCACAGGCACACCAGGCAGCCCCTGAGCAGGTCACAGCCCCATACTAAGCATGGTACCTGCAGCCTTTTTCTCAGCCAGCAAGGGATACAGAATATTATTGTGGTATTTATTGCTGAATGCAGGGCAAGCTATAGGGCAAGTGGAGACACACTACCAAAGTAGAATTTAAAAAACCTCTAAGTGAAACAACAGAAAAAGCAAAGTTGTTGCTTGTTTACTGATACAAAAAAATAATAGCCAAATCATAATACTTAGTCTCAAAAGGGCAGATGTCCACAGTGGGAACATTCAGTGCATCTAATCATAGAGAGTATGGAAAATTTGAGTGCGTTACCCCATATCTCTGACATGCATTAAAAAAGATTTTGGTGCATTAAAAAAGTTAATTCTTAAGAGTTGTGAATGTTTACCGAAACAAGTAAAACTAATAAGCCAACATAAAATAAATTATAATAAGCATGCTGATTTCTGTGCCAAAAGAAAGGAGCACATTAGGAGGAGTAAGACAGCAAGGCTGGAAATATTTCAATCCAGGCTTTGGATGTTCAAAATTTAACACTTCAGAAACATATCATGACATAGTTTTGGCTTATTTGAGCACACTCATCCCACCTCCTCGCAGACAACTCTTACACTAGTTATGAGCTCAGATAATATTTTACAGAAGCTGACTTAAAAGTCTTTAACTAACTGCTCACATGTGCTCAGAGTGTCACAGTTCCAAGTGCTGATGCTGTGCAGGCCCAGCAGAGACTCTGCTGAGGCTTCTGCACAGGGATCGCGAAAAGGAAAACAAGAATAAAACCCTCACCGTTCCTCTGGAGTGTCTACGTGGAATGTCCTCTCTATGACAGTGGTCCACTGAAGACATCTGATAATGAATGTGTTCGGCTTTGGTCGCTCTGTTTTCATTAGCTGACATTCTAGAGAAATACACGATATTGCCTTTTATATGCTGGCAGTTAATGGGTGAAGAGAAAATAAAACTACTTAGATGAAATACTTATGTCAGCTTATGTATCCCCATTCAGGATCTATCCAGCACACAAGGAAATACAGAACAGCAATACAATCATGGGCTTGAACAAAAGGTAGCAGGTAATAATCATAAGGTGTAGAAGGCAGTCAGAGGAATTGATGAAACTTGAATTGTTGTCCACATAAAGAGTGCCATCTCAATTTGTTAACTCGGTCTGTGTTATGAGGCTAAGAAGAATATTAGATTCTGGATTGCTAGTGCATGCCAAGGCAACAGCAGTAGCCACTGGCATATTTTTCCATCTGCACCCAGCAGGAAGAATATGACATTTTCCCTTCAATGGTAACCATGTCACAATTACTGATAGTACTGTCACTTCAGGGTAAGATTTATTGTAAAATATCCTAACTAAAAATATTCAGATGTTGAAATTAATCTGATTATTAAATATAGAACAACCCCACAAACACCACCAGTGGGGCTGCCCCAGGAAATGATCAGATTTTCTTTGTGTCCTAGGGCAGAATCAGGTCTACCTATGGCATTTCTCCTATGCATTTCTGAAGACTCTTTCTAAAATCCCCAAAAAGTACTAATTTCAAAATCCCTGCAAGCAAACTATTCTATCCAACTACAAAGAAATTAACTATTTTTATCACTGTAAGATTTTTCCTGGGATTTATGGAACTGTTCCTATAATTTCAGCATACTGTTTCTTGGCCTTTTGATTGAAATACTTCATCTTTTCAGCAGCTGTCCCTTTCAGACATTTGAACACTGTTTTCTCTCTCTTCAGTCGTCTTTAAGTCAGTTCAATTGATCTGTCCCTCACCAGCTGTGCTTTCAGATCTGAGATCTTCCTTGTTCCACAATTCTAGACATATTACAGACCACCTATTACTCCTTTGTTGCAAGACCACAGCGCTGGCGACTCAGGCAATGGTTTGGCGTTGCTGTGTACTGGTTCTACAATGTAAGATACTGCACCAAACATCACAGCTGCAAAACTCTGACAAATTACAACTCCTTATTCATGCAAATACATTTAAACATTTTTGAGAAGCTAAGGTTACTCTGTCAAAAGTGTTACTTGTTTTCCTGCAGCTACCACAACGTAGACACAAACCATCACATCTCATGTCTGCAATATTATCACTTGTTCAAAGCTGATCCAGATCAAATGTGCGCGTGTGATCTAAAATGATTCATCAGGTTCACAAATCAATCAATAATGATATGGCAAATGAATTCCTGTTCACCTACAATCTGCTGCAACTTCTTTTTGATATAGCTACCACCTACCAGTTGACCCACACCTTTTACTTATGTAGCTTACCATTCTTTATTCCAGTTAATGTCAACGCTTTACAGAAGTCATATGACATGTACCACTTAACAAGGCATGCTTTTCTTTCTCAGAAATAAATTATTTTGGCTTGACATATTTTCTCTTCACAAATTCAGGATCCTGAAACCTCAACTATCATCTACTGCGATTTTTTTATTTGAAAAAACAAAGAAGAGTGGAAGTGGATATGTCTATCAATGGTAATTTTTTCTGCAGCTTAGCAGAACACCTCAGAAGCTTGACAGACACAGGTATGAGAAACAAAAGAGGAGTAAATATTGTCCTGTGCACGTGTGTATTCCTTGAAGAACGAACTTGTTCACCATACATCTATAAATTATTATGTAATTCAGACTGCTCACTGTCAGGAACGGAGATGGCATTCCATTTAACAACCATTTCACTTAAACACACTCTGCTAGGTCTTGGATGGAGTGAGAGCCATCCTCAACAAGCAGAAGAAAGACCCACAGCAGGATGGACAAAAGAAGAGGGAGTTTAACACAAAAGCTGGAAGAGAAAGAAAGAGGACAAAAGCACTATGAAGGAAAGCTGCTTAAGATACCTAACCAGGGTTGTAGCCCAGTGCATTTACTCATGAGATAAAGAAACCCCTGTCTCCAGGGGTGTGGCTGAAGTGCAGCTATGAACACAGTGACAGCGAAGGTAGGGCTAACAGGCTTTCTTTTTCACTTCCTCAGCTGTAGTTCCAAGGAACGTGTGGGGCTACCTTCCTAGCAGACGATACTAGAAGCATTGTCTGCTCTAAGATTATCTCATCTTACTCCTGACAAAACCATCCTCTCATCTTTAATCCTATCACACTTCAATCATGCAGGCTGAAATTTGCTTTACTGGGTGTCTGCCTAAAGCTGCACACTGCTGGAAAATGCTGCTTTTTGGAGAAGAGACTTAAAACTTGGCAAATCAAGACCTTTGATATCCTTTTAGTATTCCTGTGAAAATGTAAGGCATCTGGCCACACTACATGTGGGAGGGATAAGAGTGCAGTGGGAGGAGGGTAAAAAATTACAATAACAATTACTAAAAGCATAAAATCATTGAAAATCTATGCATTGAGCATAATCCAGAGGCTGCAGCGACCTCGTGCCTCTCCACATGCTAAACTGAAAGCATTTCTCTTATATTTATAATGCCTTACCCTCTTCCTTAGACAGCATGAAAAAGAAACTACCTCACTGAGGCAAAATTCAATGCAGAAAGATAGCATACAGCAAGTTATTTACAGGAGAGCTGTTAGGAACAAAAGACTAGGGAATAAAGGGAGGAAAGTAGAAACAGGATAGGAAGAAGACTGGAAGCCATATGAGAAGGGAAAGCATGGGGAGAGCTAGGGAATAGGCAAACTAGAGGACCTAGTTTGGAGGTAGGAAGATGAAAAAAGCTGCCAAGGAGAAATGTGAAGTGACTGTATTAGGACAGTCTGAAGGAAAAGAGGTACAGAGACAAACCTGCAGAAAAATCTGTAACAATCAGAAAGCACATTCTCTCCAACACCTGTGATGGAACTGAAGATTTTGAATTCCACCATTTATTTTCTCTTTGCCATTATATACAAATATGCATATATTTAAATGGCATTGTTTAAGTTTTACAACTCACATATGAAAAAATGGAACTAATAGAATTACACCTGCTTATATCCAAATGCTATGTATAATATGGTCTTTACCTATATATATATATATATAATATATACTATATATAGTATAATAAATATTTACATGAGTATCTACATTATATAAATCTGTATCTAATACACTACTTACATTTTTCATTCAGTCCTCAAAGTGATTGTGCACATTATTAACAAGAACAAAACATATGGATGCACATAGTAAGTTTTGTAGCTACAAAAAACCCCACATTTATTCTGAGTTTTCATTACAGATGATTAACTAAATCAATTAAGGAAATAAAAAACACTTTAAGAATTTAAACTGGTACTGAAAACATAAAAAAAACCTCCAGATAAATAACCCCCCAAAATGCCATTTCCCTATTGCAGAAGGCAATTATTGGAAAATAAAATTACGTAAAACTTAATTAGCTTTGATAATATTCTGCTACAAGTGGCTGAAGTTTTTATTTCCTCGTGGAAGGTTAAAGTTGAATACATTCATATCTGTCCCTTATGAAGCAAAAAGAGTTTCAGAAAGTGGTGGACCAGTGTATTCCCAAAAGAAGTGTACTACCCATTCTTCTCAAGTAGATAAAAATAACTGAAGTCTACTGATATTTAGTAGCCCCACGTTTCATGCACTGCTGTACACAAATGTATGGGATAAAGAGTATTCCTGCCATGACTGCAACATGAATAAAAACTTCTCTGTGATTTCTTTCACCTACTACTGGAGGGGGGGGAAATCTATTAAGATGAGTAAGTGCTGTAATACACAGTTACTGCTAATTACCAAAATATTTTTCTACTAATTAGCGGAAAAACCATAGTAGTTCAAGACTGAGTGAATAGTTTGGAAAATACAAAAGCACAGAAGAAAGAGTGAAACTGGCTACTGAGAGCTGGCTCCGAATGCTCGAGTGATAGTTGGGTCATTACCAAGAGTAGAGAACATTCTACCATAATGTCTTCAAGTTTGCTACTATACATAAACATATGTAATTAAAGGACTGAATCTCAACTCAAAACAGTTGGAAGTCTAAATTATCATTCAAAAAGATGAGTAAGCCAGTAAACAGACAGACTCAACTTTGTGTTCTTGTATGCTAGCCATCTACCACTTGGAATTACACATTTTATTCCTAAAGCTTTCTGTCTTTTTGGGATGAAACACCGGTCATGAGAATTTTTGCTTTAATATTAGAGGGGAGGAAAAACCTTGGGGGAGAACACTTGTTCAAAGCAGCAAAATACAAGAACAGTAACAGAGAATGATAACTCTGTTCCAACAAGTGCATGGCACTTCTTTGGCCATTACTGGATGTATACAAAATATGGGGGAAAAAATTAAATGAAAGCAGTATAAAGAAATGCAATGGATGTTTCTCAATTATTGAAATTCTCCTTTTAAAAAACAAAGCAAAACAATGTCAGGACCATACCAGCGGTTAACTTTTGTGTCCATATCAACAACCAACCTGGCAATTCTAAAATGTTAGACAATCTTTTGCAAATAACTGCTACTCTCTAAATTAAGTAGTTATGCTAGTTAAACTCTCCTGAGCAACTCTAACTACAAACTGTATTTCAAAACGTTCTGTTTACTTTACACCATTCTGAACCACAGATGACAAAGTTTGCTTGAAGCTGTAATTACTCTGCAAAGCTGGGAAGCCAATTAGAGGGCCTGAAACCTGCCAGTTCCAAAAAAAAAAAAAAAAAGAAGCAAAAAAAAAAAGCACAGATCATCTGTTCAGATTTTATTAGAAAGTTTAAAGTTTGAATTCTATAACTTTAACTGTATAATCACCAGCATTCTTTTCCTTATTGCAGTCATTGAGCAAAAAAAAAAAAAAATTGAAAGAACACTAATACCATTTTATTATTTCATATACGAAAGGTTTCAACTTCAGCAGAATGTGTTGATATGGCTAGACAAGAATACTAAACATTCAAGCAGCCATAAAAAATCGTACTAAAAAACGAACAGAAGGTTGCATATCTGAGAAATTATTTCTAATACAGACAATACAGATTGAGTTTTAGCACAGAGGATAAGTTTCCATGATTTTCAAAATATATAAAAAAAATTTGTATCAAACCACTGCTTGCATTATTTATAATGTATGCACTTTTTAAAATATTGGGAGAGTGTTGTCTTTACACAGATCTATATCTCTCTCTATCTATCTATTTGCATAATAATTTGACCTTGATTTCTTATTTTTCCCTTCATCTTTCATTTTTGTCCCAACCTTTGCCTATCTGATTGCTAATCTATCTTTTCTTTCTCATATCAAAATTTAAAGAACACATTCCTTAATTAATTCCATACAAATACTTTTTCCTGTTGTTGCTAGTCTTCACTCCAAACCCACACTTCTCTAATGACCTTTTTTGTTAGACAAGTAGTAGACAACGAGCAGAACTAATACACCATTTTCATAATATGGAGACACATGTATTTTTGCTCATATACATATGAGAATCATGAATTTTACATATAGGAACAACCATGTGTGTGCACCCATACACACCCTTAGCTTGGTCCCCTTCTGATTCTCCCACTTGTTCACCCCCTCCCTATGGGAAATTGACTTCCCAGAGGCTTTCCAAAAGGCTTTGTTCTTTCTTACTACATCTTATCTATGGGGAGTATCACCCTAAAATTAAGTTTGGTCACATAGAGATTTATGTGAATAATTAATTATCTCTTCTTTGATCCAAACAAATACAGGTTTACCCCAAGACTGCTATTCCCAAAACTGTTCATAAGGATCATTTTTGTCCATTGTCTCCTTGATCACATCACTCTTTTCTTGGCATTTCCCATTTCTTACCCAGCTCTACCCCATCAAATACAAGTAGCTTTTCACCATGGTCTGTCCCCATAATCTACCCTTATCCTTGTTATCATTTTTATTCAGTATCAAAAAAACATCCATCCCTTTACTTTTACAATTTCATCATCATTACTCTAAAGCATTTCTAATTTCTCTCTGTATGTCATACTAGCTCTCTTTAAAATCCTCCTTAAAACTCTCCTTCACCATGCCTTAAAAAACAGGAGGGAGGGAAGGAGGAAGAAAAGAAGGGAGATGAGAGTAACAATCTAAACTTGACAATGGATTAGTTGTTGATGTGCTGAGACCACTGCCTGTACTACAGGCTAATACTGTCTCATTGTTTTCTCATACTCCCCCCATCTGTTTGCATCCATCTGCTGTCACTTGTTTTATATTTGGAATTTTAGTATTTTGGAGCAGGGACTGACTTTTTGTTCTGTATGGGTAAAAATCCCACTTCTGTGGGGCTTGGCTCATGACAAGTACTTATATGCATATTGATAATATGACAATATATAAGACAAAGAAACCCTTAATTATATTCCTTGAATCTGTAAAAGATCAAACTTAATGCACTTCATCATGCTGCAAAGTCTTTTATTTACAATACTTCGAAAAATACCAAAGTAGCATCCATGCCTTCCTATCACTACAACTAGTTTCCCATTTGCCCCTTCATGCAAAGAGAGAGAATGGAAATAGGAGATTTCTGCATGGGTTTTGCCTGGGCTTTACTTTGTTTTAATGGAAAACAGCAAAATTATACATCCTTCCCTGTCTTTCATGTAAACACCCCAGTTTTATTTAAGCAACTGGGTATATCACACCAGCATAAAAACTTTCAGGTCTGGCTATAAGCTTCTAAGTCAAAGGAAAGAATACCAACTATACCACCTAGAACCCATTCATAAAGCAATTTTAAAGCTTTCTAAACACTTTTCCATCCAACACAGATGGAAATATTTCCTATACACATTAGATTTGAGTTTGAATTTTTATAGATGTATTTGCAAATGCAGTACATGACACATACATAGACTTTTTCTCTCCGCAAGTATTTTCAATATTGAATGAACATTACTTATTCAATTCTACTACTATTCCTTTGGAATCAAATTCACACTGTAATTATAAGGACAGTTATATCTTATCTCTGGGTTTATGTAATCCAGCATTGTAACAAATTTTTTAAAATGGACTTAAATCTCATTGGGAAGTTATTTTAGGAGTTGCACACAAGGTCATGTCTAACGCCCAAGAATTTTGATAGATAAATTAATCTCACTCATAAAAGACATACATATTTTCCTACCCATTTCTTTAAAGAATGTCTTCAGAATTCTTTAAGCCCCAACATTATTCCCCCAACACCTTTTACCGTTTTGAAGATTTTAAATCCCAAAAATAATAAATTCTTGTTTCTGGCCCATTGAAAAGTTATGATTAGGAAAAAGCAGCACAGATTCTTGATTCAGAATAGTCAAGGTTCTTGATAATCACTTCTGCAGAGAAAATAAAAATAAAATGAAGTTTATAAAAGGTTACATTCTCATAATAAAAAATTACTTTTTCTTTTTAAAGACAAGAAAAAGGGTAGCTGTACCAGAGTGCTTAGAAAGCGCTATCTTTCAAGATAGGAAAAAAGTTCCGGGTGACGTCATTTTTGGCCAAAGCTCAAAGGATACTGTGAAGGGATACAGCTCTTCCCAATTATTCCCCTTGTAAAGATCAAAATGAAGGCAAAGGGCCAGTTCTTAGAGATACTCCATCCCAAATGTGCTGTGTGATTACCTACACACCCACTACACATATAAGAAGTTGGGTTTTTTTAAAATCAGTGAAGTCACAGATCTTCCTTAAGTAGAACTGAAGTAAAATTCTTCCCCACTCTGCTTTCCCAAATAATGATGACAATCACAGACCAAAGGGGTTTACATGAAGCAGCGTTTATTCCACTTACACAACAGTGGGCTAGTTGAAAACTGCATTATGAGGCCATGTTGGGTTTTTGAGGGGGTGGAGGGCATTGAGGAAATGCATCCTATTACCCAAAGTATTAGTTTTTTCTCAAAGCATAATGGAGTTTTAAAAGACAGGACATTTTTATCGGGCCTTTTTGCCTATACAGAGAAGTCATACCAACTGAATCCAAAATTATTTTTAAACTGGTTCTGACTGCATAAATGCCTAAGCAAAAGCAATTTAAATTAACATATTTTATTTTGCAGTTGAAGTGGGCTAAGAACGCACACCCACTCAGTTACCGTGACTCAGTCAATCAAGAGTATCTGTACCAGCTACAGCAGTTTGATTCCTTGCAACTGCTCCTCTCTACCTGAACAGAGCTGAACTGATTTTGAACCAGATAATTCCAGTAAGCTCACAGCTCTGAATTTACCCCTGAAAACCAGTATCACCCAGGTTTAAGTTTTCACAATGAACTTCCCACCCGTGTAATTACACCGCCTTCATTTATCTTCAAGTGCACAGTAAGATACCACAGCAGAGCTTTTTGTGAGTCTCAATGTCAGGGCAGGAGCATTAAGGGACTAACAGCCTACTCCAAATACACAGCTCACACAACTCCCATTTAAAAGAAGGTGGTTCTGTTAGGTGTAAAATAAGCTGGCTCCACGGGAGAGAAACCAGTGATTCCTACATTTTATTCAGTGTCACCAAATCTGGCTGATTTGTTCACCCTGAAACCCTGAAGCAACTCCAAGATGTAGGCAGGGTTCCCATGGCTGCCTTCCCTGTGCATCCAAAGTTGGGAGAGTAGTGGCCACAGAGGGGAAAAGTCCATTCAGGACACCTAAGGCCTGCCTGTGTCCTTTCCCAGGGTTCAGCCTCACCTCACTCCACCCTGTCATACCCTACCTATATGTGTCATCTTCAGTGCTCCAAGGAAGAGAAATCCCTCATCTCCATTTCAGGCCCACATGGTTCCCCTGCATTTTGGGTGGGTGGCAAAGGACTGAAGCACATGTGTGCTGCCTCAGTCTCCCCCTCACTAAGTAAAGAGTGCCTGTTTACACACACACTTCCAAATGCCTTCCCCCCAGATTTCCTCCCAGAATACCCCAAGGAAAAGGGATGGCCTCTGAACACTCCATTCTATGAGAAAACTCCCCTCAATGAGAAAGGCTCTATAAGCAAAGACACTTCTAGCAGTATGTAAAATAACTTCATTTTCCCCAGCCTTCTTGCCATTCCCATCTGAGTTCACAGATGGCAAAAGATCAGTGAAAGACAAATCCTCAGGTGCAGAAATTTAAAGTTATCTTGGAAAGAGTCAGGGAGCCACACAAGGGGAAATGACACTATGCCTGGGAAAGAGCTTTACTTTTGCAAAGCTAAGCTGATGTCACAGGACTGGAAGGCAGGGGACACTGGTGGGCAAACATCTGTATGATGGAAGTAACTAGCTTGACAGAGCTGCTTATAAAAGTTTTAAACTGCACAAGTATCATAAAAGGAGAACCATGCAAACTTGCCAGTGTTTAACTCCAACAGTACTATGAAATAATAATACCACAGCCTTGGCCTTTTCTGCTTAAAGAACAAATTGCAAGCAAGAGCCAAAGATGTCTGTCATTTGGAGAGCAGAAAGTAGTCTGAGACCACACTCTCACTTTACAGATAGCTACAAAGATTACATGAAGATAGGACTGTAAAGACATATCTTTAAGTCCCTGCCAACCTAATCAAGATGGTATTAGCAGTGATCTCACACTCCATCTGCCTGGCTAGTAATTTATGAAAAACGTACTTCACTATTACAGGAAAAATATGTTGCGCTGCTTGTGGCCACAAACCTACTGCAGCAGCTCAGGAACTCTTGGATCAGAGGCCATGAGACCAGTTCTTGACATTTACCAGGTACTTCCCATGAGATGTGATTCATTCATACAGCAATTTTGTTTATTTGCCCTACTGATGATCTCATCTTCAGACAGATAAAATAGCTGATAAAAAAACGTAGAGTCCCTTGCAATTTAGATAGTAATACCACCCTGGTTTGTTTTTCATCCTGTGAATTCTACACAGGCACTCCACTTAATTTCATGAGATTCTTCTGATGAGTGATACATGTCCCTGTTCTTGCACTGATCAGCCAGCATTTCTGATAAAATTATGCCTTTTCCTGTCAGAAAAACAGAAAAAGTAATCTTGCACATAAAAACTGGATTTTTTCAAATAATATTGCATGCTTGTTCCTTTAGCTTACACAGTCTAAGAATCAGACCTATGGGATTTGCTAGTTGAGAAAGGATTTCTTTGGGTTTTTTTTGGCAGGGGGGTTGTGGGGGGTGGTAACAGTGGCATTTTGGAAAACAATGTGAAATCTTTCCATTTCCATCAGGCAAAGTTCAGGTACAGCATTCTAATATCAGAATTACATAATATAACCTCTGGGTACAAAAAAAAAATCCCAACCAAAACCAGTACCAACACCCTGGAATTAATTGCTAATTATGTACTTCTTTGCTTTGCAGAACTACCATTTGGATCACCCTTCTAGTTGCTGCAGCCAGGGAAGACAGAATATGCAATGAAGAGCACGGTAAAGCAGAACAAAAAAACCCACTGTAATTCTAGAAATTGTCTTTCTGCTGCAAACTGGGGAAAAAGTATCCAGAAAAATACTATGTGCTAAAAAAGAGTAGTTAGAATATGCAGAGCAAAAACTAAGGAATGAAAAATGGCCTATGATTTCATCACTTCCTACTCATATGAACAACTTAAAGACACCACTGCTTTTATGCTAAATACCAACAAGGCATAATGAGCCTCCAATACTATTAGAAGGTTTGCACAGTCAATATAATTTTCTAGTGCAATCAGAATACAAACTTTTCTTCTAGCTGTGAGATGAGACATGGGCTTAGAGCAAGAGATTATTTTCTTACCAAATAAAATACACTAATTACTTTGTATACACAAAGGCTGAGTCAGTCTCAAGTGCAACTTTATCAGGAAAATTCAGTCTAAGTAGCATTTGTTCCATCTCCAGCAATGAAGATGAAGGGAACCCTTTCCCTAAGTACAAATACTCTTGTGGCTCCTATACTCCTCTATAAAACTAAATACTGCCACTTTTTGCAGTGCAGTACACTGATATAATTTTGAAAGAAATTGGGTAAATTTTCTAGTGCTCCTCTGAAAGTTTCTAGCCGCAATATTTGCAATCCAGAGAGATTTTTTGTCCCCTTAATTTTGCTACTCAAATACTTTAATTTCTGTTCAGAAACACTCACCAATCTCCTTCTGACAGATCAAAAACCTTACGAATTTGTCTTTTAGAAACATTCTTGGAAAACACATAATCTTCACTTTATCCAACAGAAACACACTTTGTAGCTTTCTTAATATATGCAAATTGTCTGATTGCTTGAAATTACTCATTAACTAGGCTGGAGAGCTGATTACCTGATTATCCAAGAGAAAAATAACTTAGCATGATTTTGTGTCATTTGACAGTCTAGACAATTTTCTAATTAATCTGAGTTTTCATGTGAATTCAGAGAGACTAACAAAAAACAGAGAAGAGGTCAGCAATCTGAATAAAGGTAATCTTTCCAGGAATTTTTTTCTTGTAGCAATCATTTGTCAAATGTCGTTGTTATTTACAGACACTTTAGACACACATACAAAAAATGAGAACTCAGACTTCCAAAAAAACATTCAAAAACCAACGCATGGTTCTTCCATGCTACTGTAAATATATCTTGTAGAGCTGGATGTAAGATTAGTGGTGCATTAGAATGGCACATGGCATTAAATTTGCCGTGTTACCAATAAATTCTGAATTATATACAAAGCAATACGTAGCAGATAATCTGTCAATATGCTGAGAGAATAATAAATACTGGAAATACATACTTGCCACTGAAAAGTTGTTGAGTGGATATGGCAGATCCACATCCTGGGGCTTCTCCTTATAGCCTATGAAAGAGCCATCTGTCTTTAGCAGGAAGTATCTTGGCCGCCAGTTTTTTATATATTCTCCTAGAGGAAAAGAGAAAAAAAGTTCATTAACACTGTAGGGAAAAAAAAATGAACTTGAATATTAAAAAGCATATCATATTATCAGTACCAAACATTAATTATACCAAAATCTTTTCAGATGTTTTCAATTTAGAGAGAAAACTTTAACTCTGTCCAAAAGAAGGGAAACTTAAATTGCAATTGTAAGCCTGGATTGTACAATGATGCCTCTGGAATAAGAAGCTGCAAGTATCATATACTAATATTGTATTATTCTACATTTTATCATACTATACTTTTCAAATATCCTATGTGCTAATAAACACCATAAACAATTAGAAATTTTTTCGCATAAAAAAATAAACTCTACAGTTTGACTTTTAATAATCAAATGAAATCTAATCTACTACAAGGTAGAAAATTTACCCTGTTGAACCAAAGCAGAAGTGATTCATTTGCTAAAAACATATACTAAGAAAATACAAGGAAATTGGGGATAGCAGAAAAATCTACACAAAATATACTTTAAAAATAAAACTGAAAGCAAAAGGAATAAACAAGAAAAAGGAAAAGCCAATTGCCTTCCAAGAGGAAAGTCCACCAATAAACCCACCATGCCACCTTTCCCCTACCCCAGCCTGAGCAAAAGATTCTGCAATTTATGAGGAATTTAGGATCAAAAACATACAGAACACAATCCCTTCATCAATGCCACTTATTTGCTATTAAGGGTGAAAATTTCCTTAATAGTATTATACTTAACAACACCACACCAGAATTTCAGCAACAATTTCATTTTTAGAGTGCAACTACTCAGTTCAGTACAGGTTAGTTTAGATTTGCCAAAATTTCCTCATCTTTGATTCTATAATTTCTGCAGAGCAAACAACGACTATTACTAAAACTTTACTTAAAGTCACTGTTTTATCATATACAAATGAGCATTTTCAGAAAATAAGTACATTAACAATGCAGGATTTCCAAGAGGGAACTTAGGACTTCTCACCATTTGCAAAATACTCAGAAAGAACCATCCCAGAGGCTGCACTGGTCCTGGGCTAAGCCCCAGCCTGGCACTGCCCTTTAGCACCTCAGCACCTTTTCAGCTATAGCTACATAGCTTTTAGGCCATTCAAAAGTCAGAAAGAAGTTTACATCCATCTAACATGGAGGTTATTTCATTAAAGGGTAATCTAAAAATTCATGGATTGCACCTTCACATTTCCATCACAGCAATCAACTAATTGTCACTGAAGTTCAATATGGGAATTGTTGATATTGCCTTGATGAACTTCAGCACAGCTTGTAAGGATTTTGACAATACCCAAAGCTTAAAAATCCAACTGCAGCCATTAACATCTGCAATATTCACCATGTACTTAAGCAGAGAAGGAGAGTAGGGAATACAAGATGGAAAAGAGAAAATAGGAGAAAAATTAACACTGGGCTAATTCAGGCTGGCTTAGGTAGCAAAACTCTTCCTTTAATTCTGTTTCTAGATAAAAGGCTACTTGCTTGACTTTGTTATACAGACATTTTCATCTAGGTAGAAAGAACTGAAAAAGTCCAAGTGTGACTTAATTTGACCACTAAACGAATAGAGAGATGTGGCACTAAGTTACATTTGTATTGATGCAGGGCTTTATCTTGGGCCTCCAGTTCTAGTTTGGCTGGGAACATTCCTACTGCTACCGCCAGTCTGAGCTCATTGCACAGTAGGAAACCCCAGTCAACATGAAATTATGCAATAAAAACCAAACCAAAACAAACAGGTACAAGGTACTTTGTAAGCTGAAGAAGAAACACAAGTGCAGTGTGGGAAAACAAATGTGTAACTTTATTATGAACAACAATGAAAAACTGTATCAGCAGTACATGAAAAACAATAAATTAAATTTGCTGAATACCTGAAATTGAAATAATCACAGGCCTAAGTAAAGGTATGACTCATATTTTTTCAATATTTAAAATATGCCCTGCAACAAATTTGCTGAAATCTGCATGGACTCGGTAGCTGAAGTCAAACAAAACCTTACGTATCAGATCATCCAACATAAGTTCTAAAAATATTAACATCTTAGTAGTTTTCTTTAAGATATTATAAAGAGAACTTTGTGTATTTTTCTAATAAATTATATCTCATTTCATTTTCAGAGTAAGTCACTGGTAGGAGAGAAAGTGCCTGTTACTGGTTTTGCAATTGGTCAAGATCCTAGTCTAACCTAGAAGGCAGGCACCTAAACCTACTGAAGAATTCAAGGACAGCATGGAGACAATATCAACATGCCTAAAGCAGGTCAGCCACCCAAGGGCTCAGATTTCAAAGAGAGTCCTCCTTTCTGCCAGGAATAAACTGGAGAGGGAGATAAGCAGACTGTGCTCTAAGAATCAGGGCTGATAGGGTAAGTACACTTAATAGTCACTCAGGAAAGAATGGCAGCCTTTGTTTGCTTACACACACTCTCCAGAATGAAACCTGCTGGAAAAGGAGACCATTCTAACAGGTGGCCTTACAGACCCAGCACACACTTCTCTGAGTGCTTACTCCCCCTTCACTGCTTAGGACAACACTTTACACTGAGTACCCAGCAGCAGCCCAACACAGATTCTCTTCATCAGAAAACTGGACAGATTTTTAATCATCTACTGAGTTATGCTGCTGATGTTACGCCTGGAGAAGAACCATTAGAAAAGTAGAATAGCACTTTCAAGCTCCTCTGAAGAGAGTTCGCAACTTTGGATAAAAGCTAAGCATAGGACAGGTTAGGTACCAGTTTATTTATGAGCATAAATGTACCTCTGTCTTCCCTCTGCAAACTATAGCTAGACACAGAAAAAGCAATTTTAAAGCAATTGTAAACCACTATGGCTTCACAAGGATCCATATATTTCTTTCACAGACTTATTCCTCTCCAAGGCCTATATGTGAATATTTATAATCTCTCCTGTATTTATTTTGTAATTTAATTAACAAATGGGTGAACACTTTTGAAAACTAAACAGTGGTATCAGCGAATAGTTCACTTAGCTGCTCAAGTGGCTTAAGGGCTCTCAAGATCCACTCTAGGTGCTCTCTTATAACTGCATTCCTTTTACATTATCTGCCTAAAGACAGAAAAACATTTTAGTCCATACTTCTTAATACACGTGCTTCCTGATTTGCCTTGAAAGAAATTCTCCGCACAAAAAAAAAAATGGTAAAGCAAAGCAGGGTATTTGAAAAAAAACCCACTTCTATATCCCTTGTAACTTAGCGGTCCTGCATTAAAAAAAAAATACAAAAAAGAGCAGCATTTTTCTCAGTATTACCAATATTAAATCACTTCAAAGATATTTTCAATGTATGTTTCTTAAATACCTCAACACAAGCAAACTAGACAAAATTCACATGTGAAATGTATTAATTCAAGTGAAAAGTACTTCTTTTAGAGAGAAGTCCAGGCAGGCTAACCAAACCACAAGTTATCCTGACAATTTAGTAAAATGGAGCTGCAGTATTTAAAAAAGCAGAGGATCTGCCTTAGAGCATTAATCGGTTTGTACCCTGCTTCCTGCTGAGTTAATGTAAGTCAAATTATTATTTTGCCTAAATTTACATCCTTCTAAGTTGAAAACCACATTCTTTTAGGATCTGTTTATTAGACAGTAAGAAGAGGTCTCTAATTGCAACCACTGTAGCAAAGAAAGCCAAGTAATTCCTACATCATTTTAATTCTAGGCAAAGTTTTTAAGCTACTTGAGGAAAGTGGCACTAGAATATGCATCTCACTGATACACACGGACAATAAATACATACCCACAAAACACGAATTTTATGTTGCTGGGGTCTTTTTAATAACTACTGAGTGAATACACCCAAAAGATGAAGTAAGACAGCAGTATATTTGTGAAGCACGTGAAAATTCAATCTGGTCTTCATGCAAAAAGCACCCTCATAACATGCAACTCTTTAATTAACATTGTATTTAATAATACACTGGCTAACAACAGTAACAAAGAGTGCTTAATGAAGGTTTGTTTAGAACATGACCCTCGCGGCTGCCTCTTTATTTGCCTCTGTACTGCAGCCTTAATGATTTTCTTTTTTTGCCTTTGACAGCCAGTAACAAGAAACCTGCCTTCAGGACATTTCACAAAATATGTTTATTCCAGTGATGCAACATTGCTAGTTTTCATACTGTTGAGAAGCTTCAGAAAGGAGAGCTTTCTAAGAAATCGTATGAGTAGTAAAAAAAATCCCTGCTGGACAATGTATCACTCAAAAGTTTGTAATTTTTTTTACTTTACCCCACAGCTCAAACTCTCTCTTCAAACATATATTTCACCTCAGATTCTGCAGTTGCTATTATTAGTCTCACCATTCACAACCACTAAGCATATGGAAATTCGGCAATTACTGAAAAATTAATCAGTAATTTTAAATTAATCTTATTATTTTAAAATGTATTTTTAAAAAAAAAAACACTTTTGCAAAACATCTACATTTTTCAATATGTAAATGGTTTCAGAGGTGTGAAGGAAATGTCTTTAATATACAGTGCTGATAAGCAACAGAAACCTGAGTTCAAAAACTTGCTTCCTTAAAAGAAGCAACAGCTGCCACACAGACATAAGTGAGATTTAAGGGGGGAAAAAAAAGAGGGGGAAAATACCCTCCAAAAAGAGAACAAACCAAAATTCAGCCTCTTGTCTGTTTCATCAATTTACTCAAATTTATTTAATAGAAATAATACATAAACATTGCCTCCCCTTCTTTGTTTTTTTTTTTCTTTTTTTAAGGCACTTTCTTGTTAGATCAAACTCCCTACAATAACATTTAATAAACAGAGGGGAAAAACCCGGAATTTATCTAAGAGCATTAAGCAACACTATATAAAGTAAATGATGCAACTATATGCTTTTTTTTTTTAAGAAACAACTGCAATTAATGTCAGGTCAAATAAATTTATCAGAAATAACGCCAGTGGTTTTGAGATTGAATTTCCTTACCTTGGCCCTCTGAGGGCAGTGTTACCTAACACACGATTGGAAGCATCAGCAGACTATTTGATTAAGTCAGTAGACACTAAGTAAATGCAAAGCACTTCTGTTAGAATATTTACTTATTTTTAATTTCATTGTAAGAAATCTGAAGTTCGAAGCTACTGTAAAAAATAAATGTTTAAGATAACTAAAAAGTATACTAACTTAATAATTTATGTCCTTCAATCTAATGTGAGTGTGTAATCATGTATTAAGCAAAGTATTTTACAAAATCTTATTGCATAGTAAAAATTAAATGAAACTGTGATTTTTTCCTAATGTGCAACTTAGTGTTTTAAAAGGTATTTTTTATTATATGCCCTCCCACAAGTATCTGCTGGCAGTTCAAAGGAAAGCAGAATTTGGAATTACCACTTTCTGATTCTCTCTTACACTGTGAGACAGTGATTATTTATTTATACTGACTGTTTTCCCACAGTTTCCAGTAATGCTGAATGACATTTTGAGCACATCTGTATTTGCATTAGACAAATGAATTTTTTCCAGTCCCAGCTGAGAAACAGGAAACATTTCATGATATATGTGGGCACTGCCTTATACCACAGTTCGGTTTCCATTAAGTTTCTTGCAAATTGGAGAGTTCAGGTGAGAAAGTTCAAACACCTTTCATTTGTTCACAACATCTCAATAATCCAGCTCAGACAGAAGACTGGTCAATCTTTGCCCAGCTATTTACAGGTATGTGCCCAGAAACCAGTGAAAAACCCAGAGAGGTTAATATTCTGCAGAAGGCAGCGAGCAGCCTCGGGGACAAGCTCTAGGAGTGCCTCAGCTGAGCAAGGGGGGAGGAAAGCAGGGACAACCCTCTGTCCTCCATGCCAGCCCAGATGCACTGAAGAGCTGGCAAACAGCAGATTCTTTGTTCCTGAAGCAGTACTAAGTAGTGACCAAAGAGAAGGGCTCCTACTCATAAAGCACAGTCCTTCCAAGCAGAGGTGCAGTCGCAGGCAGGCAGAAGATACAGAGCAATTCTCCTTGGTTTCAGGTGCACATCTGTAGCTAAAGTGATGGGGAGGACCAGTGTCCCCAAAGGAAAGATTTTCCCTGCTCTGACTGTGGGGTTTTCTTCCCCCCAAGGTTGTGAATGCAACCTACAAATATATTCCAGGGTTCCAGGGTTCAAATCACCAGCCACCATGTTTTTTTCATGATGATTGGTGGAGTGAGTCATTGTCCTATCTTGTACAAATGTAGTAGCACTTCAGCCCCTGCTATTTATTCAACAATTTCCTGTTGCATTAATAATCTTTTCTCTAAAACATGCAAACAATCTAGAGGAAAGTATTCAATAACAGAGAGACAGACGGACCATTATTCACACATAAATGCAGTTTTGAAATTGGGCATCTACAATATCCCCTCAAATTTACTGGTGTGTTTTGGCAATGCATGGAAAATAAATGTTCATTTTCATATGCATGCAATTTTGTCCTTTTAAAAAATTATACCAGAAATACTGAGTGAGCTGACATCCTGACAAATTGAGAATTGACCTTTACCATGCCCATTGTGAGCCAGCAGGAAGAAAAACTTGCCAGTTTCAACATCACTCTCACTTCCCCTTCATTCTTGAAGGATAAGAATTAGAACAATAAATAAATTAAAGAGCAGTTGCTATTAGCACATGCTGTCTGGAATAACAGAATCGTGTATTGCATCAGCATCTCTGAGCAACAAAGGTGATCAATATTTTCTAAATATGCTTGCTGTTCAGGAATGGAAAACCAAAGTCTGTATTCTGGAAACATTTAGGGATGCCGCTCACATTTTTTAAATTTCTCTCTTACACTAGGCAATATAGGAAAAAAGCCTAAAAATGCTGTGCAATTTAGATGGTTTTCAGAGCAGTTTTTTTATTTTTTAATAGTGTTAAGCTGTATTTGTGTAAATGCAAAAAAGCATTTTAAATACTGTTTCACATATTTTTTATAGCTAAAACCTTAATGTTCTCAGTACTTTTAAATATTTATACATTTTTTATATAGTACTATCAAGTTGTAAAACAGAAAAAATACTACTTTCTTTTCTTCTGCTTTTTTCAAGTGCTAATAGACCAAAGGATCCTTTTCAGGTTTTGAAAATATTATAAAAGTAGAACAAGTATACAAAAACTAATCTATAAATTACAGTGAATAAGACAGTCAGTTCCAGCAGCAACAATTTAAATTCATGTACTTGGTACAAATGCATTAAACTATATGATTAAGATACAAATGCTTTCTACATTTGGCCAAGTTGAATTAAACACCTTCTTAATATTACCTACTTACAGCATTTTGTAAAACAGCTAACACTTGTTCACACAAGAGATTTCAAACTTTCCATTGTTTGCAACAGAATATGGTACGTTTGACAATAGCGTTATCATTCAACTCAGTTTCTTTAACAGATATGTGCGTTGTCAAAAATTATGTGACTTTTCCCCCCCTTAAAACTGGTACACTTGCTAGCATGTTTTCACAAAGCAAACTGTCTCACTTTTAAAACTGGCACATTGCAATATTTTTAAAATAGCTCCGATGAACTTTCTCCTTGTCACTAGGTGTGCTCCTAGCCTCAAACCTTGCTAGGTGCCAAAAAGCTGGCACCAACAGCATTCACCTACATTTCCTCCTCAAGGCACATCACTGAAGTCAACCTTTTTGCTTTGTTGCTTAAGCTGTATCATTTGCAAAGAATAAGTATGAGATAAGCCCAAGCATTCCTCAAAGTGCTTGAGCTGGAACACCCCATTACTGCTGCCCTCCTCAGGAGATCTCTGGTTGCATGAAATGCTTCATGATTCGCAGCCTTGCAGCACTGCTCAGAGCAACCTGAGTTACTCAGGTTACAGTGATGGAACACATAAAACAGCACAATTCTGGGAACAAGAACCAACAACCCAACTAACAGGCAAAAAAGCAAATTCCCATTTGCAGTTCTGGTGACCTCTGTATAGGCTCAAATGCAGAAATCCATACTTGGGCAGGAGGCAGCCACACCTGAATTTTCAGTTTTAAGTGACATAATGCAAAACTGACATCTCCCACTCTGCCACAGTGATGAGAAGGGCACAACCAATGCAGCAGTTACTGTTATCAATTACCTACAGATGCTTATTAGATGTAAGATGGAAGACACAATAAAAAGGAGTTCCTTCACTTTTGGTAAGGGCTTGGCAGGAAGCACTGTTTAGGTTCAATCCAATGATATTTAAGTCATGCTGTTAATGACCAAAAAACCCTGATTCATACAAGTAACATGAAGATATGTTTGCAACCTCATCCACAATACACCTCAACCACATTTTTCATTTTTCAGTTCAGTACAGATATCAGAACGCTGAATGTCAAGTAATGTAAGAGAAGAAAATGCATTATTTTAAAGTTTCCATTTTTATCTCCAAAGTAAGAGATCACCTGTATAACAATGTTTCCATTTAGCCTTTCTGGGCTGACTTGATTTCCCTCTATGCTTGCATCCTTTCTCACATTTCTTTCACAGTATCCTGGAAACACACCATAATCACTGAACGAGAAATAATAAAAGATTTCAGTGAAAGAAAGAAAACCATATTCCTATGGAGCGATCCAAATTTATTTTTGTGTAACTGTCAAACAGGAAAATATAAGTTATGCCTGACCAGCTCCTTGCCTTCAGAGAAAGAACTGAAAATAAGATCAAGTGAAAGAGAAAATTAGTTGCTAATCTCATTCGAACCCCAACCATACTCTATAATACAAGACAATCACCAATTGGCACTTTCTGCATAAGAAAAGCTCAGGATGCAGAAGTAGGGGTATGCATAGTATCAGTCTTGCAGCAGACAGACAAAGCTATGTAAGAACTTGTAAAGCACCTGTCCCCCAAATGTCTGAGACTGAAATAACTACATTACTCTTTCCACATCCACAAGTACCAAATTTGTTAAGTTGTTGCTTTGGGTTTGTTTTTTTTTAAGCTCACCACACGGAGAAATCAAAAGTTTTCCTCCCTACTTCAAGAAAAGGCTCTTTTTAGGAATAAACAACGGAGGGAGGGAAGATATTAAACTCCTGAACTAATTAACAGAAGTAAAGGAGGCGGTGGGGGACAATGATAATTAATATGTACCCTCCTCCTAAGCAAATCTCCACATACATTCATTCTGTATATGCACACACAACAGCAGCATCATAAACCGTCTCAAGTTCTTGCCATTATTCAGTTCGACATCTGCACATGTTTATGCGTCTCTCCAAACAACCTCTTGAACACCCTGCTGGAGCTGTCATTTTTTTCTTCTCCCTATCTGGCAGATGGCAAGTCAACAATCGGCATCAACAGCAGCCGAATATCTCCCCCCTCCATCCGACCCCCCTAAACAGACACAATAATAACTTCTTTGTGCTTCCCCACAATGCAGCTGCTTAAACCATTTCGCTACAAGGCTGCTTTGCCTTAATAAAAAAAAAAAAAAAAAAAGAAAAAGAAAAAAAAATCCCTTCTGTCAAGTCTAAAAAGCAGCATAATGTTAAGCAAGCTAAAGCCACAGCACAGCTGCAAACGGGCAGACACATTGACAGCTCCTCCCTTAACAAAGCCCTGTGAATTGAAGGGGGTTCATCTGAGGCTCACACAGTAATTAGTATAAAAAAGTCCGACAGCCTCTATTATGCTAGGAAAAAAAAAACTGGACAGAACTGGGCTGCTGTTTTGCGTCAAGAGTTCTGCTGCAGAGTAGATAAATCATGTTGGGTTTTTTTCCTCTCTTTTTAAAGACAGTAATAAGGAGGATGAGAGAAGCTAATTTGAAAACTTGGACACAGTAATTGTACCATATGGTGAGCATTTATCCCTTCTGAAATACACGCTAACAGTCACTTACATGCACAGTGCTTTGTTTTACAGTTGTTATTCTCCCTACCATATTCATAAAACGGATCTGAATATCCGATACTCAAGAGAAGTTGTGTGTAATTAGCAGCAAAACTGCCTGTGCTTAATATATTGGCCTACCATAGCAATCCAATTAATTGCAGAAAAACCTATGCCCCTGAATCTAAATAGTGTCCACTTCAAGGATTTTTTTAAAATTTCTCTCAAACTGGCTAAATATCACACATAATAAAGTTCAGAGAAGTAATTTATTGACACTAATACTCCTTGATACTGTTGTCTCTGAAAAACATGAGCAGGAAGTATTTTTCTTCTCATCCATGCAGTACAGAGGAATTAAGTCAAGAACCATTTAAGAGTAACCACGAAATATTTCAGTTCCATCGTATCTGGGACATTAACTACTCAGTAAATTAAAGGTGAAACTGAAGTTCAACACAGGGCACGGGAGGGAGACAAAGACTTCATATCCACTCCCTCACCTCCACCCCCATTTTCTTCCTGGATCATCCTTTGCAGTATTTTTGTTAATGAACCAAACACCAACCAAATAATTCATAAGGACCTGCAAAACTTGGAAAATATACCATCCAGCCCTTAGGATGTGCTCTTTCTTTAGCACATACTTTCAGCTTTTTACCCTGTTCTTACAACCAAACCATCAGCAAATCACACAAGATAAGGAACCAATTGAGTGGAGCTGGGAAAATGTAGGTTTCTTTACATAAAGAAACACTGTAGTGAAATCGGAAAATTAATAAATCTTAAAGAGATGCTTTCAGAAAATAAGATGTAGTAAAGTTCCAAGCAAGGGAAATAAAAACTCAAGCAGATTCAGAGATGAAAATTTAATGAAAAATTGACCAGACACAAAATGAAGTCTGCAGTTAAGTATAACACACTTGCAGAAAAGCCAGAATATTGTCTTTCTGTAAGTTTTTACCTCAGAAGATAACAACAGAATCTACTTCAGGTAACAGAAAAAGACTTTCAGTCACTCTAGATCAAAGAGGAGGTATTGGAGCGGAGTGTTAAGTACTAAAGAGTCACAGAACTAGGCAGAATACATCCACAGCTACCAAGAAATTGTGAGGTGAAAGCTACAGGCAGAAGACAGCTATTCTTCACTGGTAACAGTTCTACTGAAGGAGAATTATGCCCCACACACCCAAGAAAAAAAATGAAAAAACAAAAAAAGTTTTTAAAAAATCTAGAAAATTTCAAGTCCCTTGGCTGGATGGCAATCAAAGAAAACTGCTTACAAATCGGGTTTTAATCACACTTAAATAACACAAACTGATATAAGATAAACAAAGCAACGCTGCTTTTGAATAGAAAAATGAAGCCCATCATATGGGCTATCTTTGAGAATGTCAAGAAAATAAAATGGATGGAGAATGACACAATTTATTTCATCTTTTAAGAAAAGCTTTTAATAAGTTTAAAGAAACGAATTGTGTGAATGAAAAAAAAACACGTGGTGGAATAGAATAGAAGAAGGAAATTAGGTAAAGGGAGGAGATCAAAATAGGATTACACAGCCTAATGTACGACTTTCAGTCCATGAAGCTCAAGAGTTCTCTGTTAGGAACATTTTCAGTCACTATATACAATGATCTAGGGTTTCCACTGCATATACTACAAGAGTGTAAAACTATTCGAGTTTATTAAGAATGTGACGAATTTCAAAGTGGCAACACTATGCCAGTGAGCTGAGAAACACCAGGTGAAATACGGTGAAGAATTACTTGAAATAATAAACAGTTACAGAAATAACCTGAAATGCTCACACACTGTTTAGTTTTAAATTAACCACTAAAGAACAATTAATATAACCCTGTTTAAGTATGCGACACTGAGAAGAAAGGAAAATATTCTCATTTGTAAAGTTACAGAATTTTACAAACACTGTAAATATTATTCCACGGTAAACAACTAAATTATAGTCTTGATGACGACAGTTTTTAAAAATGACAAGAGAATAGAAGCGCTTCAGAGACAACACATACACACACATGGAAATAACCAGAGTTAGAGAAATTAGGGAGAAGCAGAATGTGGAGAGAAAGACTGGATTAGGCTTCACTTTCAAAGGAAGAATTACGACAAAAGGGTTTAACAACACAAATGGCCAATAGCAGAGCATCAGTCATTTCACAGGAACACATTTTCAGAAGAGTGCAGGAGAAGATTTTCAAACATTCTGTATCCAAAGTCCTAGCTGAATGCCATAAATTCACCACAAAACTAGTGGTTTGCATCATGGCAATGCAGCCACACTTCCACCAATTCAGCACCCAATCCTACCAGCACCTTTAGAAAAAAGCCAGCCTCCCCTTGAATGCTGTGACACATTTCCAAACTTGTGTAAGCATTTGTTCTCAAAAAATAAAAAATCTCACAATCAGGAAATTGGAGTAAACATTCAACAAAGGCATGTTCTTCCTTTAATTGCTATGCATCTTTTGTTCTAGCACAAATCTGGTACTAGCCAGGAAGCATTGATGGTGAATGAAGTCCCAGTCCTTGGCCACTTTGGTTCACTCAAATACAATAACAATAAAAGTACCAGGGCAGTCCATTTGGGAAGGTGAGGACCAGCTGTGAAGGAAAGATTCAGTGCATCCCAAGTCCCACTCCACTGCATCAGCACTGGCACCAACACAGCTGAGACAGGTCTAAAAAAACACATCCCAAGAAAAAATGTTTTGACCAGATCAAAATAATTTCAGATCATTGTACAACTAGTATCTGCACAAAGGAAAGATGGGAGTAACTGGCTGGGGGCAAGAAAGATGCAAAGGAGAAGGGGCATCAGCATGAACTTAGGCAAGATTAACTACTAATTAATCAGACTGCTGCCCTGCCTTGTGAGTGCAATTCTTGTTTTCCAGTCAAGCCAGAAAATCAGGTTCACGTGATTCAGGTTTCTGACATCAACTGCATCTCTAAGCAATGATGCCATGATGGTTCTGACAAAACTATTAAACCAAGAACTTTCCTAATAAAATTGCACGCTCTACACAACCAAATTACATCCTGACATATGTGTCAGAATATACTGTCATTTACTCCACACATATCCACAGAAATTATAAATTAAAAACACGTAAACTATACAAAGCTCTGTACTCTGACAAATAGCCGAAAAATCACTTAAAATGCACAATTTGAAAAGCTAGAAATACAATATTTCTACATGTATTTATGAAATAGTTGTTACAATTTAACAATACTACAAAATCTTAGCAACTTAGAGATCCAAATATTCACTGAAATTTTGGGTTAGCTATGAAATATGTCCTCTCCTAACAGCAGTGCTAAGACGGTAAGAACTGCTTGGTCAGTAAAGTGTTTTCTTAAATTTACAGATCAAAATTAAAGTAAAAGCAGCTAAAAAAATAAAACTCCAACTCACTTAGAATTCTACATGTTTCTAAAAGCTTTCACTCCCTTAAATTTAATAAAACAGCCCATAATCCCCATATATAAACCATAACACAGTTCAGTTCTAATATACATGTTTTACACTGATTTATTTTGCACTATTTTATTAAATTAATTGCAATAAATATTCAGGCAAATGTTAAATAGTCTTTTGCTTCAAGATTTTCCAGCCTCTTAATAATAAGGAAGCCTGACTGAGAAGCAAAAATACAAAATTTTCAGCCCTGTCATTTTATTAGCACAAATTTTTTCCATCATTTTCAGTAATTTTAGAAACGTTTTAAAACACAGCTATAAAATATGACCCCCAAATTCCAACCAGAAGATAGAACTGAAAGATGACTGACCTGGATAAGACATATAAAGTCATCTTACCAAGCTCGGGATTACGTTTGTTACTCTTTTTTTCACTAACAGAAACATCTTGTGGTTTCTCTCCTATTAGTAAGCAATTTCTTCCTACATTAACTACCAAAAAATGCTTCATGACTCCTTCAAAACATCTTATAGGATGACCTTAACTAGATCTCAGCAAACTCTACAATTAGTTTATTCAAAGCAGAAGTGAAATTTCATACATGAGAAAACACTGATAATCTCCTCCTACATCTGGCTTTTCTGAAATTCTGATTATACATACAATAATTAACTGGCACCAAATATTTAACATTTGTGACACCAAAATAATAGGGACCAATAAGGAACTGTAATTTTCAAAAAAAATATATTTGCATTTCTATTGAATTAAGTAAACAAATTTGATACGCTTTTAGTGACTTTTCTTCCACTAGAAAATAAACAGCACAATTCTCTAATTAGCAAAAATGAAATGGAAACTTACAACACTGACTTGAAAATCCTTGTGAAAGTCTGTACTGGTGATGTCACAAATGCTGTCACATCTGAGCAGGTATTGTCTGTAGAAGGTTCAGAAATGCCCATTTTAATCAAACCATTTACTGAAGGTAGTTGTGTGTTTTGCTTTTATTTTAATGGATTAAGAGAATTCCTTAAGAGTCATGGTTGAAACTATGTTTAAAAATAACAAATTAGGTAAAATCTAAACAGCTGAAATACAAGGATCTGACCTGTAATGGATATAGAAACCTATGTAAGAGAGCGGGGAAATCCATACTTCATGCTTCCTTCAGCCTTTAATAATGATGTTTCCATTACACTGATGTAGCACTCATATTTTCTAATTTGCTTAAAATGAACGACAAATTATCTCCTCAGAGTACTGAAATGCCAGTGATAAAGTACTCTAAGACAGAAAAGCCAACTTCTCCACACTTGCAGGTATTATTAAATTCAGTATTTTAACTCCATGACACTTTGAAGCCAGTAATAGCTTCCATTTCTCCCCACTGCAAAACGCTATTAAACAATTATTTTTCATACGTCAGATCCTCACATCACTGGTCCAAACCCCAGAGACAGAGATGGGGACTCTCAGTCACCTGGATGAAAGTTTTAACTGTCTGAAAAAAACCTTGTCCTTCTCTCTTTTTTCTCAATGCAGTTTGGGATTATGGCACTGTCAAAAGGACCAAGCTGTACTATGGGAAGGGATTTGAGCTGTGTAGGTGCCCCAAGAACCCTTAAACATTCATCTTCCTATTTAGGGCCTAACTAGATGCCTAAGCTTCTTATGATGCAAGTAATCTACATTCTATAATCATTTCTGTATGTCCTTTCCAATAAAGATTTAGAGTAAGAAAAACTTGAGTACAGAACTTCTTAAAAGGTCTTCTAGAATTTCATGTCTGCGACATAACAACTGGAACAAATGACAACCAAAGAAAGCTATGCTTTTATTTCAAAGAGGGGGGAGGAAAAAAAACCTCATGCCAGAATGAGGTATGAGGACATATGGCCAGTCTATCACCTGACTACCAAACAGCACTACCAAAGCTGCCACATGTTTGTTAGTCCCGAGAGGTAAAACGCTGCTTTGTCTTCCGGGGGTGGTGCTGCAGATGAGCACCCGTTATGATGCTGATGCATTTTTCCATGCTGGCGTTCACCAGGGAATACAGGCTCCACATCAGGGAAAAGCAACACAAATTTTTCATCTCCTCTAAGAGTCTTCCATATTTCTATTTACTAAGTGCGCACACAGGAAATCCAAGCATCAGCAGCACAGTGGAAACAGATTTAACAAAAGCTTGTCTTCTGGATGTCTACAGTTTAATTCAGTTAAATTTAATATTTCGACTATTTAGTTTTGGTACATTAGGCATATTCAGTCTTGAAATTTAAGAATATTGAGTTTTCAGTGACAGCTTGGTCTTGTAACAGCAGATAACAGTTTGATAGGGAATGACTGAAAGTTAGTGCTATGATTATTCATTTACAGACAGTAACCTCTCTTCAGACAATCCATGATTAAGGGGAGAAACATTTCCCAGAGATCTGGCCATTCTCTAATATACTTATCATTTCTGTAAGGGGCAGAAGAAGGGCAGATCAAGGGATCAATGATCAGTAAGCTACGGAAGAACCTTAGTCCTCTACAAGATTCTGAAACAAACCTGTTTTTTCAGACGCCCCTAGTTCCAACAAAACCGCTAAGTGTATTCCAGGTTTTCACTAAATCTGTAGCAGGATGCTTTGCCCTGAAAAAGCTGATCTGCTTGGCCTGGAATCTGATCAGAAGACAAAGCAATGCAAGCTCTCTGTGGGGAGCTACCATGGTGTCATAGTGGTATTTTTTGGTGTTGAATATGCTAAAAGGCCAGCCTGGCTTCCCAGCTTCAAACACACATCTGTCCCTTAGAAGTAAGACTTGACAGATAAGCTGCTAAACTGACCTGGAGGCCTATGACTGGCAGGTCAACCTCTTTATGCTATAAAAGTCAAGTCCACTTTCATACAAGTTAGATTCTTCCACATCCTTTCCCTGAAGTGTCTGAAGTTTCTCCTGTGGAGTTTGGGACATCTCTCTACAGCTATTTCCCAGGTATTGTGACAAAGAGGAGTGTGGTGAGATACATCAAAACTTCTACACACTATTTCTTTCACTAACTGTAATGTAATTGCTTTAACACAATTACTTTAACGCAGTGCACTACGCCATTTATGTTATCCTAGAGTTGACTAGTATTTTCTACCTTTTATACTGTGTAGTAATTCTGATTAAGGTCTTCTATGTGTTCATTTGTTGTAATAAATAACCCATCTTTTATAAATATATCTGATTTGCCATCATTAAAACCAGCAGGATAAACTGATTTAATCACACCCCTGTAATTTCTTGTATTTAAACTGCTGACAATGTCCTGGCTAAGGATTTACCCTTCATAAAACACCATTCTGTGAAGGAGTTTAAAAACACAAGGGAGTTCTGCCTGCATCTCAGACTCAAAGAAAGGGCTTCTCTAATGAAGTTTGCCTAAGCCTTCTATTTCCCCCTGTGATAACACCTCAGTTGATCCAGATGAGGAGAAATTCTTCCTCTTCCTCCTCCTCCTCCTCCTCCCAGTTCTGCTGCCCAGTGATCTTCCTTGTCTGATTTTCCACTTGTGCAGCTCATTAGCCCAACAGGTAAAAAAAAAAAAAAAAAAAGAGGGAGTAGAGCAAGGCAGAAATGGAACAGCTTCCTGCAAGACCAGATCACTGACCCCATCAGCTGGCAAATCATATTCTTTCTGAATTCATCACAAGATATCAAGGGGTCTATGTTCCAGGCAGGGTCTACCTGAACCTCCTCCTTCATCAGCATGATTGATTTGTACCATTTGATCTGATTAGGCATAAAAATTAAAATATGCATTAGATACTTTTTTCAAAACTTCCCTCTCTTCATGACACAGTGGATGGACATCAGTCCAAAGGACCTGTCTGGTTTGTGAGTAACAAGTGGAAGGGCTGCGTGTGTACCTACTGTTGATTGTACAAGCACCCAAGCAGACACCAACACCTTCTTGTTGCCCCTCTCTTTGTAAAAGGAGGGTCCTGTTGCCTGGTTTCATCTTTCATGGAAGTTTGTTCCTCAGGTGAAAGTGCAAAAATAGTAAAACTCCTGCTTTCACTTAAGGAAAAAAATTACCAGTGACTTACACAGCACCTTTAGCTCCCTATATCTGTAATTGTGCCACCACAAAGACATTTGTATTCTGAACCCAAGAACACAAAGCACAGTAAAAGTTCCTTTACAGTGACATTTACTTAATGTGTCAAAACAATATTAAGAAATTACTTCATTACCATGAATCAGTACCTTCACTTAGAAAAATGTAAGGACCTAATGGGCTTAACAATACAATGAGAAAACAAAAAACCACAGGGATGCAGAAACTCCACATTCAATAAGAGAGCTCTAACTTTCCATGATACTCTGTAGGAAAGTGCCAAACCGGTGGCAAAAGCAGTACCCAGCTAAGAAAGACTATGAAACACCCCAGAAACTTCAATAATTTTATCTTTTAATACTGATGCAGTGTTTCTCAAATAGCATGTCAGGAGGGACTTCAGCAAAGAGCAACTGGATTTTTACTGCTTCATTTAAATAACACTCTGAGCAAGTCTTGGACAAATTCTCACCAAATTTACATTTCAGTGCTAATCTGAGTATATCATGTGCAAATTTGTATAGGACATTTTATGGTTTTTATTCATGGCATCATATATTTTAAGATGAACAAGAACATCTCATGAGTTCAGTATGAGCACTCCAAGAAAGACAGGTGACAGAATTTTCTCCCATTATGCAGGTACTGGCAAGAGCCTATTTGTTCTTTTAAATACTTATCTTCCCAAAACCACTCTGTTTTGATGGTATCAAAATATTCTCCTTAATGTTTTTCAATCCTTCTCTTAATTGTCCTCATCCTGGTTCTGAATACAACTGAATTCAACCTTCTGTCCCAGAGCTCCATTACTCTTTAAGCTCCTACATTAAAGAGCTGCTTTACATTTCTGCACTAAGGCTCTTTCTCATGGCAAGGCAATCCCATATTCCACAATACCCACACAGGCTCTCAGAATCTCAAGTTCTAAAAGCATTTTCTCCAATGCTGAAAACATTATAATTTTTCTTCTCTCTGGCATGTAAATATTCATTTAAATATTAAATATTAAAAGAGAAACAGGAATGGAAACATGAATTCCCATTCCCTATGCTAATTTACTTCTCTGTGTTCTTACTGTGCATCTTGAAAAGCTTCAAGGAAACCATTTTCTACATTACTTGACTAGGAACTATCAAGAACTACAAGCATTTAAGAACTCAAACATTTTATTTCATACAATAGCTTTCAAAATTTTCAGTTCATGGAACTCTGTCATTTTCCAGCACAAACATAGTGTCCTAAGTATCTTACACCCTGGACAATTAAGTTAGTTTTTCTCCATAACCTTTTGTACACTCTTCCAGAGTAGTACACAGATCCTCTTGAATCTGCAAACAGATGAAAACTACTCTATAGCTACTAACTGTAGCTATTATTAAATGGTTTTTAAAATAATATTACTTCTCTAGTGCAAGATTCTCCCTCTCCCAGCTTCATGAGTAGGCTCAGCACTGGGGTGGAAGAAAGCTGTCCAATTAAATCTGATATGCAAATATTCATCATTAACAGAAAAACAAAGGTAAAAATAAGAAAAACAGTTATTAAAAGGCAAAGAACTAGCTCAAAAGACCTTACAAACAGGCAGAATATTAATAAAAACACTGAGGCTAGGAAAAATGGCTGCCATAACTAAGAAAGAAAATGAAGTAATTCTCCCTTTCTAGCTCTCCTCCCTTCCCACCGCCAAGTACACTTGGATGTCTTAATGGAAAAGTTAAAAGGTGAATATAGGGAAAACATCAATACGAAGCATGAAAAGCTGCCTAAATATGGAGGGAAATGAAAGATGATAAAATACGTCAGCATAGGAAAGAAAGAGTCAGGAGGTCCCCCAGCAATGAAGGTTGACATAATTCTCATATGACATCTTCCTCAGTGACCTGGACAGCAGTGGGATCTGACACATCTTGATCCTACAGATGATACCACGCTGTAGCCAATAGTCAAATGCCACGTCTATGGCATAGGAGAACAGAAGGATCTGATCTCACAAAATTGAGTGGGCAAAGATGAAAAATGAACAATGGGTAAATAAATGTGAGGCAGTGTATCTAGGAAAAAATAATACAAACTAAGCCTAACAATGTTTACTTTAGAATCAAATTATGCTTTAGTTGAGTCCTGGATTCATCACCAACAGCTCTATGAAATAGTAAGTACATGTAAACAACAGCCAAAAAACCCTGACAAAATTTTGGGCATATCAGAAAGGATACTGAGAACAAGAGAAAGGATGTTGTTTTGTTGATACAGGAAACAGTGCTGTGCCCACATCTTCATTACCTTGCACAGTCTTGTCTCCCAGTCTCAAGAAGAATGTAGTGGAATTACAAGAAACCACAGAGAAAGGAAAGCAAAATCATCCAGGCAAAAGGAACAGCCACCTTTTCTAAGCCAGGATGAAAGGACAGGAGCTCTTCAGTTTGGAGAGGAGAAGGCTGAAGTTTTCAAAATCATGAAGTCAGTAGGTAAGTGCAGAACTGCTGTTCACCCAATACCATAAGGCAATAGCTGGGGTCCTTGGTGAAACACATCCATAGATATGCCATCTAACAAAACACTAGGAAAGTGCAAGGGGAATGAGAAGCAAGAAAAGGGCGAAACTTGCAAGCTCTCCCTAATCAGCACATACTCTGCCACCAAAGCAGACAAAATACTGTGGTAGATGGGCCATTGGTATAACTCAGCTGGCTATTTCTCATGGTATGCTTATTTCAAAAAAGGTTTCCTGGCTTCCAATTTAAACTGCATTGCAACAATTTAAAACCATATTTTCTTTTCTCTGTGTGCACATGAAGAACACATTATATTATCACTCCTCTTTTCTTATTTAGCCTCAGTAACTACAATTCATTCAGCCTATACTCATAGGTCCCTAAATCATTTATCTCTCTCACTGCTGATCTTTGTATAATAGTCTTTATACCTGGAACTGCAGCACCCAGAAATGGATGCATTGTCCAGCTAAGACCTTAAGTGCCCAGTGGAGCAGGAAGATGCATCTTGCAGGTTCTACCCCTGTTTATGCATGCATGTGTTTCCTTCTTCACAACAGCAAGATATAATTAACGTCCAGTTTGTCATCTATGGTACCTATTGGACTTTTTTCTGAAGAGCTTCTTGCTTAGCCACTCATTCTCCATTAACTTTTTTCTAAAGTCGATCATTCTAGAGTGCAAGTCAAACTCGCTCCCCCTGAACAGCTTCCAGCTCCTCACACAAATCACGTCTCCACATCAGCAATTCCATTCAGAATTCTAATCCCATCCTCCACCACACCTGCAATCCTTTTCATTTTGGAGACACCTTAAAATATTAATAACGGTTCTCTTTGCCATTACTCACCACATCAAGGATAGTACTGCTTAGGAAGAAGTTAGGAAACAGCCTAACAAAATTCTGCTCCATACTTACTTCTGTTTTGATACGGAACCTTGAATAATTACTCAGCACAGTCTTCTAACAGTTTTACTCTTAGAAACAAACTTCACAGTTGTTCCATCTAATGTATGAATCCTGTTTTCCTCATGAAAATATAATTCACAGAATATCAGAAGCCTGAATAAATCCAAGATACAATATTCAAAGCCTCTAAACTATACACAAAGACTGTGACCTTGTCAATAAGAGGAAATTTGATGAGTTTCATACAAATTAACCTTGCCAAATACACAGTGACTCATCTGATTTTCTAGATGTTCGTAGTTTACTTGTTGTAGTATTCTCCATTTAGTTAAATTGATGATAAGCATTTTGCCATATTAAAACACATTTTGTTTGAACATAACAAACATGAAAAGAATCCAAATAATTTTCCCGGTGTTATTTATTAATTACAGTCTATGTCACCCATAAATTTTATCATCAATGATTTTGTGTTTGTTTTCCAAAGTACTGAACCTGTCAGACAGCCAGTTGTAAAACTAATCACTGCTGAATAGAAGAGTATCATCACATCTCCCAAATTTTTAGTCATACTTTCCAGTTTGACTTCGGGTTATATAAAATTTTGAAGGAAAAACAAAAGGAATCCATCTTAGTCTCATGAAATTACGAAGGATGAAAAAAAAAAATCCATCTTAGTCTCAAAAAAAAAGTAAAGGATTTACTAAGGTCTTATTCCTTTGTGTACAACAGGCCACATGACTGATCTTTAACTCTGACATTAAAATAACATAGTAAGTGTGTTCCAGAATAATGGTGTAATTAACTCAAAATGCCTACTGCAAATATAAAAGAAAAACACCTTCAAATATTCAACAAATACCACCTTGCCACAACTATTGTTATCTGCTGCTGCCAATCAGTATTGCTGTGGCTGTACAAAGACTCCAGTGCACCAGACTGTCGCTAATTATGTATATTCAAGTGATTAGCAAGCACTTGTTGCCTTGTTCACACCACCCTCCAAACAGCAGCCTTTGAGAGGAGAATAGACTGTAAATTTATTGAGAGAACACTGTTAATCCTTTGGGGAGAATGTAAATGTAAACAGGACTACTCTACATCAAGGTGCTTTGACAACAAAAATCATCTGCATAAACACATGCTCAACAACAAACAGGTGTTCTATTTCACAACTAGCGCCCATTTGATGCTTTCAAGTAAGCATTATGCACAAACTGTTAGAAGTACTTTGAAACCAGCTGCAATTACTATAATTAGCTGTTTTCCTACACTTTGGTGGGGTTTTTTCCTATACCTGTTCAGCATTGTGCTGGTTGCAATCTGTAAACGACAGTGAAGTTAAGGCTCGAGCCTCCTGCTTAAAGTTTGCTATCCTATCAGTTCAGCAAGCCCTATGCTAAATTCATACTGATCATTAAAGTGCCACCAGTTAAAAGATGATGTTAGCATTAAATAACAGCCCTATAATTGTCAGGTGACTCATCTAACACTCATGATGAACAGGTATACAACGACAATTGCCAAAATAGCACCATAAAAATAGCAAACCTTCAAAGTTCAGGATTTCCCTTTTTTACAGACATGTCCCTAGGAACATACGAGATTTATTTTTAATAACAATAATTTTACTTCTAGTTCTATCAGACAACGTTGCTTGTAGACAACTACTCGTTCAGGTATGTTCAAAGTAAGTGTTTCAAAAAATTATTTGGTCAGAGAGCACATGCTTCCGTCCACTTAAGGAATACAAAATACTTACAAAGCACCTCCACCTCTTTTTCAATTTCATTATTATTATGTGTTCAAGCATTTCTCCAGTCTACCTCAGCCTTTCACAGCATCTACACAGTTTAGTTTTCAGCAGTTCCAAATGCTTCACCACTGTGATGCACCATTTCTAGAGGTGAGTTTAAGATGAACAAGTCTTGTGGCCTTCTCCAAAGTCAAACTTTAATAGGCTAATTTCATAAGCGCGGCAGTGCTACCTATAGATACCTAAAATCCAACTCCCCTACCTTATAATTTGCCAGATTTTACTCATTGAACTGAAAATTTTCATATGCAGCACCTGCTGAGAGGTATTTTTTTTGTCCGGAAATGAAAAGCTTAACAAGCTAAGGCTAGGACTTCTCAGCAAGTAAGAACATTACTGGGAGGAAGGGCTACAGATTATAAATACACAGTACTAAAAGGACAGGCAGCTAAAAGAAAGAGGCTCCTCTGCCTTTAGTGAAACAGGCAGGAAGATCTATGATCAGCATAGGAAAATCTACAACACAGCACCTTTCCAAGACCTGGAGACAGTCTACTGTCAAGACAGTTGACCAGTTTATTTGGCATCCTCCACCAACATCAATATGTACCTGAGGTCCTTAAAATACTTTCTCCATTTGCAACAGAAAACTTACAGTTTTTTGAACATCCACACTAGGTGATTAAGAGTGATAAAGTGAGATTAAGATACATTTTTAACCACCACTACTTTCCTCCCACCAACTTCTGCTCGGCTAGAAATTATACAAATTCTTCAGCTGTGTTGGCCCAGCCAAGAAATTCACACTGTATTCAGAGAAATTTTTCACTGAGAGCCTGAAAGAATGACCAAAAAGATTAATAAAGAGTTGCAATATTACAAAATCTCAACAAAAAAACCAAAAAACCCAAAACCAACAAAACACACACGGAAAAAAAAAATCAGGAAGCATTGTCTAAAAAATTCCAGGAAAAGCTAATGTTTGGGCTTTGTGAAGCCCAAACGGAGGACAACAAACCAAGAGGTACTCTCATTTACTCGGTTAGCTCTTATGGCAAAGATATACATAGTGAACCCAGTTTCCTTTCTACAAGCAATCCCCACAATGACATGAACATTTTTTTCTCTGCTGCTTCTTTCTCAACAAACAAAAATCTGTTGAATTATAAAAATAAAAACAGGATGACTGTATCCACAGGTAGTATATTCAAATATGAAGAAACACAAGATTCAGTTTCTTTAGGCTTTTCATGTACACTAACAGCTCTAATGTTGTCTTGTATTGGTCATCTTTGTTTGTGTTCCTAGCTCTCACTGTGTAATAATCCAAAATCAAATTGCACAACACAGTAGCATTCAGCCACTGAAAAAATGCAAACACTGCGTATCATCAACACCACCATTCATCCAACCTGCAGTAAACTCAAAGGACTTAGAATTCTTTTTGGTAATGGGTATCTCTTTTATGTCAATTTAATTCCCTGAACCAACACCACTTGCTTAGATGAACACTGCTGCTACACCAGAAGAAGTAGCAGAAATGCACATGCAAAGGTCACAGTTAGCAGGACCTTCTTCACCCTTCTAAGGAGAGACAAGACATTATCTTAGCTAATGAGTATCAGTCTCTCCATCCCATCACATGAACTGGTATGTAATAAGCAAAACCTTCTGATTTTGTAGTAAAACATGCTAAGAATTAGTAATTTGTTACAGAATTTCTGATGGGAACAGTAACTTCTACTGTCACCATGTGACGAGGTTGCAAGGGGGGAACAAACAGCTGTGAAATGCTCCAAGCAGATACACAAATATGGTTCCGTGACTTTATTGTCAAGTAACTCAGCTACATGCTAAATAGAAAAGACAACTGTAAGGGTGTTCACTACTCATTCATATCACCACAAAGTTACATGCAGACACATCCGCTTCCCGTTTGTTTATTTAAGACTCTTTGTGAGACTCAAAGGCAACTAATTAGGAGAAATAGTGCATTGAATTCCAACATAAGGAGGAGGTTAGTCTGGTTTCCCATTTACATACACAAGTATGTAGTGTTTCAGTCTTTCAAGTAAAAGTTATGAGACAGAGTTGAAGAAGAGTACATAACAGAAGTCACTATCAGCATTTGCAAAGAAATGGACACTATTTGTTAAAAGTATTAAAGCTTTACAAACAATCAGCATCCTGAAAAATCTGTGCTTATGTTAACATTTGCTTTAATACAGGACATAAATTTAAGTACGTACATAAGATCAATACGGTAACATTCCAAACAAATGCTTTGAAATTGCTAGCTTTAAGTGCACCAGCCAAAGAAAAAAGTAAAAATAAAAATAATAGTCAGCCATGGGTTCCACAGAAGAAAGAAGCATAGTTTTAATAGGACATCATTCTGATTCTTACAGCATTAGTTATCTCTGATTTACTGTTTCATTACATTATTGTCTTAAAAAAAACTTTTTCCATGAATGCTGCATCCTGATTTTTAATTTTTTGCTTGTATTCTGAATGAAAGGTGACACCTTCTTAGAAAGAGCTGGGCAGATGAAAATAACAGGTATTTTTGTATCAAGCTGAAGTTCTTAGCTAACATTCCTAACAAGACTCATACCAGTGTTCAATCTTCTCCAAATGAAGTACTCACAATCCTAACCTGTAAGCTTTGTTGACTAAACCTTAGCCAAAGGTTTTAATGAGGTAAGAATTTAATTGTTGGTAAGAAAAGGAAAGCCTCTTTTCAGAAAGCCCCCTTTCTGAGGCAAAGGCTCCATACGGGCTGTGTACATGACTGTCTAGGCAAAAATCAAACATTCAGGGCTGGTACAACAGGAGATGCAAAGCAACAGAGGAGCTGCAGCTCACAGACTGGGTGACAGAGCAAGCCCAGCTAATGGGAGCAGTCAGGCACCCCCCAGTTTCAGAAATAACTAGCAGTGAACAAAGGAGCAGCTAAAAAGGCTGCCAGGAACAACCTGGCATGGACAATGCAGTGTTCAAATCAAACACTCCAGAGCACCAAAGCCTGCATAAGGGTTACCACTAAAGCCTCAACTGGGATCAGTGAACTACCCTGTCCACGAGGCAGGGCACCAAGAAACCACATGAAACACAACTCAAGGAACAGGAAAAGTGGCAGGCTTCTTTAGCATGGCCTCATAGCTGTAGGAGATTTGGGTTATGGCTACTGCCAACATGTTTTGGGCATGGTTATTGACACTGTTGATTATATTACCAATGGTTCAGACTTCGCAAACTGATCTTTCATTGTCTTTCATTCCTTTTAATTCTTTGCTTCAATGGGTAAAGTGTTGCTTGCCCACCAGCTAGAAAATTAGCTAGTACTTTAGTGTCTTGGTAAGAAACTAAGTTAGTGACATTTAAGTGTTTCAGTAAAAACAGAAAGCACCTCAAAGACTTAACAGCACCATTCCTCATAGACCAAGCTTCTAGAAAGAATGCATTCTCCTTACAAGAACATGTGCTGTAAGTTGTGTTCTTTGGTTGCCTCCATACTCAACGTTCCTCCTTATTTCCTGGGGGGAAAAAAAAATCCCAAAACAAGCAAGATCATAAGCTTACAGAAAACATACATACTCTCTGAAATCTTTCTTCAGCAGACTGGGTGAGAGTACCCCAATCAACTGGTTTGTTATTTAACAAAGAGAGCAATACTTGTACAAATATTTTAAACAAGTATACTTTCAAAAGCAGTTTGTTAAACAGGGCCATATTATATACATAAAACACTGTAATACATTTACAGCTAAGGAGGACTACACGAAATCTGCTTACACCAAAACACCAATGGCAGAGCAAGCATACTGAGATGGAGATCAGAAGCCCCGTGCACCACTCTACCCACAGTACAGCAACTCTTTAAGCCAGCTTTGTGGTGCTTGCTGTCACAGCCCCAAGGCAGTGCAAAGCAGTTCCTCCTCCTCCATCCCGTTCCCAGCACGGGCAGGGGCTGTGAGTGGCTTTGGGAGCAGTGCTTGGGGTTGATGTCATGCTGGAGGCTGCGGGGAGAAACAGTACCAGGGAGTGTCAAACCCTGGCACTGTGGAGGGGACCAGCACAGGGGGCAGGTTGGAAATCTGGCCTGGGACCAGCGAGACTTTAGATCACGATTTCACTCGAGAAGGCAGCTGTAGCAATAAACACAACGTTCGCTTCTGTTCCACGGGATGTCTCAAATGTAAACATTCTCTCTATAGCTGAATTCCCAGTTTACATTACACTAAGCACAAAGAAGAAGAAATGCAAATAGCTGACCTCTAGTAAGGCTAATAAATCTCTAAGTGTTGATTCCCAAATACTTTCAGATAATTCCCTTCCCCACTTCCACAAAATACCTCTGGAGTGACATCACTACAGTTTTAAACAGAAAACTACATTTATGACCCTGAGAAGTTAAACAGAAAGAAGAAACAATGAATGAGATCATCCGAGGAGAGGGGGGATGTTTCTTTTCACAAATTACCGCCACTTTCTTTTTCCCTTTTTTTTTTTAATTTTTACTTTAAAAAAATTTGCATCCTAAAGCTTTTCTCAGTCTCTCCATTATGTAACAGTTCTTTAGGAAACAGCCAGCTACCCTGACAACTGGGATGTTTTGCCAGAGTGGCTTTGTCTAAATCCTAAAGCAGTACTTGGCTATGCGCTGAGCCCAGTGCCTGCCTGTGATCTGAATGCCAATTAAGAGTGCTGCCCTTCTTGTCTGACAAGTCAGAGACTTAAAGGTCCATCCGAGGTCAGCAAACTGTCTGGGCTACTTTTGTGAGCTTAAGAGACTAAGAAACATAGCCAACAACACAGTCCTTTCCTTTAGGTGTCACACTGGGCAAAGACCGTTTCATGTACAACTGTCATTGCATTTTATTTAATGCAGAAAGAAAAATGAATTCATGTTTTATTTCAGTTTGCTTTCAAGTCTTGCTTACACTCCCTGCATCACCAGTGAAATTCAACCTCCTAGTGGGCAGGTAGTGATGAAGATCAAACTACTCATACTTTGAAATCATCCAAATAAACATCCTGGGGTGCATCAAGAGCAGTGTGCCCAGCAGGTCGAGAGAAATGATCCTGCCCCTCTATTCAGCCCTGGTGAGGCCCCCTCTGGAATGCTGAGTCCATTTCTGGGTTCCAGAGTTCAAGAAAGACAAGGAACTACTGGAGAAGGTCCAATGGAGGACACAAAGATGATGAGGGGACTGGAGCATCTCTTTTGAGAAGAGACTGAGGGAGCTAGGCTTGTTCAGTCTGGAAAAGAAAAGCTTGAGAAGGGATCTCCCTAATACATACAAATATCTCAAGGGTGGGTGCCAAGAGGATGGTGCCAGACTCTTTTTCAGTGGTGCCCAGCAACAGGGTGAGGAGCAATGGCCATAGACAAAAACACAAGAAATTCCACCGCAACACAAGGAAGAACTTGTTGCTATTGAGAGTGGCAGAGAACTACAACAGTCTGCCCAAGGAGCTGGTGAAATCTCTCTGTCTGGAGATATTCAACACCCACCTGGGAATGTTCTTGTGAAACATGTTCTAGGTGACCCTACCTTGGCTGGGGGGTCAGATCTCCAGAGGTCCCTTCCAACCCTAACAATTCTGAGATATCCAAAATTCAATTAACAAGATTAACAAAAATTCATAGTGAAATACAAAATAATTCCAGTTTGGCATATGCATGCTAACTCTAGTGTACAGGCTCTATATTATTTGACTCTCCAGCTTTCCTACGAGTCTCCATTCAAACAAGCCCTATATCCTATACTCAAAGCTTGTATTTCCTGTTGCAAATCACGAGAAACAGTGCAGCAGGCCAAAATGCACTGAAAATGCTGTTTGCCTTGAAATACTCTCTTTTGACACTTTCAAAAGACCTTTTAAAACAGAAATGGATATCTAATTTATCACTATCAGGAGTTGTAAGGAAGGAGTAACTTCCTTTCCATTCTTTCACACAGTTTCTTCTTTTGGAGGCAGAGACAATTATCTGGTAGCTACACAAAATGTTATTTTCCTCCTTACTATTGTTTTTCATGTAAACAGTGAAATTTTACTTTGTCTTATTAGCTCTACTGTGAATGCCAGATTTTTTGTAAATATTTAGCTAAAACTATGAGCTGAGACAATTTTCTAATCTAATAAACTATCATTTACATTCCTTGTTTTACCACCTTTCCATTGTAACTGGCATTTTAAGCTTCGGTTCTTCTCATGGGAAATTATGGTTTAAACACTGAATTTTTTACACATGAGCATCTTTAATTAACCCCCAAAGGAAACAATACCTTGCTTTCCAGGATGATGAAGACAACTAAATTTTTGCACAAGGTATTACTTTATTCTTTCCATGAAGGCTTAGTGAGAACTCACATTACTGGATATTAACATATACTCCAGAGATAAGAGGAAGAAAAACTGGAGTGTGGCTATTGATTTTTACAAGACATTTTAATTTTAGACATTAGAGTTCAAAAATTAATGAAAAAAATGCAAAATAGGTCATTAACTTGTCAGATAATACCACAAATTAAAGAGATATTTAATGGAACAGTTTTGCTGAAACTGAGGCTAGACCTCCCACTGAGAAAGGCTGCTAATATGTGTTTGAACTTGCAAACTCTTCCTTGTACAGCTACATTAAGAACTTACTGGGATATATTTCTGGCATATAATCCTGAGGAGGAGTAGGTTGCATTTTTCCTTTATTTTACCTACAGTAATTCATTCATTCTGAATGTTACTGTGAACGAGAGGGAGATCTGGTATGGAGTAACACTTATGTAATTGATAAAACAAAATTCTGTGTGATATTTATAAACATATAGATGTATATTTAAAGTTGCATTAAAAATACTGAAATGAGAACTAGGTTATAGAACTGTCTTTATACAGAAAGAATTTAATCAAGTACATCTGAATTCCTGACCAGAAAAGGAATTGCACAGATATATCCCTACACTTAGATAAACTTAGATAAAATATTCTCAAATCTTCCCCCCAACTTTTAACTCAGAATTCCAGTACTTCTGCCACAGATGTCTACAATACACTGTAAGCACATCTCATATCAGTAAGCTCCTCTCTGAAGCTTCTAGCTTTTACATGACACATCTTTAACTCATGTTCACTCTTCCACATTCACAGGCTGTTGAGGTCTTGTGTTTAAGTGCAGAGCAAAATGCTTCTTAAGTCAGTGTTGTAAAAAAACCCTCAGATCTCACAGAACAGTAACTGAAATTGCATCAACATTAACATAAACAGTGCCTCAGGGGCAAAACATCAAATTTCCATTACATAAAATTGAGGCATTCTCTGCCCCAAATAAGCATTATGATCTTCCAAAATGATCAAGGCTGCCTTGTATGACCATGGAAAAGTAAACCTTTATCTGATGAATTTCACAACCTTGAAAGAAAAGTTTATGAGTAAATAAATAAATAAATAAATGCTGCCTCAATCTGTTACCTCAAGTATTTAAAGTCTTTAGCCATGCTTACAGTACTGCTGAAAAGCACATGCCTGACACCACTTCCACAGCAACACAGGTTCACTGTCACAGTGGACAAAGCACTGACAGCACTGGAAAACAAACTCCTTGAAGAAGAAATTCAAAGCTTCCTCCACAAGTAATCGGTTCCCCAGCGCTCTTGTTCTGGGTAAATTCCCCATGTTTTTTAGGAAAGTGAATTTTCAAAGTTTAGCAGCTTCTGTGTTAGACCAGAACCACACTACTAATTTATCTTACCAGCCTCCTGATTATTGGTGAGCATCAAGAACAGCCATATATTGAGTGAAAACTATTAACAAAAATAACGTTGTGGAACTAACTGCTTACTTGGATTTCTCTCTTTTGTCTTCTCTCCCAGTATCCATGCAGCATCACTGTAGTCACAGGAGAAACAATCCTATATACTGACATCACTTACAGCCCTCTGAATACATGGTCACAACATCCACATCCTACAGACAAAATCATTGTGCTCAGCACTACGCAGCAGCAGTTGGAACACAGAATTTCTAAAGGATGTCAACCAGCAGAGTATCAGCTGATGTCTGAAATACAAAGAGGCCATGCAGGTTTGACAAAGTCTCACTGTTAAAGCACATTTTGTTCGGGGGAAAAAAAAACAAACAAAAAACACAAAACAGATTTTTATATATTTGGGATATCTATTATGACTAATATTTATATATTGAGGACAGCAGAGCAGCAGTTTGCTATGTGGAATATAAATTATGTAAGTAAGCCACCTTATCTATGCAATTTCACCTGGATTCACCTTTTTAGGAACTAAGAAACAATTTCTATTTTATCCAATTCCTTTTTTCTCCCTCAGTTCTTCTCCAGTCTTTGTCATCCTGTAATTTTATCTCTAGTCCTGATCTTAGATTTCAATCTCCTTTTACTCACTTTGAGTAAATACAAAGCTGCTGTTCTTTCAACATTTAAGGAACTGCCTCTAAAACAAACCCCAAAGGCTCATTCAAGCCTACAAATATAAAGAGACTTCATAGGACAATTTTCTGCAGTATTAAAAGCCACTGTGCTACACGTTCTTCCAAAGTAAAGAAGTTCACTTCATGAAATCTACAAGAAGCAATTGTAAAGAAAGAGATTATCCTTGACACAGTAGACATCATATGTATCAGCACAAAAGTCTGCTCAAATCTGGGTTCACAGTGAATCATGTTCCCTATCTTTTGCTAAAAACTTTGCATATGACAAGGGGGAAAAAAAGGAAAAGTTCTGAGAAAAAAGGATAGACCAAAGATGTATTTCAGCACGCTGAACAATTGCGTGATTTTGAGATCAGGTGAGAACTTCTTACATGCCTTCACAAGAAATTCCATACATGTCTGATACTGATCATCACCAATAACCTCTGACATTTCCACAGCAGCCCATATGTGTACATTCACTGCCTCCTCTTCAGAAAACTCTTTAAAAGGATTTTAATTACTATAGATATACAAGTTTGATCACGCTTTTAAGGATTTTTACCCAAGTGGCTGTGCCGGAAAATCCTGCCTATAAACTTCTTTACATTTACATGTTAATACAAGAAATCACATCAAGTGCTTTATCAAGTCTTTTCCTGCTAAAAGACAAATGAGTTAAGCAGTGTAAAAAGGAACAGCTCTCCTTCAAAGCAAATATTCTTTTCTTTCCCAACTATCCTTTCTAACCTTTGGTACTTGACAAAGCATGGTCTACCTTTGCATTTGTTTAGATGTGTTGGTAATTCAAGATGAGTTACCTAAGCAAATTTCCTGAGCCATTCTGATTTCCTCCATAATCTTCCAATATTAATATGGCTTAAAGAAATTCTAATTTGTGTTCCAAATGAGATCCAGAAAATCTGAAACCAAAAAACTTGACATCTGAATTGAGCAAATTAGTATAAACTACTCTCAAGAAATTAGTGGGCAGACAAATAAGCTTGGAAAAACTGTCAAAACAGCCTCTGTAAAAAGAAATAACATTTCAGAAATCTGAGGTTTCTTTTTTAAGAGTTAGTAAGCATTTAGAACAGAAAAAATTCCAATTATATAGACTGCCTAGGTTTCCAAACAACACTCAAAAATGCTCTTAACCTACAAATCCTCAACCTTCACCACACAAAAGGGATGACATTCACAATAAAGATAAATAAAACATATTTTAAACAGTCAGAAAGCAGAGTAAGTGGTCAGTTTTCACAATGAAAATTAAGGTCATTCAGTGACTTACACTTGGGTCCAATATTTCAGAGGTGATCAGTAAATGAAGGTAAGGGATGGCAAACTAAGGCTAATGATGACACAAAATTGTCCCGACTAGTAAAGAGGAAAGCCAGCTGTGAAGAACTGCAGAAGGTCTTAACACCTATCCCTTTTTTTTTATTTACTCTTCTCTAGCATCAAATGTTAGCCACTATCAGAGACAAGATATGCATTAGAATAACCACCGATGCTATACACATTTTGTGTTAAATTGCAGAAGAACAGGTCACCTGTGTAGAAAAAAATCAAACCAAGTCAATAGTCAGCTCCTAGGTGAGTGTTCCAGGATTTGCACTCTCATGACATCTGCTTTGGAGATGGGTACTATTAAATGGGTTCTGTTTGCTTCTAAGGACTTCTCATGAATGATACCTCTAGGCACGGGTCTTCTATTCAGTATCAAAAAGTTTCAGAGATTCTTTATCAAATCCTGTCTCTTATCTACAGCTGGAACTATAAAAACTTAGAAACAGAGGCCAAATCTCTCAAAAAATAGAATCAGAGCATTTTAACTTTTGGACACAAGTGTTGTAATCATGAGTACTGTTTATTTGAAGTCTGGATGGAGAGAAGAAAAGTCATTTTCCTGTGTGAATCTTAGCTCTCTCTCACTGTTTCAGCAAAAGCTGACCACACTTACACCACATTCACTTCAAAATGCAATTTCCAAATTGCATCAGGTGGTCAACTCCTATGTTCATTGTATCAAGTGGAGAGCTACAAAGAGACCAAGAAATACTCTGGTACATAGGATAAAGTGCAAACTAGAGATTATTTGGATTTCAGTATCTGACCAATATAAGAATATACTTGCAAAATATGCATTTTGGGTGGGGGTAGAAAACTAACAGTACTTTTAGTATTCAGAAAGAACTCTGCAGTTTCATTTTACTGATGAGTAATTCTCTACCCACAGAGTTCCAGTATAACCCTTATCTTCTTTATTAACAACTAGGAGCACAGTTATAATTATTAATATAACCTCCCTTCTAGATTTTAGGTCTTTTTCCATTTTCACCATTCTCAACTTCATCTTCATAACAGGAGCAGCATTATTTGCAAAACTCCCTGATGATTAATGACTAACCCCATAAAAGCAGGACACTGACCATGTTGACTTTGAATGAGCACAGGCTCAAGAGAGTAACAGAAAAGGAAGAAAACTGAGCATTTAGAAAGATACTAGAAAATTCAGTGTATGAATGTGAAATTTTGTCATGCTATGCATTTAAACAAGTATTTACAATGGAAAAGTGATAATAGAGGGACGAAAGATTTTTAGCAAATCAGAAAAAAAAATGCTCACATACAAGAAGCATGTTTGGGAGGTCAGGCAATGAAATCCATTTTTGAAAAGAAATAAAGTTCCACTGGAAAAAGTGTTTCAAAAGCCATGCTAAATGATACTTCCTTACTAAGCACATTCAGCAAGTACACACAAGCATTTCAAGCCATCTCCTTTCCAAACCCATTAGCAAGATTTTATTTTTTAACTTCACACTCTTACAGACTTCTTACATTAAGAGAAGCAGCTGTGAAAAGGAAGTAACAACTCTGCCACCACATACCTAGAAAGCCTTGCCAGACATCAAAGACCAAGAGTATGAACTCTTTTCTTACCACCTGTGCAAAGAAAACACCCAAGTGTCATCTACTGTCAACAGCATTCTCTGGTCATCTGGACTGCAGATTTCCAGAGTGCTAAACAAGATGCTGGCCATGCTCCTCCCCATGTGCCCATTACCTGCACTGTCACACCAGCCACATGTTCTTTTGGCAGACCAACAAGTCTGGACTTCTGGGGCATCCAAGAAGTTACCACTACCCATTTTCAATCAATATGAGAAATAATTTTTTCAAAATTAGACCTGTTAAACAATTTTAAGGCTTTGATTTATCAAAATTCAGGCAATTTCTCTCCAAGTAAATAAATAATTACATGTATGTGTGTATGTCCTTTACAGATACTCTAAAACACATCTACATTTTAAAAGCTGTTTGAGCTCTGAATCTATTTGCCTACTATATTTTTGTCAAATAAACAGAATATTTATATTCAACTTATATGCACTTAAATTATATGTCTGTGTTTTAAAACCTTTCCTTACCAAGTAAGTAAATTCCTTTAAATTACCTTGTGCTTTTCAGAAGAGAATTCAGTTAAGATTTTTATTATTCAGTTAATTAGTTAAGAGTTAAATTCAGTTAATTTCAGTTAAGAGTCCAACCTCTTTACCTTCCTTCTTCACAGCATAAGTTACCAATCTCCAGAACAAAATCTGAGATGTTAAAGGGCAGCATCCCCATACTCAAAGCACAAAGGAGCACCCAGAAGCATGGCTGTCACCACCTGCTTGAACAGCAACCCTAGCAGTCTGAGCCAATTCCCACAGTACCTACAGGCAGCCTTTCCACTGATTCATCTGAAGTTGGATACAAGTTGAAGCAAAGTAAGTCAGTTGTTTCTCAGGGAATTACGGGAAAGTATATGGTCATGCAGTTGTATAAAGACATTATAATAAATCTGTCAAAAGGCTATAACTAGCTTTGAAATTTGACTTGGAACTTGCATTTGGCAGAAAATTCATTGGATGTCAGAGATGTCAGTAGGCAGACCCATTCAGATGTTATTAATATTAATATTTATGTACAGATATGTGCACTCCACATCTGCTAGGATAAGACTTGTTGAGCCTGGCAGCCCAGTTCTCCAAAGGCCACTTTCTCTCCCCTGATATAGAAACCGATTGTTATTTCCTGCAATTGCTCCTTCTGACAATCAGTTTTCTGCAGCAGAATGAGAGCAGAGGGGCTCTTCCTTGCACTCCAAGTATTACCTCTAATGATATCTGGGTAGTAGAGAGATGAAGGAAGCAGTCCACAGGGAATAATTCACACCAGGACAAATGCACTACAGGATTCTGAATGAGGCAATGGTGACAAAGAACAAGCTGGCCAGAGTGGGTACTTGGATGGCTGGAACATTTAGAAGTTGTGAGAAATTCAAAATAGTCACAGAAATTAGCTGGAAGCATGGAGCAACAGCAGGGACTCAAAATGTTCTAAGAAGATCCAGAGAGAGAAGAGGGCCAGATTCAGACTGCATAAATGCAAATGAACAGTAGCAGGACAACCAAGAGAAGAGAATATGAATATTGAAGCAAAGGGCAGATAAGGGCTTGTTACAGCCACCAATTACATGTTTCAAGTGCAAATGTCTGTTCTAATCCAAACTGGGAGATAACTTCACATGATACAATTACTTTTTAGTGAGCTTTTAAATAGGAAGTCCCATCCAAAGCAAACCACTTTTATGGCTGACCAGTTAGTTACCAAGTATTCAAAAAGTTTAAAAAAATGCCAGAACTAAAGCTGACTACATGGGCTTAATTTCAGATCTGTACACATGTGCATGGGAACTCTGCCCCTGTCACTAAGCAAGAAACTACTCAGGATTTCCTTTATTCTTTATATAAGAGTTGGACTCAACTTTGCTTCATAATGCCTAATGTCTATTAAATTTCTCCAGCAGATACATTGAATTTAAGGACCTTGACACACAGTTACTTATTAGAAAGTTTACTGTGTATGCATATTAAATATAGTCTTTTTTGTTTACACTTGACAATGAATTTTCTATGTTACACGATTATTTACCTACATTTTAATTCATGTCTTTATTTCAAAAAGTAATTGTTGGCATACTGTATTTCTTCTTGCATTTCTGTGTCTAGGAATCTCCACACACCAAAAAAGACCCAAAAAACCCACAAAAAACACCCCATAAAAAACAATTTTAAAAAATCCAACACAAGGAAAATCCCTCAAGTCAATGGCAACTGCAGTAACAATATTCAATCCCAGTATCAAAAAATTGAGAACAACAAAGTGAGAGAAATTGTCCCAGCTAATATATAGTAAAAAATACATGATTGTATCTTTCACAGTGTTGGACTGCGGAGAGAAACCTAAAAAGAAAATGAGCAATTCCCCTTACATATTTCTGCAATTGCTTATTTTTCCAATGGGTAACAGAGTTGGAATGAAAAATTCCTTTTTTTTTTTAAATGAAAAAAAAACCAACTTGCAAATACTTCATATTTCACCCCCAAGAAAAACCCCAAACCACAGAAAAAATTATAAACACAGATCTGTTTTTCAATAAGAAATGTCATATGTCAAATGTGATTTTGAGTGCTTGGAATTATTTCAATACTCAAAGCTGAAAGACTGTTTTAAAGAGAAAACAAACAAACTAATAATGATGCTTTCTTGCTTTCTGCTCTTCTGAATTCCTTTTAAAAATAACATTATGGGGCTCGTATCAGGCAAATTAAGCTTATGCTGTGTTCTAAACACCTCTAAAAAGTGATCAGCAACAGAACAGGGATTTATTTTGTTATATCCATTTCCCATATGAAACTATGAAGATCTTTCTTTCATGTCTCTTCATAAACTAGCGTTCATTCCACATCTTCTAGAGCCTAACTGGTATGAAGTGCATTCTCAATAAAATATACTTTATCTTCCTGAACTAATGCAGAAAGCAAATTTGTCTCTCGTAACAAATAAATTTGCATACCATTTTTAAAAATTATTGGTTTCACAACTTAAGACTAAATAATGCTCAACTGAACATTCACAGTTTTAAGTAGGAAAGTGTTTTGTCAGTATTATTTTTTACAATTTTCAACTCAGAAGAAAAGTTCACCAATAGCGGTGGGGAGGGTTCTGATAGTGACTCATTTTAAATTTAATTCATCAAGATTTCCCTTCCTCCTATGATTTATACAGTTATTATAAACCTAAGAGAAACTCAACCTTTCACTGTAGCGTATAATTGTGTTATTTATACACTTTATACATTATGCTTTTATTGCCATCCACTAAAAAACCTGGTTTTTTCATTCAATCAATATACCACAGTATTTTGCAGTAAAATGGTATCTGGTGAAGAAAGAAATGTATCAGAATGATCTCTTTTATCTGGCTGATGCATAATCAATGATCCTTCCTCTACAGATGGCTATGAAAGCATCCAAAAATGCTTAGATGTGAGAGTTCATCATGTGCCACAAGATGCTTTTTTTTTTAAATTAGATTTTTAACATACACCCTGTGCCCTGATCACTAGTCCGTTCTGGGCTTCAGTCATTTTTAACAATAAATAATGGAATACGTGAATAGCTGAAGCCCTGATCTCATCACATCTGGCCCCACAATTTATGCATTAGAAATATAATATTGATGATTTCAGATGTCATACTTAAACACACGTACTTGTGGGCAAACAGGCTAAAATAAAAACATACATATGTCACCTGTAGGAAACAGCTAAAATAAAAATACACAATTGTCTCTTGTGCACAGCACATCAGGTTTATCAGAACTGAACATAAAGTGTGAACTGAATGAACATTAATTCTGTCTCTCCACCTGCATCACTCTACCTGTACTGTCAACAGCTACTCCATCACTTTCTTGCTACCGAAAGAGGAACTTATTCACAAAGTTGATTTTAGTTAACAAAACACTCCACACACCAAGAAACACATTAAATCTTCCTTTCTACAAAAACTACCTAAAAGAAAAGAGAAATGTAATCGCTGCAGGAAAGGATGTCCAAACGACATTGTGCATACTGCTGGATGTTTGGCTGCATGCACTGGGCACTCCCATGAAGTCCCACCTTCCCTAGGCTATTTTCCTCTCCACTTACACCCAGATACCAAGACACAACCCTCAATTGCTCCTTCCCAGCAGAACGAGATTTTCTCTAAGCATCAGCACAGTTTTTTCCCTCTCCTGTATGAAATAGATGGCCACGTTCAAATAATAACCACTACCATGCTTCTAGTAATAGTTAAAACCCCTCTGACACCTTCTTTGCTCTATAGCCAGTAAAGACTGTATGACAAAGCTTCCAGACTGAGGCTGCAGCTCCTATGAAGTCAGATGCCGTGACAATTCAGCATCCTCTTCAGCAAGGCAAAATTCATGAGCAATAGAGTCCCTTTAGAACCAAATTAACTGTCATTCTCATTTAAACAAGAGAAAAAAGGCCAACCCTCAGCCTGCATCTCAGTTGATACTGAAATACAGAAAAAACTTTGCAAAAAAAAATCTTATTGAACCCAAAATACTATTCCCACTTAGCATCTATCAACATGCATCTTTATCTTCTCCCACCACAAAAACCAGCTTTCTCATGCATCCATTGCTTCCTCCATCCCCACTCAAAAACTACCCCACCTTTCTCCTTTCATTTTGTTCCTCATTTTCACTTGAAACATTTTTATTTCCATCCTCATTCACCTATTACTTTCACTAAATTATTCTATCCTGAATTTCTCATTCTGCTTGTTGACACTGAAATAATAAAGCTTGAGGTTTGCTCTAGATTATAACAGATAAATGAAACTTAAAACTAGGTAAAGCTTCTGATTACTTTAATTACAAAATACAGCTTGTTTACTCTCTTACAATCTTTATTTAGAGCCTCCAATGGAACAACAAAACTGCCTCTCAAGAAACATAATACAGTTTATTAGGGCTAGGTAGACCGAATCAGAAAGTGTTCCAAAAATACCTCTGCCCTCCTTTTTATGACATAATATATTACAATAGCTGATTAAAGTAAAATTCAAAATATTACATATAGGGGAAGCAACATGCATTTTCAACCAATAAGTCAAAAATATTTTATGCTCCTACTCTGAGGACATGCCTCTAAACATTTTGTGGTAAGTTTCACATTTATAAATTAGAGGTCAAAATGTACATAATCACAGTTAATGCTACCAAAATCAAAAGGCTATCACAGATGAACTACCCACCTCAGTAAATTTCACTGAGGTGCAGTGCTGTGGTGGCAATATTTTTTAAATCTCTTACAAACATATTTCATGCACGACAGAAAATTAGATGAGTTTAAATTGTAGTAACAAAGAACCACTAATAGAAGAAGTGAAGAAATGGAAAGTCTATATTTAACTTGGTGCTCAGTCATTAGAAAGGTGCCCCATAACGACCATATGTTACTCAAATATGTTATCACACCTACAATTTCATCATATGTCTCCCAAGAAATTAATTAGCTCTAACTTTTTCAACTTTGACAAAAATGTCTGCAGTAAGTCAGATTACTAGCTGTTGCAAATGCTTCAAAATTCAAAGCTTGCCTCAGCTTTTATTTAACCTTTTAATTACAGTCATTGAATAACATTTGGAAGGCAGATGTTCCTTTTTTTGCATATGTGGTTATTAATAAAAAAGGCTATTTATTTTAAATTAATATTACATTTTCATGTACAAAAATGCTACGAAGACAATCTTTATACAGCGAAGAACGGATACGCCAGCAACACTAAAATACCAGTTACCTTAATGAGGTGGCATAACCTGGAGAGAATGAATTCCAACAAAATAATCACATGGTGTGATCCATTTACAATTAAGAATTGGAGCAGATCAGGAATGTCTGCTGATCTGAATATACTGAATCAACATAGAAGAGCCCACCTTTCAGCTGTCACCTCAGGTCAGAAAAAAACAGTGAGAATTATGTTCAAGCTTGAGATGGGCATGATGAGAATTGAGTCATTCCATATTTTCCTTATATTCCATAAAATACAAGGGGAAAGTTGCTGTTTGCATAGAGCATAAAAAGCAGTATTATATAACCTAATCTAACAGTACCCACTAAAATGTCAGGTTTGGTGTGTAAACCACAAGGTCAAGCCTACTTCACAACAAACCACAACAGTCTTGGTAGATATCATTCACAAATCTGATTCATTTTGTTGTGATAGCTAGAAAAAATCTGCAAAATTTATTCCAACAACTTCTTAAGTCTAAAAAATTACCCAGTGAATCATTACCTATGGAAGAAACAATAAAGTTGTTTTAATTCATGCAGACCAACATCATAAATGTTTTATCACGAAACACTCTTTAAGTTTCAGTCTTGATATAAAAAAACCCCCGAATTAATTTCACAATCTATATTTCCTCAATTCTTAAAAAGTATCAGGCACATCAGTATAGAGTTCCTTGAAGAAAATCTGTGCTTTATTGTAAAATCATCAAAAGTTTGAAGAGAAAGAGGTTACATCACTGCTGAAGGCTTGTATTTAGACTTCCTTGAGGAATAACACTATATAGCATTAATTTTGCACAGAATTAACAACTAAAGGATCAATGAACAATCAACGCCTTCAATGTGAAAAGTGTGAAACAACAGTGTTTCAACCAACATTTTCTTAAGGTAGCATGACATAACCTGCCACCATAGATAGTAAAACAAATAATTCAATAATTTGTTATTTTCTCCTCAGAGGAACTCAGAGGAAGGTTACTATCACTTCATCCATTGTCAAAACTACCCTTTATAGATGCATGAACACACATAAGGAAACACTAAAATGGAATACATTTTCCAACAGTTCTAAGTTATTCCTGTGTTTGTCTATAGGTCTTACTAACCAATCATAAAGGTTAAGCCAAAACTTAAGAAGGAACACCCTTTTTAAATTACAGACAAGGAATTTTTTAAAAGTAATTGAATTTAACAAATCCTAACTCTCTGTGTAATCATACCATAACTAATTTAAACTAATTGGAAGGAAGGAAGAAAGAGGAAAGTAAGAAGAAAATGTAAAAATCCCTGCTATTTCTATCAAGAAAAAAACTTGAGCAGGGAAAGGATGCTGAACTTTAATTCTATCATCTGCCACTTTTCTCTACAAATGTTTGTATTTTTGAAGTACAATGTCTCACTATGCAGTATTTTAGTTAAATCTGCTACTGCAAAGTTTGGTATGCAAAATAATCAAGGGCAAATTACAGTGCAACGTGATAATATCCAAACAAAATTTCTACAGCATCAAACATACAAAAGAAATACGAGAGTAGAAAATTTATTTTAAAGTAAATATTGAAAATAATTCCAACACAAAAACAAAAACTTATGCATGAAAATTTATGAGTACAGCTGTACTATAAAGGAAATTTTTAAAATCATAGTTAAAAATTAAAAGAAAAAAAAAAACACTGTCTAGACAAGCTTGCTAAAAGCAGCAAAGCACTAATATCACCCATCCCTTAGCTTACTCAATCCCACATTTTAATTCCAAGTAGATTTTCTACGTCTGATTTAAGGGCAACTGTTCTCAACACCAAAAGCCAAACTAACTGGACCATCTGCAGGCAGCACTACTAATTTTTAAGTGTTCATCGTACATATTTCACATAGCAAATTAAGTTTCCCATATAAAAGAAAAAAGTCAGGTATGAAAACATGCACTTATGTGTGTTTCTACCTGAAGTATAAAACAGAATTCACACTATTTTTTTTTTAATAACCAGTCTCCAAACACTTGAGTATGGGTATAAAGACAGAAAAGCTGCTTCCTTGTCCTCAGTTGGGCAGGTGTTGATTCACACCTCCTTAGGAATGTTCAGAAGATGACACTCAGATAGAAATCATACCTACCTTCAGAAGAAAGGCATATATTATTTCCTTCAGAGTGCTTTGAAGATAACACAAAAATAGCTGTGCAACATAAATATATATGTATATATCCTCTTAACAAAGTTTTTTTTCAACTGAAATGCTGCATGATAGTAATATCTATATATTCTTAGAAGCAAATTTTAATGCTTACTGTCATCATCTAATTGCCTTTTTTTTAGATCAGTCAAACAAAGAGGTGCAATAAAAAGCCATAGAAAAGCAACTGTTATTCAGACTGTTCTAAGTATATGAACAAACAAAACAAAGTCAGTATGTAAACCAGGTTTTAAATAGTAGCACAAAAATTTTATTTGGTATTCTCAAACAATAATCTTCACACTTCTAATGGTGGTGATCTTATGACCACCATTAATAAACTTTGTCCAGACTTTTAGAGGCCGAAGACCTATTTCATAATTGTAATTAACCACTTTGTTAACATATGCAGACTCTCCAAAGTTTTCACAATTCCCTGATTTTCTTTGCAAAAGAGAACAACAAACAAACAAAAATCACAAAGTTCCTTCACTACAAATGCCCACGTATTCACTTTTCCTGCCCTTCCACAAAATCCATTTGCCAGGGTGGATGTATCTGAAAGGAACTTGTCGGTCCATCCTAAGAAACATTTTCAAGAAACATTTTTCACCTCACACTGGAAACTAAGATCTTTGAGATCAAAGATCAGTAAAAATGTCTGTGTTTCTTTCAACCCTACAAATTCTACAGAAGTCAAGAAAACCCAAAGAAAAACCCCGAGGATACCATACCATTATCAGCATAGCAAAAGGATGCCTACAGAGGGAGGAAAGAAACCCAGGAATGTTCACCCTCAGTACTCATCAAGGACTGAGCACCTTACACACGGTTTAGTGTAGCTACTCCCCTTTTCCTCAGGAAAATCATCTTCCAGTGTCCCTGACACAGCACAAACCGAAATCCAAACAAACAGAGAGCACTGAGAGGAAAATATTCTGCTCTGCTTGCAGGCCAGGTGAATTATGCGTTTTACCAGGATTTTGGCAAAGATAATCCAGACTTTTCCCAGCATGGGGGCAAAAAAAGACACATTTCACCAAAAAGCTTCTGGAAGTGCCCCAGTTAAACTCTCCAGATGTAATTTCTTTTGTAGCAATCAGACTTTATTTGTTAGTTCATATCCTAATCAAAACAAAACAGGCAAAAATAATTTGCTTACTGATGACACTTTTTTTTTCTTAAAAACTGTCTGCCTTTTTCACGCTCTTCCTCTCCCACTTTGGTGTCATTGAAATAGCGACTGACATCAGAAAGCAGCTGTGCTGCACACACCCTGCCACAACTGCACAAGAGCCTCCCAGCCTCCTCTGAAAAGATGGAACCTAATTAGGATGCTTAAGATAGCTTTATGGGTATTGCAAACGATAAATAACTAACCCAAACATATAGGCTATCACAAATGCAATGGATAATTTTTTAATCTTTTTGGTCTAAAAATATTCTGGTGTTCCTATGTAGCGCAGAGAAAACAATCAAAGCCACTTGAAAAAATGCTTGCTTTTTCATTTTGCACCTGCACTCTTCTGCTGTGAAAGTGTGTTTTACATCAAGATTTTTATCACCAGTTCTCAAGGTGGGTTGAATTAGAGTAACAGTATTTCTGGAAAACACACCACCAATACACAATGAGATTCCTTCACAGATCTAAGTAAGCAAAAAATTGTCCTCTTCACATTTTAAAGAATATTTTATGATTTTGTCTGTATTCTATGAGTTTGCAATTATGTGAACAGTAGATTTAAAAATAATTTTCCATTTTTAACATTAAAGGAATTATGCACACAAAAAATGACACTACGTTGTAATTCTGTGGGTAAGCTACATAAGCATAATTCTGTATTATTTGAGGGCAGACCCTAACTCTTTATTCAGGCACCTGAATAGTTAGAGACATTCCAAGGTGCAAACATCACAGACTCCACACAAAGTTAACACATCCTGCAGGGGAGCATTATCTTCAGAAAAACAGGAGGCTCTACCCTTAGGGATGTAAAATTCCTGTATTGATGTTTCAACATCCTGGTGACTATAGAGAGAAGGAAGAAAAAGAGAGAGAAAATACAAAATGCATTACTAACAAAGATTTTACTCATTCCAGTAGAATAACAGCAGAAGACTTGGTGAAAACAGTAGCTATGCCAGATCCATCACACTTATCTCTAAGTTCTCTGAGCAGCCACATGCACAGGTCACAAGGGCTGAATTCAAGCAAACTCTGCTGAGATGCAGGGATCGAGGTGGCTCTTCTGACCAGAGAGGCACCAGCCACAGGGAGGAAGCATCCATAAGAAGCCCCAAGGAACCCAGCACCAGTCAGAAGGCACAGTATGCGCTCATTTGCAAGGTCCAGGCCTCTATTTTATTTTCTGCTATTATTTTTCACCCTCAAATTCCAAAAGTATGTGTATTTAAAATGCAGTGCCATACTATCTATAATTTTAGGCGAAATTACCACTGTAAGAAGTAAGGCTGTAACACGGCAGAGAAATGTGCTGGCAGTGATTCAAACCCATCTCAACAGAGCTCTGCACAGACATCAGAGACCTTTGCAGGCAAACCCTCCCGTGGAACAGAGGCACTCAATTACATTATAGAATAACATTACACAGTTTGATTCAACTACTACTGGCTTTGGTATTTTATCTATGCAGTCTTTCACTGTACATGCAAAATGTTAAGATATGCTCACAGTTCCACGTACAACAATACAACAAATTTCTAGGGGAGCTCTAGGTATTTAAACATATTTCCTGTCCAGTCTTAGAAACCTCATTTCAGTATCTGAAGCTCAATAATGAACTTTTAAAATGTATTCACTATCAAATATTTTATCATTACAGATATATTAAATATTTAATAGGTATTATCAGCTTTCCTTATACTCCCTTAATGCAGTACGTGTCACAATTTGCACTTCTGATGTGAACTGAAATTATTTTACTCACAGGTCTTTATCCAGCTCCTTCCTCTCCACCCCAAATATTGACAACTAGAATAGAAAGCATTTTACCTCCTATCGTGTCTATCATCACACTTCTGTCAGGTTTCAAGTCTTTCAAATCTAATGGCAATGAGGCAAAAAATTAAGGTACTACAGCATCACTGTGAAAATATTTCTCTGTAAAAGGATCATATTCATAGTGCAGACATTTGCACAAAGAACCTTTTGCGCATGTTAAAACAAGTGAATATTTGAAAATATAATTCATTTCCAATTTTTACTTTGTGAAAATGTACTAATTCACAAATACAATCCTCATATACCATTAAGCAAACATTATTTTATAGGAGGGAATAAAAAATGCAGTTCTTTCTGTATATAATTTCTGAAGAAATTATGTCTGTCAAAGTGAGTTCTAAAAGCAGAAAAGGCAAAATTTGCTACTACGAAGTTAAAGTGAATTACGCCAGGATTCAAAATTTCTCCAGTATCACCATTTTACACTACTTCAGCAGTGGTTTATATATCAGTGCTTATGTTCTGTAGAAAAAAATCTACAATCTAAAACGTCAAAAAGACTATTCATGTAAGGTTTTGTTCATCCAAAAAGTCATTTATGCAACATGCAGTCAAAACACACATTAAAGAGAATACCATCTAGATTGCTGAAAACAATGCCAAGTGAGCCACTGGACACTCATATCCAATAAGGACAACTTGATTTTGAAATAAGTTTATGAAAATTTTAAAATACATTATCAGCAAAGTTTGCAGTCCTGCTTCTCCTAATCCTACACATTCATGCCTCCCAGACAAGTGACTTCAAAATTGAGAAGTAGGTCTCCAAGCTGATTCACACTTCCAAAACACTTGACTCATTTGGAAAAGCATGATTTAGCTGATTATGGAGTTCTTGTTGTGTCTGGCACTATAAACAAAGCATCCAGCTACATCCACAGGTAAGAATAAAACAGACAAACTTTTTTAGGCTACTTGCAGTAACTGAAAACAAATTTCTAAGCATTTAAGGGCTGTAAGAACAAAGAATGGAAAAGGAAATTGCTCCTTTACACAGAACAAACGAAATAAAATCTCTGTTGGCTAGCTTTCTAAAATTTAAAATAAGGGAAATTTTAAAAAAATCAAAAAAGGGAGAAATAATGATCAGCTGTTGGAAAAATAGCTTTAATGAGCACTTGTAGCACCACATTAAAACACCCAATTTGCTTAATAAGCAGGGAATCTGAGTCTAAAACTACAAAAGGAGCGTGAAATCCCATGCTAAAACAAAAATTGTATCTGAAGAAGACAAAGTGCATTGAATTTAAGCAGAAATCTACATGGAAACGTACATTAATTTTCTAGGAAAATCATACGAAGCTTCATATCTCCAGTTTAGCGTTATATGCGCTTGCCATCTCCAAAATAACCCAAGCCCTCAAAAGCACATGCTTACCAATGTATCCTGTCTGAAGTACCAGATGATGGAGATCAGGCAAAGCTGGGGGCTGGGACTGGGAGGAGCAAGAAGGGAAATCAGAACAACCATCTATCAGAAACAGAGTTTACTGTTGGCTACACATTCCTAGGCACCCATATATTAGGGCACCTGTGATCAGCAAGTTAGACCTGGCTAACCTGGCCTGGGGGCTGGGATCCTAAACATTTCAGTAGATACCTAAAGGATGAAGCTGTGAACTTGGTGCCAAAAATGACTGCTTTATTGGGAAAACCATTAAAACAATAAAATTAAAAAAAAAAAAATCACATTTCTGCATTTAGGTCTCAACTGCTGTGCAAATTCCTGCAGGTGTCTTGTTGGAGCAAAGCCTACCCATTGCAGGAAATCCCCACCTTTTAATAGGGCAGAACCTGGAGGAATCCTCCTCCACGAGGGATTTGTTCTGGGTGTAAGAAGATTAACTCCTCTTCGGTAGCCTCAGGTGCTGCACTCGGTCTGTCGCTGCTAAATGGAGCAAGGTGAACTCCTGGGCTACAGCAGCCACTCACGTGGGACTGCTCTCCCAGGAATTACCTTGCCTGAGCCCTAAGATCTGAGGTGTCTGGCACAGATGTGTGCCTGTAAGTTCCCCAAAAAATCAAGGTGCATCTGCTGAATGGTCAGGACACAGAGAGGAACCTTTGTGCACACCACTGCTTAGGAGGACAGACATACACTATTTTGCTAGAGGCAAGGGAAAGGGAAGGAGGAAAGTGCTGCAGAAGTTTACGTCCTATATAATCACCCTTACAACCTGCTGGGACAAATGGAACAGCCAAGAAGACCACAGTACCAGGAAAGTTCTGCTGAATCAACTCCACTTCCAAGTCTATTACAGCAGAGAGTTCCTTTTTGCAAATAAATGTGCAAATGTGGGAGGGAAGGGTGAGGCCAGAGAGAGAAAAAAGAAAAACAAAACAAAACAAACCCAAAAAACCAAACATTGAATATAAATTATATGGATTTTCTCTTTAAAATTACCACTAGCACAAAACTGAAAGCAAACTTCTCAAACAGAAGCAAATGCACTGAAATAACCATCCCACCTAAGTACAGACTCACTTTGAAAGAGACTTTGTAATCCTCACGCAACGGATAGCAGGGGTCACAAGTAAAGACCATCTAATCTTTAATCAAAGCAAGATTTCTGCGGTGATCACTGGTCAAAGATTTTGTAGGTCATTGCTCAGGATACCTTCACCACCTGTGACAATTCAGAATATCACTATTTATTTTCCTCAGGTGAAATCATTAAGCTTTATATAAGCAAACAGAAAATTATTTTATTTTCTCAGTGAATAAAATATCGCAATAATGCATTATTTTGGTTATAAAAGGTCCTCTGTCTCTTCAGAGAAGACTAAGAATTACTAAAACACCCAAAATAGAAATAAATATTAAAATATTAAAAAAACCAAAATTAGTCAAATACTATTTCCAGCTTTCTTTATAATACATACACTAAAGCAAACAAACCAAAAATCCTAGCACAAAAAAGTCATGGGCAAATAGAAATGTACCAGGATGTGTTAATAAAATATAAGATTATGATAACACTACAATAGTTGATGGAAATCAACAGATTGAAAAAAAAATTTGAGTACTATCCATCTAGCTTCCCAGAACAATCAAAATATCCTTGATCACTCTGATGTCACCACTCATTAAAAGCCTGAGATATTTTTTCTTCCAACATATAAAATGATGGAAGGAAGAATAATTCTCCATTTCTCATTTCTCTGAATTCTGTTTTTAGCTGATCAGTGAGCTGTCACAGGCACACTGAAGACATCATTTATTTGGGTATAATGGAAAAAACTGTTTGCCAACAAAAAATAAAACCAGCACAGAACAGATTAGTACATCTTAATAAAACTCCTTTGCAATAAGGATGCTCTTAGCAAATCAGATACAGAATAATAAAGAGCAAGATAAACATTCTACAGGTAAAAATGTGGCAAAGATAAAAGCTCTGGAATATCAGCATTTACAAATTTTGAGCACTAACAAATTATGAGAGGGGCCACTAAATTGGTAAAGGTTCTGAGAGAACCAGACTGTATAGGGTTTGGGTTTTTTCTTAAGAAAACACCAAGTCTGAAGTGCACTAAAAATAACTAGGCTTATCCTAGAACAGAGAATATGGCAGGGAGTAAGAGGAAGGCGGAATATAATAATCTTAAAATATGCGAGTCTCATAAGGAGGACAGTGATTAATTGTGCTTCATATCTACAGATGGCAGTACAAAAAACGATCAGCAGGGAAATTTAGACTACATATTGTTGGAAAGTTGGTCCAAATAGAGTTTGTTAAGTTGCAGAACTACTTTGTATCTGAAAGACACTAGAGCTTTTAAGAACACCCCAAACAAATATTGTGCATGGACTAATTTTGATTTTGAGCCCCCATCAAAATGGGGGGCACACAATTTTAACACTCACAATTTCTTCCAATGTTACATTTTTAAGTCAAATAAAAACGTACCAACACATAATCTCAATTGGCAGCCTTGCTGGAAACACAGACCAGTACTTTTGCATTTATCTAGTTATTTTAGAAGGTAGTTTACAACATTAGGACAATTGTACTAGTTCTCCCAGCTTAGTGAGGTTAATGAGAAAATGATACGCTTCACCATTATCTTATTAAGAGTATCTACACTGCAACCCTCCATTTGTTCAATAAATAGTGTTTATACAAATGAAGCACTCTTTCATCATCACAGGTACAACACTGGTAGCAGTCACATTATCAAATATTATAAAGATCATAAAATTAAAGATTTACCTAGGTTTTAAGAAAAGTGTTGCTACAGGGGAAATTTTATTTTGCTTTAAACAGCTTCTGGGAGGAGCACGAGTGACTACACTCAGTAGTACATTCAAAGGGAAAGTGGAGGGAAATGCCAGTCCTCCTTCACAGGCAGTTCCCAAAACAACATCTCAAACCAGCTATGAAAGGAATAAAGTTGAGTCAGGGACAAGGACAAAACAACGCAGGCGTGCTGACCCTACACAGCAGAAAGACAAAGACTGAAACATTCCAATTTTATTACAGAACTAATTTAGTAAAAAATCTGGCATAAACTCAGCAGAGCTGTACTGTGCGAACCCACGTACTCTCATCTGTGCAAACCAGAGTTCAATACCCGAGAATCACTCATTCAGGGCTATCAGTCTGGCAAACCCTCTTGCCATAACTATTTCCCTGTATGTCTAGACTGATTTTGACTCTACATCAAAATGGGGGGATGAAGCCTTCGTTCAGCCTTTGACAAAAATCCACCAAGGATTCCTCTCGTCCTACTGGAAATCTTTTACATGGTGGGACTGCAGATCTTTCATAAGAGATCAAGATTCTGTTAAATTAGATTTCGTAGTATATTGTATCAAAACACTTCAAGGAAAATGCACAGAAATACACACCATTTCAACAAACAACCACTTCCTCAATAACTGGAATTAAAATGAAGATTTAAACAATATTTTCTTTTTGTTCCTACTTTGTTTAATGCAATCCAACTCAATACTTTAAGAACCCTCTTTCTTAAAGATGTGTTTTTAATCCTCTGCTCTTGAAAAATATGTCAATATTTTTAATGATCATCCTATAATTGTTCTCTTCAAACAAACCTTGAACAAACAATAAAAGGCAACTCCTGCCAACTCTCTGACCACAGGTCAAAGAATGCAGTAATCCTGTATTTTTAGCTCTTGAAGATTTTTTATTGTTATGTACTCTTGAGCAAAAATCTTTAGCAGTGAGCACAGGACAACTAAATTTCAAACCACTAGGCAACACATAACTTGAAATAGTATATTAGACAATGTCTTTTCATTTCTTTTATTTCCAGGGACATATTTCTAAGCTTGCCTTCAATACTACTAAAAGCACTTTATTACAATCTGGATACACAGAAATTTCAGTTGACAGGCACACAAAAGAGCAAATGGCCATGGAAACAAAAGGAGAAGAGATATTCTGGAGTGTGCTGGATTAATTTTTTTCATATAACATAACTGAAGCCTGCTCTGAATTTGACAGAATGGACAACCTGTGACAAAATCTGTTAGTTTTATAATCTTAACGGGACCTAGTTACACAATAAATCAGAAGCAGAATCCATCAAAGCAGGAAACTGTAACTGTGGGGGCTCTGCAGGACAGACTAAGGCTGGATGATTTACCTCCAGTGCATGGGAGGAAGGCATCTGAACTGAACTCCATCAATACCAAATGTGTAAAAGGGATAAAAAATTACTATCTGTAATTTTTTAAAAGAAAAATAAAACCAAATTTTGTTTCCCGAACACTGAGCCTGTAAGTGCAGCTGAATCACGTTTGAAAGCCTTTCTCTCCTTTATGAGGCATTAAGAAATAATTACTGTAACACTCATCATACTCTAAGTGGAAGAAGCAGAAAGGCTGCAGCTATCAATATACTTTGAAAATGTTTGAGGAGTTACTCATTTTGCCTAAACTTGTTATCCTAAGTGGAACCAACAATCTTAGTTCACTACTTAGAATCATAAAATGCATCTAGAAGGTGAAGGAGTTGTTCAAACTTCTCACAGGATACACTCATTCCCACGTGTTAGGCTGGGAATCAGTGAGATGATTCAGTGGAGGGGGAGGAAAAAACCAAACAACAAATTAACAAAAACAAAAAACAAACAAAAAAAATCCCCACTCCCCAAAAAAACAAGGAAATGAACAAAAAAGCCATAACACACACAGCCCTGTTTGGAAGATTTTTTTTTTTCCCCCTTGAATATCAAAAGGGGGAAATAGAACACAAACCAATTCTATTTAACTAGTTTAAGACATTACTGAATGCTTACTTTGGACAAACCTTGTTGAGATTGTTATATTTTAATAAAATGCTTTGCATAATGCTTGATGAAGAGACAGATTGAGATAACAGATTTGAGAGCTTCCATTTGAACCAGAAGTCTTTTATAAAATTTAAATTCTGCTGTTTTCAACATAACATTAGGCTTTGTAACATTAGGCTCATAGCAGGGCAAGTTAAAAGACAATATATTGCAGAGATATGCCAGTTTGGAAATTCCAGAACTCCTGCAAAGTGAAAAAATTTTAAAAAAAGTATAAGAGGAAGTGTTCTCAGAGAAAAGGTAATTCATAGTACTGTGATCAATTGTAGGTTACTTGGACAAAATAAGCCTGGATTTTTATTGAAATAATCCTGAATGCTCTATTATACATTAAGCTAATCAGCGGGAATGCATCTGAAGACTTATTTAATTACACAATCTTCTCTCTCCTTTCAGAGCTGAAATTACATACAAATTCTAAAATAAACTGAAACACATTATAATTAAATTCTCTACTTAATCTGTACTTTTTACTTCTGACCTTCAAGTTTCAATCACTACTTGCTAACTGCAATATTAAGAGAAAACAACCCAAAACTTTCAGTTTACAATAATGAAAAAAATCCACAAAGAGATAAAAAGCCCTGTGCAGTTTTTGTCTGCTCTGAAGCACTCCTTGCACATCCACTGCGATGTCCCACAACCTTTTTTACCTTTGGCATTTTTCAATGGAGAGACTCTTTCAGTTGGTGCTTTTTGTGTGTTCCTCCAGCTGCCCAGTGGCATGCTTTCCATGACAGATGCTCTGGCTTCATTCTTAACATATGTTCCAGATGATAATTCCATCTTCTTTTCTGGATAACTTTAGAGCCAAGGGGTTTTTGAGCTGTCTAATGAATCTTGGCATCTGTTATAAATTCATTCCATTTAATACATAGTATTTTTCTAAGGCATTTGCTTTCAAAGGCATTTAGATGTCTGTACCTTTGTTGGATTTCCAGCTTTCACATCCATATGTTGAGATGGAAAGCAATATCTGACTTGGAGTTTCACACCCTGGTCTTTAAAACATGGATTTTTATGACCGTATCTTATTTAGTTGGTAAATGAAACTCTTGCCTTGCCAATTTGTAATTCTAGCTCCCTACTGAAATCCCCAGATGACAGGCACCTTTCTACTGAGATATATAAATTCATTACTTTCCTGTATTCTTTTTACTTTCTAGCGCAGACTTTGAGCTGGGATTAATTTTGTCTATATTTTTTCCCTATAATTATATAATAGCACTGTAAAGAAAGCACACAAATAAAACCCCAAACAAACAAACAAAAAAAAAAAGATTTTAGCTTCATTTTCTAAACACTGAAAGGCAAGGATGTATTGCAGCATTACAGAAGCTACTGCAATTACCATGGAATTCTTCTTTGTTTCAGAGACTTCTCATGCTTTCTTAAGTAATTAAAAATTACCAGTCCCTGCAACACGAACTTTCAGTATTTTTTCTGAAACCCTATCGCCACATTAAATTTTCTCCATTTTTTAATTCCTTGATGCTGCATCTAGCAATACCTCATTTCCATGCCAAACTTGCTCACCTTCCCAGCCTATCTAACCCATCTTTTAAATTTCCCCATTCCCTGTATCCCTCCCATTTTACAAATCACTCTCTACTCTCAACAGGCTCATCAGCTGCTCAGAGCCACACAAAAATAGTAGCATTTATCAGTCACTCTTTTGAACAAGAGCAGAAAGCAACTGTGGCCAAGGGAAATGTGTAGAAAAACTAATGACAGATTTTCACACCAGAAATATCCAGTAAGAGTCACAGTATGAACCAAAAGAAAAATATCTTGAAAACACACCAATTCTTCAATTTTTACAATTTCTAACTAGGAACAGAATCTCTAACTTCATTAAAAACTGAAACCATCACTGTATATTTTTCTTTCAGAAAAAAGAGTGCTCCTCAGTGCAGCACGAACATAGAAGGGTATTTCCTTGGAGATTATCCTTGAAACAGACTCAGAAAGTTCTGATCTTTACTGCTCTTGGTACCTGCTCCATAACCCAGGCTCCACAGCAGCTCACAGCATTCCATAGTCAAAAAGAAACACAACTGCATTTAAAATCAACAAAAAGATACCTCTTTTCTCACAGTGAGGAGTTAAGGAAACTGCCAACTTCACGTGCTTTACTGAGTCCTCTCCTTCTAAGTTTCTGCAAGGCTTCATGAAACTTTTTGTGTTTCAGATGGCACCTTTTGAAATACCATTCTCTTCCTATAAGGTGTGTTCTAAACAGCAATACTGCATTCCTCAGACACTGATTAAATCACAATGCATGGAATTTCTCAGCAGAGAGTAATTCCTAATATTTATCTATTCTGAGGAAAGATTAAAATAGATTAATTTCTTGCCTTGTGTGTAAAATAAATAAAACATCACACTTCAAGTGAAAAAATAAAAGCAGATTTTCAAGGAACTCTAAAGATGACAAGTTATTTGGAGCATTTTTAAATATGTTAATTGGCAAAAGACAAGAGATCATGGTAAGCCACCCTTTTTATAAACCATGCATGTAATCAATACAAAACTTTCCTCTATGCTAAAGCTACAAATATATTGACAACTGCTCACAAACCACAGATGGCTTTTAGGGAAAATAGTTGATTGCAAGAATGGAAAGGCTATTAATATGCTAAAGCTATAATGCAGGATTGTATTTACTACAAAAATATAAATGCCTACTGTGAGATAATTTACCAGTGACAATTATTTCACTGAACACAACGACCTGTGATTTTCTATCCACCAAAACTCACTGAGATACTTTCCTTTTGAAAGGAAAGGTCAGACACACTCTGGATGACTACACAGTGATGCTTCTGCACTCCTGCTGTCTCTCAATAAAAAGAGACTTTTTCTCCCTGTTTATTTTATTCTGCTCTGGAACAGCAACTTGTTACCTTTTTTACAGGAAAATTCATTACAAGAAACCAACACAAATTTGGATTTTATATTCTTATGCAAGAATAAGGTAATTATTGAAGTATGTTCCTCAGATAGACATAAAAAACCTATTTTGTTAGAATTTTTTAGAATGTCACCTTATTTGAGTGGGTCAAGTTTTTATTATTGAAGGAGGGGGATGACAGTAATAATAATAGCATTAATGTTTTAATATGAGTATTGGTTTTATTATTGTTATGATTATTATTACTTCCTATCTAGAGCAGATTATTTAAAACCTCCCTACCAATGCACTCAATATCTGTGTGATTATCTATTAATGACTACACAGATACAGAGGAAGCTGGCACAAAAAACATATCTCAGACAAATACATTAGTAAGTATTACACAGCTATTATATACCACAAATAACATGCTGCTACTATTACTGTTGCCCCAGCTCTCCATTTGTAAACTAAATAATATCTGCAGCTAACTTCTTGGATCTTCTTCTCCACCCTGGAGAGGATGCAGGGGAACACAAATTATCTGAAAGAATCCCTAAAACCAGCTGGGCTGGTTTCATTCAAGGGTTTTGACTCTTCATTTGTTTCATTTGCCAAGAATTTTTTCTATTTCATCTAATATCAGCATGGTTGTCCACAGAGTGCACAGAAAAGCAATTCCCCGCCTCCTTTGGAGCAAGGATAGCTGGAAAGGGAAATGTTCACCATCTCTGCATAAGCCTCTTTGTGCCAACAGCAGTTCCACATAAAATCCTATGTGCATGGTGTAAATTAAAAGTGTAACATCCTGAGACTGAAAACCATCCAAAGGGATCTTAAATACCACGTTTACAATGAAAAGTCATTTAAAATATTCATGTGCAAGTTGAAATCAAAGAACGTGAGCCTTCTCCAAACTTTGTTATATAACCAACCAAACCTAGAAGCAGGGTATTCATTGCAAAGAATGCAGTTCAGACAAAATCTACTTTACAATAATTCTACCTAATGTAGCAGAAACTCTACAAGAAAACTCAAGACTCTTACAAATTAACATTATCTGAAGCTTCACAGATTGTCCACCAACACAGAATGAATACTCTGAACTCTGAAAACCATCAACTACCATTTTAATCTTGAGCAATACCTAGAAGCCAACAACTCACTAGGATCAGAAGAGTACCTGTCTATCATAAGCTTTGAGAGTTTTGAGGGGGTTTTTTTTTGTTAAAGTATTCTTTTTAAACAGCTTTCACACTATAAACACAAGAGGATAACAAAGCTACTCTATTATTTGGATTAAGGAACCCCTTAATGTTCCAGACATTAGCCAAGTCACTCTTCTATGAAAAAATTCTGTTTGTTTAAAAACCATAAACACACAGGAACAGGAATTAGCTAACCCTCCTGGTGGCATTTTTTAATTCAATCACATTTAGGACTAGTATAGAATAAATCAGTGGTCCTTTTCTAAACATGAATTTCAAAGAAAACCATCTTGAAATAAAAACTAATTCTGCCAGAGTTCTGTGGTACTGACAATATAAGTTTTAGGTGCAGTTCTGAAGCCAATTCCCTGTTACAAAGGTGGGGGCTGCCACAAGCAGGGAGCTGTCCTGCCCCCCATTCCCACATTTGCCAGCTCTGCTGTTTGTGCAGCTACACGGTGAGTCAGGTCAGGGAAATGATGCATCTGAAAGTTAGCTAGGAAAATAAAATTAGATTCCTTTTTAGCCAGATAAATTTCCTGGCATGATTCACCATGTCACCATTACGAGCACAAGTGCCAACTCAACCAAGCTAGGGGAGGACATGACACTTTCCCCATTCCAGCGACAGCTTCCACTTAAGTTTCAAGTAAACACAGAAGAGCATCAGGGGCAAGTTCACAAGCTTCTAATTAAAATATAGTAAAGTTTCTGCTGTTTCTCAAGATAAGATAAAGCTCTTCAGAAAAGTTTCCAATGTATTAGTCTGCATACATAAACTGGCATGATATTATAAAAACCAACACAGTTCAAAACAAAGTGAGTGAGTGCCAGCCTCAAAGTAAAGCAAACGATGCTATATGGAAGCACATTGCTTGGAAGGAATTTTCATACATGTAAAAGTTATACCATTTATCCATCTGCAGTTTCATGAGGTCAAAAGTGTGCAAGTACAGGTAGAGACACTGTAACGTTCCTACAGGTTACTCTCTCCCAAGGATCATTGTTCAAGGATTTCCTCCAGTCTCTCTGGAAGACCCTAACAAAAGAACTAACCTTAAGACTTTTCCATTTTCTTTAACAAGTCATCTCTTTGTACAACATAACAGATTTTACCTATTCCTCTGCAATGTGTCAGGATAAACAAAATTGTTACAAATCCACTTCTTTTCATTCAGACTAAACTTCAACTATTAGATTCATTTTACTTCCTATACAAAAATTTTATTTCAATTATATAAAATTATATTTATTAAAGCCTGAATATTGTCATGTAAGGCATTCAGAAGTTTCACAAGGATAAACAAACTCAAACTCAGGAAGTCTCTGAGGTGAAGTAACAATACTTTTTCCATTTAATCTGAGGGAAACTGTGACTTGGACAAATTCAGGTTTCCACAACACTGAGTGCCAAATTACTATTGGCCCAATTCTTTTTATAATTTACTGTCTTCATGTCTTTCTTCACTATGAACTAGGTTGTCCACAAATTTATCACAACCACCATCACAGAGCATTTGTTCAAGTTGCCCTCAAATCTCTCTGTACCTAGGCCTAATTAGTAGCTATTTGTAAAGATTATTCTGGTTACAATAATTTTATTGTGGCAATGTTGCTAAAAGACTATCAGGAAGCTATGCACAGTAAATTTTTTTACATTTCAACTGTTCAAACGTGAATAACCGAGGATTACACAGTTTGGAATTTCAATGCACAACTTTTAACTAGTGAAACTGGAACTTTCTAATTTTATACAGTTAATATGTTATCACATTGTAATTCAATATTTTTGGAAAGACTAGCCATCAATTTGTAAGTGATCTTCTGAATCTATCTAGAAAAAGAGAATATGTTTTCTTATCGGTGTTCTGGCATCTACACATTCATTTCCTATCTTCCTATCAGTTTTTAAGAAAGCACTTTGTTAGAAAGCAAGCTATGAACTGAGGATTTACAGTAAACACGACATCAGTTGCAATGATCTGATTACAAAGAAATGTACTTGGGTTTATATAAAGTGAGCTAACAATGTCATGAGTTGCAAGGGAAGGAATCAATGACAACACAGACTAGCTGAGAGACAGAGTAAGAGTAAGTAGTACTAGAAAGAGATGGTACTGAAGAGGATGGGAAAAAATGAGACTGGAGAAACTAACATTACAGACAAGGAGTACACATTCAAAGCAGATCTCCCAATTATCAACTGATAAAAGCTTTGACTCACACTGTGACCACCACTCATCCATTCCCACTGCACAGGGGCTCTCAAGCCCATAGGAACAGATGTGACAGTGCATCCACAGCAAAGTTCTGCAAATATGCATATAGAGCTTCAACCAAAATCTAAGCATGTCTCAACAGACTTGCCTCTGTTATTATGTTGATGGAGTCTACCCTGAGAAGCAGGAATCCCAAATCAAGTTAAGGTCTGTGTTGCTGGAACTGAGTAAAAATGTTTTGCCTGCAGTTCAAACTGCTTTCAAGAACTTGGAGATTTAATAAATCCCATTCACTACCAGCATCTTTGATGGAAAAAAGCCTCTCATTTTGTCTACAATTTGTAGAGGTGCTCATGAAGGCTCAACAGTTCCTCTAAGAAAACAGAACACAACCAAGACAGCACCAAGTGGTTATAAAACCTTCTTTCCTGGTCTTCTCCCCAAAGCTTCTTTATTGATAAAAAAGCTTGTTTTTCAGTATCTCAATCTGCAGTCTCATTTGCCTCATGCCCTAAAACTCTGACTTCTTAGTCCAGTCCTAAAACTCTTTCAGAACCTAATTTCAAGTCACAGCTGTTGACCTAAATAATGTTTCTGGCGATTACAGCAGGGGTAGTATTAAGAAGTGGGTCCCACAGAGGCATAAGCTGATTGACCTAGCTGAGGTGAAAAGAACAGGTACACAGATTGCCTCTAAAATAAAATAAATCACAAAGACCTGGGAGATTTGTTGGACTGGCATGTAAGTATATTGAGAGAAGATGTTTTTTTACAAAATATCAAAAGTTCTGGTATTGCAAGCAAATTTTCTTTACAAAAACAATGTGAAAGTAACATAAAGGAATTTCAAGATGTAACCAATCTATTACAGCATGCCAAAGGTATTACATAGTGTGACTATTTAGGCTTTGAGTAAAAAGCAGAGGTTTTAAGAAACAGAAAAACATGTATTTGCCAAATGGTTCCTCAAATTCTTCCCTAACAGCATTCCTTGGACATTAGTTGGTCATGCAGAACTGCCAGGCCAAAAGGGTGTTGAGCAGGGAAAGGGCAATAAATTGTTGACATCTTGCTTCCCTAATGCCTGCTACAAAAAATGTTTAACCTTGCTTCTTTAGAAGTATTGCTCTCATGGGTAAGAAAGTGGTATGAATAAGAGAAACTAGCATGAATGGAGAAAAGCTTCAGAATGTGAGCAACCAGGCTGCATTCATTCTACAGGAAATGGAACAGATATACAAGAACAAGTAAGGCCACTGGGTCCAGAATACTCAAAATCACCCATTGCCCAGCTATTTTCCTGTGTAACAAGCAACCTGTTGCTGTCAGGAATAGCAAAAGCATTTTTCTGCCATAAAACTCGGGATATGTGAAAGCTTAAAGCCCAAAGTGATAAGCACCAGAAACCAGTTAGGTATTGAACTTGGTTAACTTCCTCTCAGAAATCTGAGTATCAATAGCTCTGAGGCCAAATACATTGATATGCCCAGGAATGTTCCATGTTAATAATACACTGTTATTACAGACATAAGAGAACACCTTCCTCCATTTGAAGACATTACTGCATCTTCTGACATATCAGTTGTAGGAACCAACACACTCAATCAAAGAACACGCACAGAATTTTAGCTACCATCATCTACAATCCAATTCTATGTAAGAGAGCATCATTTTCACTGATGAGAATCAAAACTGTACAACCATTTAAAAACTGGAAACAGTCTCTATTACAGCTACAATGAAACAAAAACTGTTCTTAAAAAATTAGAAATTAATCAATCATGCATAATTATTTAAGCTGGCATTCAACAAGGATTTTGCAGCAAGGATAACCTTGAGACTATTTAAAACACTTTGTATTTCATGCTTCAGTTTCTATTGGAAACTGCCTTTATGAACAGAAACTGGTAATATTACCAGGTAGAGAGCTCATCTATGCAGTACCCAAAAAGTATCTGGAATAAAGTTATTTAGAAAAGAGAACACCCCATACTCATCCTAGTTACATCAAGTTTAATATTTTCATATGGGTCTGATCCTCTTGAAGGAAAAGTATGGTTTAAAAGGTTGTTATTATTCCAAAAGGAAGATCTTGCTAGTAAAGTACAAAGTGAGTGGGACAGAGAAAGGGCTCAGAGGCCCTCCTCTCCCAGTGGGGTCATTGCAGGAAAACAGCATTTTAAATACACAGACCTCTGCTCATAATGTATAGGGGGGAGGACATAATTAATTAATTAAAAAGAAAATAAAAATAAAAACAAACCAAACCAAAAAAAAAACAAAATACCCAACAGAAAATCAACAACAAACAAAGAAGCCCAAATAGTGTTCAATAGTTATGTGACTGCAAGCAACTTTACATTTACCCAAAAACATTTCTACGCTGAGTGCAAGATTCAGCAATTTCTTAACTATCTGGGATATTTTTAAAAATCTAGCTACCCTATAAGGATATAAGAAAGATTACACTGCCATTTTTCCTCCCTTTGGTCCACATGGAACCGCCTCTTTTACATTAATGTATTTTGTTGGAACTTCACATTTTCCATTAATTAGATAGAATTAGAGTAAAACAACAATATAAAAGGCTTATTTAGCTTCAAGTTATTAATCAAACAAGACTTTACCCTAAACTACTATTTGCTAAGACAATTAGAAAAAAAGTTCTTTAAATTTCTTCTACTCTGTGCAGCAGATGTTCAACATAGTCTATTTAAATTTGTCTTTGTTAGAGGTGTGTTAAATTGCTCAAATAATTCAGACAATCTGCAAACAAGATTTCTGACAGGTTGTGAATAACACTCAATTAATACCACAACTTCTGAGATTAATTTTCCAATCAAGGCATTCATGTCTCCATTAAAAAAACATACAAGAAAAAAACCCAAACAAAACCAATGATAACCAAAAAAAAAAGGAAAAACAAACCTAAAACGTACCACATGAACTCAATCTCCAGTGTATTTTTCCAAAATTAACATCTGTTTGGTCTTGGTTCAACTGTAAAACCCAATGTCCATTACATGAAATAATACAGTTCTTTTTCTGGATTTGAGCCGGGGGGAGGAGGGAGAAGACATGCTACCCTAAGACTATAAATAATTTGTACTTTAAACAACAATTCTATTACTATTTGGAATAATAGATTTATTCCACTATGCTATTTATTCTTCTTGAAAGAAGATATAACAACAGTAAATATTTTCCACACAGTTATTTGTTAAAATCCCCTGATATCTGCATCATGTCCTGAAACACAAAAATGAAAACAGAGTAGAGTCAATCTCATCACTGTAAATCAAACACATTCCAAGAACTGTGTGAGTCCTAATACTACATCAATTTTAGATACTAAGAAATTATGAAAGGTATTTTCAAAAAAAAAGAAATAAAAACATTGAGTGAAAAATTATATGACAGTATTTCAGCAATACACTATTTACAGGACAATCTCATTACAGGAAAGCTTCTTGACATCTGGGGTTTTTTTTTACTACCATCTCATTATATCAAACTCCTTAAGTTATTACAGTTAAGTCATGCAATTTTGTACTTTGGTTCCCTCTGTACCAAACTGGAATGCTGGTGCGTGTTCCATGTGAGCCATGCGAAGATGCCATGGCAAACCCTATCACCCAATGCACCACAGCAGAACACAGGTGCCCAAACAGAGGGAAGGCAATCCAAATGTGCCAACACAAGCACTGACTTCAACTGATAACATCTGCTTTGTCTTTAAACAATGCTTTAGCCATCGTGTTGTGCCATACACACTAGGTATATCCTCACCAAAACATCACTTTTCAATTAAAGACAAAGTTAGCTGACATGGAAAATTTAAAACTGGGTCCTTTAAGAAGTTGGCATCTGTGTCAGTTTTGCCTTTGTCCCTAATGATCTTTCAATAACATGGTAACTGAAACGCTTACACCTTTTCATATGTTTAAATTAATTGAAATTCTGTGCACAGGTTATATATAAAGAAATTAGGTTGCAATTAAGCATAGTTATGAAAGATTCTTAAATCTAATTGTTGTGACTATTATAGACCACAGACAAGGTCAACTCTACAACTCTGAAAACTTTGGATTTAAAGAAAAAACACCACATGAATTATATGCATAAAACTCACTTTTGTAAAGATACAGCCCTAATCACACTAGACATGTTTACCCATGTAAAAAAAAATCTGTTTCCAAACTGATAAATTAAAAACATTGCCCCCTCTTTAAATAATTAAATTTAATTTAGCAAATACAGTAAAAGTCTGTTAAGTAAAATTAAGGATTACTAACTTTTAACATAAATTTAAAAACAGTCACTCTGCAAAACATTGTCCTCTGCAAATTCAAAATGCAAAAGTCATTTCAGCAATTACTGCAGAGTGCTTACACTAACTGCAGTAATGTCAAATATTTAATTTCTGCGTATCAGTAACAAGGTACAGGTATTTAAGGACTTTAGTCAAAACTGCTTCCCTTTCATCTGTATGCATTACAAGGAAAAATGTTTGTGTCATCTAAAAAGTAAATTCATAGAGGAAGACAATGCATTTCTCCCCTAATCTGGCTACAGGTATAACTAGAGAACAGAAAGAAAGAAAAATTACCCTCACTGAGCCAGTGAATTGCAAAAATATCTTTGCAGCCATACATGGACACGGGCCATGAGCTGCTTGGTTCTTGTCACTGGATTCAAGATACTAAGTTACAACCATAAAGCCATCCTTAAAAAATACATTCCCACTCCTCTCTTGCCTGAGCAGACTCCACTCTAAGGAGACTGCTCTGCTGGTTCTCCGCTTGTTCAAGTTCTGATGTCTCTCAGGGATCTGAATTAGGGCTTTAGTTCAGATAAGGAGAGTGCTTTTGCAGCAAATCTTCCCACCACCCTAGTTAATGCACTCTCATCTGCTGCTTGAAGCAGTCCCACAGTGCACAAACCCGGCTCCTTTCAGATGAAACCAAAAGCCACAGGATGTACTCCAGGAGCACTGCCACTGCCTAAGGGGCACAGAAGCAGACAGAAGCCAGCCCAATTTAACACCCACTTCGCTTTACAAATGCATTAAGTGTAGATAGCGATGGAGTCACCACCAGCAGTTCATTCAGTCTCCGAATCTGCTCCTGCTGGGCTGCAGTGCTTGCTCAGGCACACCCAGTGCTTCAGGGGCTCCTTTCACCTGGGATCCGAGATTGCCCACGCTTCTCAGGCACTGCTTCTCCCTCGGTTTTGTGTCTTCTGCTGTTCAAAGTTCTGACCTCCAGTCTGTCATCTCTGCTTGTTTGACCTTTCATATACAACAGCTTACTATTCCACAGCATCATCTATCCTCACCACACTGAAACTGCTTCTACTCAAAGCCCAAGTATGATCAGCCTCAAAAAACTTAATTCTGCCATTTCTTAACTTGGAGTAAAGCATTAATACTTTAATGGGTGTCTCATTTAAGCACACACAGAAAAATATGGCTTTTAAGCCAACTGTGTAGCATCATACCTGATTATTCAGTGCTCAAAGCAGGCTTAAAACCTTACAAACATATAGCCCTCAGCCCTCTATTACTGATACGGATACAGCACTAAGAATAACAACAAAGCAAACATCTTTTCATTGCATTTCACAGCCATTCATGGTGCCCTAACATACCCTATCTTCCCCAGCCTCTCTCTAGCAGAGTCTCAATTCAGAGAGAGCCCCAGCTCTATTTTTATTCCTCCCTTCTTATTTCTACATTAAGTTCCCCTAACTCGCCTTTGTAATGGCCCATCTCATTAGACAGCTCCTCAAAACCATTTTTCATCCCAATACCTTCAAGTCATCCTCATACTCTTTGTCTGGGCTGTGAACCACAAAAAGAAGCTGGATTTTTTCCCCTTTCCTTGTATCACGAACCATATTGACTGCTGAAGGGGATAATTTTAAAAGGTCCAGGGCCTTAGTCACATGACCAAATAATTCAGCATAACAGAAACTGATCAGTCAACTGAAGCAGCCCAGGCTCCTATGGTCCCAGCAGGAAGGCTTTACAAGTTTTATTTCTAGATACATTCAGTCTGGAGTCTCGGAAATTTATGTTGCACCATACGCTTGGCTCAAGCCTGCCCAAAGGAACAATCATTGGAGCTGGAATTCATTCAGTGTCTGTCTGGAGAAGAGATCTCACACTCACCCCACTCTAGGTGGAATGCTGTTTGTACCTACCAAAACCAGCCTGTGAGTATCAAGTGCTGATGATCAAAGAATTCACTTTAAAACTGTAACAGAATGATCTCTGTGGAAGCAAGACAGCTTTACCCAATCCCACGATGCTTCTTAGCACAGGCAGAGAACATTTAGCTGCCAAAGTAAGTGTTTACTGAGCGTATTCCAATTCTCAGAATATAGATTAAAGTTGGATACTTTTTCTTGGCAACATTTAACAAATGCACTTAACAATTTTGATTTTCTTGCTCCAGAGCAAGGTAAGAGTAAAAGTTGTAATTACATGAAATGTATAACCATTGAATAAAATGCTTATGAATTCTTAACATTGTGAAACACAACCATGCTTTTCTTTTTTTTTTTTTTTCAGAAACCAACAGAAGAAACACTCTAACCCACCAACAACCAGAATAAGCCAGACAAAGAAAATTAAGGACAATATTAGATGTAATTTTAAAAAATTCCACTAAAACCTATACATTTTCATATAGCAAGAAGGAAAAAAAAAAACCAACCTCAAATTCAAAGTTATTCATGATAAGGAAAAATGCATGTCATTAAATGCCTTTAACTGAAAAAGAAAACAATTACTAACAAAACTGACCTCAAAATGTCAACTCAGTGGGCTTTTCTTCAATTATTTGATAGTAAAACAGGGTGAGAAGAAAAACTTTTATTTACCATTTCAGAATATCAAATATTAGATAAGACATTGAGTTTCATTGCACATTGTCCATTCCTGGATCTCAGTAATTAATATATGCATATCCAGTGCTCATGGAGTTTACAGGAGTTGCAATAAGAATGAGCAATATTACATTAAGGAATTGATGTCATGTAAAAGAAAATTATTTGGAGCATCCTAACCACTGAAATACATTGGAAAGGAATTTATACGAAATAATCAAAAAAGGAAATCAGACCTCCAAATTGAGTAAACAACAACAAGGTGGAAATGAAAAATAATTTTAAAATTTAAATAGCTCCTGACATGTAAAATATTATTTATTAGAAATACAAGTATATACTCCAAAATAGGAGGCAGGCCTTAAGCTTAACATAGTTTAGCTCATTTTCATTTACAATACCCATAATGCATCCTGAAATACAATTTATGCAGGAATAATAAAAGAATAATAAACTTTTTCTCTCATTATCTTGCCTTCCTTGACATTTAATGTCAATCTGCAATAACAAAGCTAATAATGATCTTTGTCTTCACACACTGCTATTGAAGCAAAGCATTTCTTTGTAAACTGAAGGGTAATTTTATTCCCACTATTCAGTCCAATCTTTCTGGGCTAGGATCACAAAAACTCATGGCATAAATCACCCTAAAATCCAGATCACCTTCTCTTTGTAAGAGAGGTTATATTTTTTTGATAATAATTATGTGTGCAACCACAACCCAAAGCAGAGCAGCAAGAAGCATGGAAGATTTCATCCAAAGTTTATCAGATGATATGAACTCTAGGTATTTCTAGAGTTTCACATTCAAACCTGAACATACAGCCACTTCCCTAAATGTACAAATCACATGGTGAAACATTTTCAAGAGACTTCTCAAGAATTCATAGGAATTGAAATATAACAGAAAATCATACTTTATACTGGCTTATAGTTAGGAACATATTACTTAATCATATGGCTTCCATGTCTGCTAAATAATTAGGTGTATGCTGAGCTTCATGCAAGTATTATGTGGATTTTACTGGGACTACTGCATATGTAATACAAGCTGAGTCACACAGAATGATTCTGGCATCTAGGAAGTTTCACACAAAGTATCACATCCACAGCAGCTTCCAGGCAACCTTTGACTGCACACCTCCATTTCTGCCTCTTCCAGCTGCCCCAGCAGCCAGCCCAGCCTGAGGCACAGGTAACAGCAGCTGCAGCAACAAGGGTAAGGTGAAGTGGGAATTACTGACTCCAACTTCTCTGCACTGCCAGTTACCCCTGCAAACAGGGGCAGTGCTGAGGGTTACAGATTAACACCAATAAGGCCTTAAGGGCCACTAATTCCATACGACCAGATTAGCCTGCTCCAGACCAGAAGATAAACCAAGAACATTCACCTGTGTAACCATGTAATACCCTGGCATGCAGTGAGGGAGACATCAGAAGCACTTTCCATTAAAAGGTAGAACTTACCCCTCTTCTGTACCCAGCCTTCCTTCACAATGGTAACATCGCTCATGATGACTCCACTCTGAACCCCAAACTCAAAAGAGTATTTCTTTGAGTTATCAGCTTGTCTGTTTGGCTTCTCTTCTGCAGCTCTTCACAATTTCTACAGATGAGTCAGACTGGAAGGAAATATTAGAGAAAGAATTTGAGTCTTTTCTGTTTTTCTCACTTGACAGCCAACAAAAAAGCCTTTGTTGATGTATTTCACTGACTGAGCTCATATTAAAAATCTGCCTTTATTTTTAATTAACTGTATAACACAATCATGTTTCTAGTCTTACAGCACATTTTCCATGAACACTGCAATACTAAAAAGCAGCAGAATGTGTTAAAATTTAAGTCATATGGCGCTTTTATAAAATGCACACAGCAGAACTCTCTAATGCACAGGATGCTGTTAAATGAAAGGCTGCCGGCACTGCTTCACAGGCCCAGTTCTTAACACACAGGAGCTTTCCCTGTTCCCACAGTTGCAGAATCCATGCAATGGACAAGAGCTTCCTCTATTACAGATACCTACAATGATAGGAAGAGTTCAAAAAAATGGAATGAAAGGTTACATTCTTGCTACTTCCACTGTTATTTTATTATAGCAACTAAAAATCCTGAACTTACAGCAGTTTTTCAAAAACAGCATAATTTCCAAGTACACAAACGGAAAAACAACTTCTTAGAAGTACAAATTAACAAAAACTCCCCCAATGTTCAGTTTATAAAAAGAAGGAGTGCACATTCTCTCAAAGCTTTAAGCCAGGCAGTGACAAGAGTGCTCTTTTCCCTACAAACCTCAGCCTGCAGGGCACAGAAGGGAAGTTAGTCCTTGAACAGGACATACCACTCTCAGAAGCCACAAGCCTCTCTTTTGACCACCTCACTCCCAGAGTACCTAACAGCTGAGAAGAAGAGATAAATAGCACCACAATCAAATAGGAAGAGAAGCCAGAGGCCAGGAGATGTTTCCTTTTGCCAGCAAACTGCCTTTCCCCTCCGATCTTCAAAATAAAGAGAAGCATTCAAATAATGCTCATCCAGAGAAACATGGGAAGCCAAGAAATGGGATTTCTCTGATGGTGGAGGAACACTCTTCCAGAGCTCTACACACAGGAGCACCATGTACACAGTGGTGGCACAGAACAGGAACCCACACACTTTAGTACTACCAAATGCAGCCCATATATATACATTTAGTACACTGACCAACAAATATAAATGGGAAAGAAACAAATATGACTGTGCTAGAAGCAATCTGTGCAACAAATGAATGAAGAAAGCACTAGGAAATCAGGTTTTTTAACACAGTCAAGTACAAACTATAAACAGAACCATTATATACATACAGGTTATTTCTTATTTATTATTTGAAATATCTGTATTTGCATGACACAGCAGCTAGATGGAAGGCTACTTCTGTATGGATGCTGTAACATGCAAAATAAAACTTGCATGTTTATTTTTTCAAGTGGTATGCGACAAAAATACAGTACAACCTGATTTTACAGAAACACTAGTGTGCCCCTTTAAGTCCTCCTTCTACTAAACTATTTGTTTCAAAAACACTCAGTAACTCAGCTGCATATAAGTAAAAATCACGATGTTAAACTCATTAATACTGTGAAGTTTAAGTATTATTGACTGCTGTGTCTCTGAGACATCCCCATGACATTGGCAGACAAGGCAGTGGGACCTGCAGAGGTGACACACAACCCTTGGCATTGCCATCACACCCTGTCATGCCCAGCAGGACACCACTCACCTGTGTCTATAGAAACACACCCTGTTTAGTCTCACATAAGAGTTAAAAGAATGTTATGTACAGCATTTTGGAAGGACATGAGACTGCTTTGCTGATGTTAATTGGTCTAACTTTAGCTGCTTAGGCATCATGTTATGCGCAAGCAAACATAACCAAAGCAAGCATTTCCACATCCTGCACCTTACTAATGTGAGAGCTAATTTCTGGGTCAGACATTATCAGAACTTTTGTTTGCATGCTTCAAACGAGATAAGCAAGTCTATCAGCTGTGCATGAAAAGAGATGTGACAGATTAAGACACGCGCCTGGAAGCCGGCTGCTGCTCCGCCGTTCTGGATCACTGCAGCACAGCATCAGCTCTTATTACAAACACATAAATCTTTACAAAGCCCAGAGGTGGGTGTCAAACAACTGTGACCTAAGAGCAGCTGTTCTGGGAAGGAAGTGTAAGCACATCAATTTCTAAATACCCAACTTAAGTTCAGTTCTCTAGAAGACTTTCATTGCATTCTTTAAGAAGTAATCACAGTTGAATTTTTTTCCCAGCTGTAAAGACACAGGAAGCAGTGTAACACTCAGCATTTACCTTGGCCTGGCATATGCTGCAGAGTATTTTACCCTTTTGGAAAATTTAATGTACTTTCCATTTTTGGTGTGCACTTGTGAACAGTGCAATGATTTATTCTTATTGGTAAAGACATAGCTATAAGAAATTAACATCTGTACTAATTAGCAATAATCTTGTCTGCCCACAGACTGATCAATCAGTCCATGATTTATGAATGAATTCATGCTTGAAGCTCCCTATTTACCCACTGATTACAATTAAGTTAGTGTTACGCAATCAAAATCTGATCTATGACCGACTTTCATGTCAGACAGTGCCTGAAACAACCTCAAGTGCATGTCTGTAGGCTTGCATCCCACCCATCACATGTGCTGCTTTACTGAATTTTAAACAAAATCCCCAAAATACAAGAATCACACAAATATGGTGATAAAATTAACTGCACTATCCCCACTTTAGCTTCACAGTATAACCAGAAACAACTTTAAAATTATCAACAGTTCTATGGTTGTATTGATTGCTCCATTAATGGGTAATTAAAAGTCAGGCTGAATTACATAGGAAGCTGAAGGAGATAAATCAAAGCATTAAAAGACTAATGAAAATAAAGGTTATATGGGCACACTACACTCTCAAGAAGCCATTTGTAAGCACCTGTAATATTATCCCTTATTAAGTGCCTTTGAGCCTTTCTAAAAGCTGTACTCCTTTACTCTAAAAGTCATTCAGCAATGCTCCAGAAGAGCAGAATTCTGAGAATTACTTCTTATCATGACCAAAACTGGCCTTATTATGAAAAACAGTCACACAAAAGCCTTCTTCCCTGAAGATGTAACAAAGAATTGTGTATAGATATAAAGGAGTTGTTTGAAACACATAGAACAAGAACTCTCACATGAAAGCAGCATTTCATCTATAGTTCAACTATTTAAAGAAAAGCTACAGAAATGTTTATTCTGCACATCTGGCATAGAACTTAAATACTTGTTAGCAATCAGCTCTGCTCTCCCAATGCACTTGAAGTTTCAGCAGCTGGTATTCAGTCATTTTTACAATTTACCTTACTGCTATACAGGATGAACCCACAGAAACAGGAGAAAAATGTTAGAACTGAAGCTGATGATGTTTTGCATTACAGCTGCTTCCTACAGGGAAGAACTTGACTTGTTTTTCTATATTTTTCAGCAACTAAAGAACATATCAGATTGCTGTTCCCCCCCCTTTTTTTTTTGTATCTTATCAAACTTGGAAGATATTTTTCCAATAGTATATTGTGTGTATTCTGCAGACAGCATCAGATATTCAAGTATATGCGCAATACATAAAAGAACCCACTGTCAGCACACTTAACGATTCACGTGTAAAAACTTACTCCAATTCTCATCAGTGATGAGAAGAATTTAGACACAGTTTAGTGGTGGACTTGGCAGTATTAGGTTAGTGGTTGGAAAAATCTTTTCCAGCCTAAATGACACTGTGATTGTATGCAAAAACCTGCTGGGAGGTTTTATCTCATAAAAAATGCACAACTTTTCCTTTTTTCTTCAGGAGGTTATTAAGCCACTTTTGTAATGTGAGATAAAACAATTCAGCACACTTCTAAAGAGCTAGTATTATATTTTTAAGTTCCTAGCTGTGAAGGTTGCAAAGGCAACTTTCTGGCCAAAGATTAAGCACAGACTACTACACAGAACAGAGTTCTAGATCCCTGTGCTAGGGCTCATAGTAAAAACTAATCAACACCTCCTCAGTTTTCATCTTGAGCTTCAAGAATAACAACAATATAGAGAAGAACCATCTTACTTCATGATGATACCATATGGGAACTATAAGATCGACAATTAAAATGAGCAATGGACCATTCACTAGGAAGACAGCTTTTCCCCAGCTTCTGTTTCTAAATTAAAGGAGGCTCTCATGCCCATCACAGCAGTCAGCTACCTACAGAGACCTGGTGAATAGTGAGAAGGAAAGAAATCCCTTCTAAGCAGAAGAACTAAAAACTGTGGTTCAGGTCTACACTTAACAACCACTATGTTGGAAGTGAATTATCATTGAGATTCATAAGAACAGACAACACTCCCTTGGAATCTGGGCATCTTCCCATTCTCCCCATGACAAGAGACAGCTGAGTAAAGAAGACAGCACCCATAAATTCAGTGTAAATTGTATGATTCAGTTCTCTGTTGTAAGAACTTTCATAAACACAGGCTTCTACTTTCAACAATTTTGGAGCTGAGAAAAAACAGAAACTCTCACATTTACCAACTCAAGTTACCAGAGAGAATTCCAACAGAGTTTCAGTGCTCCCAGAGATGATCCCTATAACTTCTTGTACCATTATCAACATTCACCCTTGTTCTCCTAATATATGAGTACTCCCATTTTCCCTTTTTACAAGTAATCATTTGTTTAGTAAAATGTTTGGGGAGAAAAGAACTCCAAGTGAACCTTTCTGATTCCCTGTGCATGACTCACTGAGATTCTTTGGTCCCCCATGTAAGCAGAGCCAAATCTCATCATCTCTATCTCCGTATTTTTCAGAAAAGTATCATTTTGTGAATCATTTTGTACATGCACATAAAACACACATCACCAAAAAAAAAAAAAGAAGTTCTCAGTGGCTTCCACCACACACGTTTGTTTCCTTGCTTTAGGGGCTTTTTTTTAGGAGCAGATCAAGCCATTAAGAGTTATTCTCAAATTTGAGTTTGACTCCTCCCAAAGAACCCAGCAGGCTGTAACTGTTTCCAATGCAGGTTGAGCTCCCAGAGCAAGGAATTCAAAATGTCAAGGCTCTAAGCTAAAAACAGAGTTATCTTTAGGAATGGAAGCTGGTTTTATTTATGTGAAAAACACATGCATATCCTCCTCCCCTAGCAAAGCTGGCCAAACAATTAGAGGATATATTGCACATCATCAAAAATTACACAAAAGACTATGTGACAGAACAGAGATTGCTACAAACTTGCTAAATCAAATTAGACTATATTGCTAATGGACGAATCACATTCAGGTGAGCGCTTTATCCAAAAAGTAAGAAGCATTTATATAGGATTTCATAAACTACCTATTCTGGAATTCTGGTTGTACTCACTGATTTAAATACTTAAATACAGCTTAGACTGAGGAAAAAGGAACCTCAAGGCAGATAATATTTGTCCAACTTCTTAGAGAAAATTTTAAAAATACAAAAAACCCACAATATCAAACCAAGACAAAAGATGAACTGATTTGACAAAACAAAGAAATTAACAAAATTATTAAAAGAAAATAAATCCTAAATTTATAAAATGGTAAATTTCATGTACACACAATTAAAATTCTGAAAAATACCTTAAGTACCTTCTAAGCAGACATTTTTATAGTTTTTAAAACAAATATTCAAAATCCCAAGATATCACCGTGATATCTTGCAATCACTTCTTTAACTACATTTAATACTAAAAGCCCCAAAGACTTTAAGAAAATTGGTATTAGAAATTTACTTGTAACAACTTTACTTCATAAATTTTGGTTTGGAATAATGAGGGACACGATAGGAAAATGGCACTGCCTACACCTTGTGGTAAGGAAAACCAACATACTTTAGAAAACATAAATAGCTCTTTCTAATGCATGCTTAATATTTGCAGTGTTCTATTTTCACTTTCAGTATGTCAAAAATCTTCACATAACTAATATATGCTCAGATAAGCCTAGTTAGGAGAATGCAGACACTGAAATATTAACATACAAGTTGGATGTTTTATTTAGATTCTGCAAGTGAATAAGTTTATCAGGAAAGAAACCATCATTCCATATTTTATTTCCTACTATAATGACAAAGCAAGTTATTTTAAGGGACAAAGGTATAATTAAAGCAAGGTGAACAAAGCCACCCTTGCCTTTGTTTACCAAGGTATAAAGGAAGTTTCTAAATGTAACTAAATTGTTTCTTTAGAATCCCATGTGAAACATTAACAACCCATTGTTTTGCCATGTGTTTATTGACAAAAATGCTTTAAATCCTTTTTGTCCCCTTCAAATCACATAAAACAATAGCTGAAAAGCAAACAGAAGCAGAGATGAAACTCACTAGAGTGTATGTCTGAAATGTAACCAAAGAATGCATTTCAAGCAGAAGAGAAGAAGGGAGGGCTAAAATTATGCATAAAAAAAAGTTACTGAGACAATGAGCTTGGGAGAGTTTTGAGACTCAGAGGAAGTCAAATCAAGGATTAGCTGAGCTGAGAATCACAACTATGAGAATGTTACTTCACTCAACCTTCAAAACACATGTAATAAGTTTAATTTGCCATGGATTAATGAAGGAATATGAATCCTTGACTTTTAGAGAAAAAGTTCCTTTGCCCTTTAAAAATAAAGTTTAGAAAATACTCAAACAACACAGAAAAAGTAAACATAAGTTTCATATTTTTAAAACAAACTAAAATTACTTTTCTATGTCTAGAAGACTCAGGGAAAAAAGTAACCTAATTTTCAAAAGTTCAAAGAATCTGGAAATTCTAGTCATTCTAGGAAAGATTCTAAAATATACCTTTCAAGAGATACAAACCAAAGTTTCATTAAACTCATGTATTTAATTATTTCTGTGATGGTAACTTTTCTGCAGCCCAACTCTGTATTGTGTATAAAAGACCAAGCACACCACTGAATAAAATCCAGAAATAAGTGAACTACTCAAGAGTAAGAAAGTACTGAGGAGGAAAAAAAAAAGTTCTCAAACTATTAATATAAAATATGAGAAAAGTTCAGTAACATGCCTACCAAATAGCTTTCTTTTAAACTCTTACATTGTAGATTTTATTTATTATGTCTGCATTGAACAAATCAAATTCTGAATAGTCTTGTAATAGGAATAAACTTCGTGATTCCTTTCTACAGAGCAACCAAACACTGCTGAACCTCCTGTCAAACCCTGATACTGCAGCATGACTAGAACATAATCAACTTCTAACCTAAAACCTTTGGATCTTCTTGTTCACACTCAAAAAGCATTATTCTCATCAACCTGAGATCTGGATTTCCTAAGGACAGAAGGAATTCTCTACAACCCTAACTTAGACACAGATGCAGAATTCACCAGGTTAAGGTCTTTGGCAAATGTTACATGAAACTCAGAGTACATGAAACTCACATGTACAGCCTTAATTCTCTGTCTCCAAGTGTATTAATACATTTAGGAAAGGACATAATAATTTCACTAAAAGCTCACGAGGCAAGCTGCAACAATTTCGTATCTCAAGAAACACACTGAATGCTTAGGGGGAAAAAAAACAAGTGTGTGTTGGTATAAATAGTTTTGAAGGTTGCTGAGACTCAACCAAGAACCACTGCATAAATTCTGTGGTGTTAAACCAGCTGTACAAGAAGCTGCTGGCTGCTGGGCACTGACATTCCACACCTACAAAAAGGCAGTAGTGAGATCTTCGTTGATCTAAAGCTGAGTCTTCATCTCTGCTCCTGCTATAGGAGGCATTCAAACAACTTTGTCACCTGGACAATGCAGGGAAGTTTGGCAAACCATGCTCTCAAGTTATTCAGATGTGCACATGAAATACTGAGCTTCCAGTTGCATTCTTAAGAGAATTTAAAAATCACTACTGTTCTTCAGTCAGGATATTACAGAGAAAAAAAAAATCACAGGGCAACAACGTGTTCTTAATGCTATTTTTGATCAATATGACTCACACTTAGACACTCTCAGAAATATGTGGAAGAAGAAGATTGGTCAAGATGGGTTCAACATATATTATTTATCCTAACATAATAAGTGTTGACACAAATAGCATCAAAAATCAAAGAAACATTTAAACTGAGCAAAAATAAGCACCTTCACAGACACAAGCCAAATAGGCTTACTCTTCTTGATTGTAACATTTAATGTTATTAAATCTTGGGGGATCTTTTTGGAAGTATTAACTTTGCTACGTCTTCCTACTACACCTGAACAACATCTTTAAATAATAGAGGCAAAAATAATCGGTTTAAAATCCTTGGCATCATAAATGCCTATACTTAAAATTGATCTAGAGTCATGGAACAAGAACAAACACCAAATAATCACCTACTATACGCTTGGGTTTTTTGCAGTTTTTTAATTAGTACATACTAGTGATTTGCCCAAATAAATTTCATTTGTAAACTCTTCTCTTTACACAGGGAGTCCAGAATGTTGTTCATACAATTACTCAAGATAAACATATAAACCAAAACTTTAAAGATGCTAAGAAAAAAAACCAAAAAGTTAACTTTCACATTCAATGTTTTGGTATTTGCTGGTAGGTTTTGGGTTGGGTTGGGCTTTTGGGGGCTTTTTAAGTTGTTTCTCTGTCTTTAACCTTGAATCAGCTTTTCCAGCTCTTGTGTAATTTATCTTTAGAAAGGTATCTTTTTATACCACAACAACTTGTTGCAAAGAAGAGCAACTAGCACAAAACATTTATTTACCAAGGAGACCCTGTGATCCTGGGGAAGTCTCTTCTGTAGAGCAAAAAGAAAACTCACTGGTCAACATGCAAGTTTCTCACTGAAACCTCACCTTTCCTCACAAGCAATGCAAAACTTCCTGAACTACATGCTGTGCTAGAAAGCAACCCCTGCTTCTTCCATGGTACTCTTATTAGGCCTATCCTAATAGAATGAGAATCTGAGGTACCACAAACTAATCTAATATTCTAGAATAATTTGAAAGGGCATTTAAGTTGGCAATATTTACTTATAAAAGACAGTACTTCAACAAGAAGTGTGTTGTGTTCATACAAATACAGAAAAGAAAAGCAACCTTTTAACCTTAAACAAAATATAGATGCACACATTTAACTAGTTCCCTCTTCTTGAATTCTGCTGTAGCTCACAAGGGTTGTATTGCACATTTTGAACAGAATGTTTATTAGTTGGAAAAAAGCGAACAGAAGACTTTTTTATAACATGACCAAACCCCCTACAAAACATGTAGTTACAGTATGGTACATTACTTTCACAGGCAATCAACTCATTTATGCATTATCCATGTCAAAATGAAAGTATGGCACAACCAAGGTTTAGTCAGAGTATGTCCACATCCTTCCATTCTCAGTGGAAGTGTGGACTAAAATAAGAAGCATGCCCCAGCCATAAAAGTTGCCAAAGAATACTGGGTCTCTGATTCAAAACTGAAAGAAAGCTGGACTACCATGCTGCCAAGTCCACATCACCTGTTGTATTAACAGCACAAAATGAAACTGTAGGCAAACAGTGACAAGAAACTCTACCACCTTCATACTCAGAACAGCACAGAAATTTCAAAGGTATTTTAACACAAACCACTCTAGTAACGGATCACAACTTCCAAAACAATTGAGTATTTCAAAGTTATTTAGCAAATAATACTTCTTGGGCATAGAAATTATTATTCAATAGGTCTCTTTAAACTGGAAAAATGTACTCCTAGAAAGTGAAAGAACACACAGTCACTAGGTGTTAGGCAAATTCCAAGTAGTCTGAAGGATCTTTTGGTTATAATAGAAACTTCAGATACATGCTCTTGCAAAATGCAGTAGGAAGTCAAGATACGGTTTCTGGTTAGTGTCTTGCAAACAGAAGCTTGGGTTACAAACAACTGCAGAGCTCTTGTAAGTGGTTTTGAGTCAAGCTTAAAAAAACACACCAGAGTATTTTCCCTTTCACAAAGCATTTAGTCCAGTGTCTAAAAGTCAACAATTTCTAGTGCATATAAATGCCATCCAATCCTTATAACTGTATCTACTTCAACTGGGACAAAGTCAAAACTTAGTACCTGTCTGAATTCTCACCTACCTGCTCTAGAAGGGCAGCATTTTGCTCAAGAACACATCACCTGCCCTCAAAATGCAGAACAAATGAGGGAGTAGAACACTGAAATACTACTTTCCATGAACCTATTTATGAAACTAAGAAGACTACCGAATCCATTCAAACCTAGTTAGAGTAATGCACCATAGAATAAACTGCCTAAAACAAGACAGTCTTGTTAATATTATCTGTGTTTACACACACACCCTGCACTCACATCAGACTAAAAAAATTGAGTTATACAAACAATACTCGTAGCCTTCTAGGAAACAGAGAATCTTATCTCTGAAGTTTTTCTTTGGCCCTTATGTGAACTTGACTTACTGGTTGCATCCAACCAAAATACATCCACATGGACTATAATTAGTAGTCCAATCCAATTAAAGATATTGGGGTTGACTTATAGGCTCCTACCAAAATAAAAAAAAAACCTAAGAAACAAAAACAAACAGTCCTAAAAAAATAAGTAGTAAACCTACTTTAAAAGCCAAAATAAGTTTCCTTCTCTACCTGATACACTCCTTCCATATTTTTGTAAACAAGCAGATCTTTCCTATAGAGCAGCTGGCAAAAACAGGAGATCGTGCTTAAAATGTAACTTGTCATAAGTTAAGGTCTACTTATCTGCATGCTTCTCGCCTTGGGAAATAAAGACCTCTATGTGCAAAATGCGGGGAACCATGTTTAGCAAAGTTTTAGCAAGATCTAAACAAACATTAACAGAAGAGCTTGCTCTGTGTTTCTTTAGTACTGAAAAAAGTTGGCAGTGCAGGTACCAGGCACATCATAATTTTTGTAATAAAATTCTTAAACAAGAGTCTGAGACACGTTTCCCTAAAAATTATGAGATTACGTAGATACATACAAGGAGCCAGTCAACTAATAACTACATTAAAGGGAAAAAAATCTAGGATAAAGGTCAAGGGAGATTAAATTGTTTATCCTTTCCAGCCGCAGGAAAATAAGATTGCTTTTTTTTTTTTTTTTACGTTAATCAACGTTTCATGGGAGAATGTGAAACAGCCCTGGCTATTTCACGCCTCTTGGATTCCCATCCAGAAGTAAACTCAGAAGCGGTGCCCATACAAAGCAGCCCTGCAGCCTATGAGCCCGGCAGCGCTCGTTACATCACGATCATTTGCATTTAAACTACAATATATAGCGCTGCGCTCTCGCAGCCGAGGGGCGCCGCGCTGACCCCGTGCCAGGCTGGGGATCCCG
>JAHLSL010000010.1:22173770-22203869 GCA_025920805.1 Petroica traversi
GCTCCTGCCGCAGCAGCGCCGAGCCCGCTCCCGCAGCCCCAGCATTGCCTCAGGCTCGTTTTGTTCGAGGGGCCCTCGACCCTTTGTTCCACGGCTAAGTGGCTGTGTGCGAACGGGAGTTTAGTGCACATAAAGATGTGTTCTATCGCTTACGGTTTCAATAATACAAATTAATTTTCTGTTTAAATGCATTTATTGCACACGCAGTTCACGCTGACTTGTGTCAGAACCTGCTGCTGCAAAGGAGAAGTAGATATTTTGGATTGTTTGAAATGTAACTATTTGCTCTGTTTTTTCTATCACCATTTTTTTCTAAAAATGCACATTAATCAAAATAAAGGTAGAAAGAAAAAAAACTAAAACAAAAAATGTTTCTCTAGCATGAACTTCGCCTTTATTTTCTAAGTTTTCCTTCCTCTCATATCCCACCTTCTACAACTCTTTGAAACATCAGACTTCCTATTCTCTGTGCCACAACAGGGCTTCAGAGAGATTTTTTGAGAATTTAATAATCATATGAGTTGGCACAGGACTAGAAATTTGCCTCTGGGGGCACTGAATCCTTTCCCTGCTGCGGCAAGCAACCACACCAATAATCCCATTCATAAATATGCTGAGTTTCCTCTTAGAACTATGAAGTTTGTTGGCCGCACTGTTCTCGCTAGCACGCTACAGCCTAAGCTCTCTGTTCCCCCAACTCTGAAGAAAAAACAAATTTATACTGTATTTGATTAATGCATCTTTTTGAAAAAGAAGTAAAAAAACACCTTGCCAAGCATTACTTCCTTTCCCAGAATTTACCATTTGGTCTTCCTCTTTCTCAGAAACACTTTAGTGAAGTGAGCATCTTATTGACCATCAATATTCACAGAGATCCATAGTATCAATTATTAAAATATGCTTATTCACTAATGTGTCCTTTGATCGCCGCTGCTGCTGCTGTGCTGCTCCTGGAAAACTGAAGGTTCAGTTCTTGGAACGTGCGTTCTGTTTGCTGCAATTCCTCGGAAGAGCTCCGAACCCAAGGCAGCATGAAATCTGCATGGGCAGTAGCTGATAGACTGCCAATCAAATGTGCAGGTGCCAAATGCTGGGTGTGAAACCCAGGCCCACAGAAAGTCCTGTTATTTGATATCACTCAGGTCAGCCCTGCTATATGTTTATGCCTGCCACTCACAGTTGCAGATTTCTTATTAATAAAGTATGTGTGTGGTTGGTCACCCTAATTGATGTCACCAAATCTTCAAAAGCCAGCTATGAAATGCTTCCCTTATGATGACAGTAAGTTTGCATACATTTTTGAATAGGCACTTGGTGTAAATCACCTTGGAAAAAATCAAACCTAAAAGCACACTTGCATACTTTTAAAAAGAAAAAAACCCCTTGCACCAAGCTAAGAAAAAAAATTAGATAACATTTACCTACAAGGAGATATAGTCTTGTACAATTTTATTTTGTTACAAATTGCTGAAAATGAAATAGTGTCATATTGATCAAGAGTTTAAACATATATTTTTTAGCAAAACCCGATTGGGATAATTTTCTTCTATTTCTAAAATACAAACAACTATTGAAGGTTAAATAATGTTTTTATTCAGTATGACTTTGAAATCATATTCACTATAATCTTACTCCTTATAAATCAACTATCAGTGCTCTGTTTGGAAATTCATAATTTCTATCTACTCCTAAGTTTTTGATCCTGCTCAGCCTTATATATAGACCTCTGTGTGCTGAAGTCAAATGGATACTTTTTATATGTATTATTAATTGCATTATATCAATATATATTATATGATTAAATTTATTATATCAATATATGAAAAATGTACTGGATTAATAAGTGCTGCTATGCAATGATTTTTCCTCTCTATAGAACATGTAATAATTTTATTCCTTAGTATCGTACTTCAAGGCTTCAAAATGATTTCTTGTAAAGAGTTAATCACTGTAAATTGGGCAGAAATGACCCCTTCATTAATAACCAAACAGAGGTACACCTCTTTCAGAAATAAAATGGCTGTGATGTACATACTGTGAACATAATGAGGTTGTAGGTTCTGCAGAAATGACATAATTTTCAGATTAATTACAATGTGACATGAATTTAATGAACGTATTAACAGCATATGCTAATGAAGAAAGTATTGCAGTTCACATGAGAAGGAGAACAGGGCTGCATGTAATTTCAGGAAAAATGGGAACCTCTGACGTTACATGTTCCAATTACAATCATGAAACCAAACAAATAAAACCAATTCATTATCATCTCTCTGGCACCATCCAGAAGCTTGATAAACTTTTATATGATCACTTGTAATCATTATTTCAACAGAAACCAAAGGGAAACCTGCAGATAACCTCAATATAAACCTGTCTATTCCAAGGCAAAAAAGGGTGTATCTCTCATGTTATTTCACATAACATCTTCATGTTAAGTACTCTCACTACCACAGTGAAAGGATCTAAGATTTACAGAGATTTACATCCTGAAAGCAAATAGTTAAATAGGAGAGAAGATTCTGCCTGCAGAATCAGTTCTCTCTGCCTGTATGGGTAGCACTGCCTTCAGTTTAATTTTGTTTCTTGTTTCTCATGTCAGCTAATAAGCTTGCTTCCATGTAAGAATGCGTAAAGAAAAACAAAACAAAACAAAAAGCCAAATAAAGACAAACCAAGCAACTTGAAGTATAGCAGTTTCATTTAAAAAAAAAAAAGAGAAAAAAAAGAAAAAAAGAATAAAATGGACAATGGGTCAGATGATAATCTCTGGTATTAAACTCCCTATTACCGTCTGCATTGTTATTGTTTGAAAAGCACACACAAATGTCAGTGGAAACTAACTGACAGGAGAGCAATGATATTTGCTCTACATAAAATGATGCTTAAAATATGTATTATGCAATTTTTTGTTGTGAAGTTAAAATGTTCCCTGCAAGAGTTGTGGCTTATTTCTCACTTCTGAGTATTGCTCTTAAAAACCCAAAACACCTCTATTAGAGAGTTTAAGTTCAGCTACTGCAATGGGTGAACCTGTTCAGCTTGTGTTGAGCTCTGACTCTTGATTCTCTGTACTGTTGTGCACACACAGACACTTCAGTACTTTAACCACTGCCATCTGCATTGTAGTCATCTCGTGACAATTGGATTTCCCAGAACAAGAAAGAACTCATGGTAAAGCTGTGGAATTCAGATAAGATGTAGGAAAAATGTTGACAGGGAATACTAGGAGGAAACAGAACTTGTGGTCAGTTGGATTTTACAGTGCATATCTTTTCTGTTGCATTCATTTCTGGGTAACCTTATTGCTTTAATCTCTCATTTCTTTGTCTATAGTCTCTTGGCTTTTTTTAATTTTAATTAAATTTTTAGATATTTATTTATTTATTTTTGCTACTTCTTCCTCTGCTGCTGCCTCAGAGGACAATATTCCACTCTATGTCCCCAGATATCTGTGACATGTTTAGGTTAAAAAATCAGAGAACAATTTATTTATTTTTAATATAAAAACAGTTGAGAAAAAAAAACCCTCAGCAGGGACTCTAGATTTTGCCTCTGCACGCTGTTTTGCTATACATGTCACCAGTTCCACGAAAGTGCTTCAGCTCCACCCTCAGCGGATGGCTAGGCTGGCTTTTGATGCTGTCTGGCTCCTACACAAAATTGTCTGGGTACAGAAAGTTCTCCTTTGCTCAGATGGTCACAGTTCAGCAGGGCTTGCAAAAGTTAAGCCCTTTTGAACTCATGTAGACATGTATTCATACTATTATTATTTATAGTATACTCATACTATTATTATTAATTTAGTCCTGCAGGTTGTAGGTTGTCTGTGAATACACAGTAAAGCTATATAGCAATAAAGAAATCATTCTGTCCTCCTGTATTTGGCTGAGCAGTACTGTAATTATGCTGAACACAGTAGAGACTGGATATAAGACTGGGTAAATATATCAGTTGATTGCATTTATTGTACAGCATGTTATTACTGCTTTATTATTTATCCTCTGAAGATTTTAAAGTGTTTTCTTTCCCCTTCTTTCCCATACTCCCACGCACTGGAGGTCTACAAACAGTGTGAAAGGCACATGCCCTACCCCAGTGACCTTAACCTGCTTTGAAACCAGATATGACAGTAACGATGACAAACAACGGGAGAGAAGGATGGGAAGAGGGCAGTAAGATTACACAGTTGCACAGTTTAGCTATATGCTTAACTTGATGTATAGGCCTTCAGCTGAACTTGGAAATTTTTCCTCGGTGAGAAAATAGTTTCCATGGTGCACAGATTTATCTGAGGGAGGTCAATCTACTACAGAAGCAACCCGAAAAAATTCAAATGCCAGCCCTTCCGCCTGAGCTTCTTTCCCCCTCTTTCCTATCCTATTTTAATTTCATCAACATAGATAAAATATGTCTTTGAATAAAATTCTGCAATTACTACCATACAGTGATTTCTCACACAGAACCTTATCTGTGTCCTGGTCTCACTTAATTGAAGTCAATGAGAAAATGCCAGTTGAAGTTATTTAGGAAGATCAACTCTGCAGTGCATGAGCAAAATCAAGGAGCACAAAGTTTAATGGAGAGAGGAACAGAATTTTAAACAAATATCTCCTCTTCAGAGGTTTTATGACTAGGACCATTTTCCCCATGAGGTCCTGAGAGGATCACAGCATCACGTCTGCCCAAAGAGTTAGAAAGAAACAACTGAGAAGAAAGCTGGCTGTTGATGTAGAGGAAGCCATCTATTGCCAGGTTTAGTCCAGATCTTTGTCTTTATTTGGAGCATAGCTCTGTCTTTGGCAAATTGATTAGCAGTGGTACAGAGCACCTTCCTCTTTTAGTGTACACCTTGGGGCACCTTTTTGTGCCCCTTGTTACCATGCAGTCTTCACAGTGTGATTTGTTGGATGGCTTCCCTACTGAATCAATCACCTTGTTTGTAGCTGACAGCTCTCCATCTTTTCAATCTGTAAGAGAGTGGTTGAAGTACAAGGAGATAGTTTCAGTGTCAACAAAAAAGTATTCCACTAGACTAGACTGTTGGCTACCCTCATTCCCAAACACCACCCTTGATCCGTTATGTGTCAGGATTTACCTGCACTTTCTGGAAACAAAGCTGTGACACAAAATCAAAGAATTAGCACAAAAGTTTAGAAAATGTAGACAGATTGGGGTTGCAATAACAAGGACCTCCACAGATCTGATAAGTATGTTCTTGTTAATAATGAAAAAGAACGAGGTAGTAAAATATTAATGGAGCATTCATTAATAGTCTTCAGAAATGAAGGACAGATTGCCTTGAAGACTTCACTTACTTTACACCATTTTGCCTGGCTTAACTGGATGTAGGCCTGCTTTGTATTAGGCAAAGAAAACAAAAGATAATGCTGAATCCGTATCTTCATAACTACCTATTGAATACAGGAATCTGCTATGAAATAAGAGGGATGGATGGCTACAGTAAGGTTTTTCTGCCAAATTTGTTAGCAATCTGTTAAGCAAAACTTAATGGTAACAGAAATCTGATCAATTATTGACCTCTTTATAACTTTATTTACCATGAGCTGAAGGAAAAAAAAATGTGCATAAGCAAAGAATGGCAAGTTGTGACTAAGTGCAAGAGACAAAAGTATTCATCCATCCTCTCCTAATGCCAAGATTTGAACAGGGTGCTCCTGAGCAGATGGTTTAACAGACTAAAGCATTAGTTTGCTGATCCTCCGTGCTTGCTAATTAATTCTTCAGTTTACTAGGATTTAAGATGATTGTTAAAAACAAAGCTTCTCTTAAAATAAACTTTAGGTAAATGTTACAAAATGGTGGTTAAGATTCTAATGCCTGTAACAAGAATGTTGTGTATTTTCTAGAGAAGATGTTTGTTATCTAAATGTCCTAAGTGCTATCCTTAACACTTCTGTCCCTCAAATTTTCTTCTTATAAGAAGTTGCTTTTGTTTTCCTAGTTAATTAATCCTCTGACTTCCTGTTGACATTCTTGGGTCAAGATTATGTCCTTGACTTCTGTGAGAATGGCATACACACATCATGGAAGAGTTTAATTTTTTATAGCAAAATTGTCCTCTCCCCTTGAGTTGTTTTAAGCCCATTATCATGCAAAATGTAAAAACGGTAATATCTCCTTTGTTGTTTTTGTAGTCATTGTTATTCTAAACAGTCAGCATTTCATGTACTAATTTATTTCAGTTTAACATTAAAATGATGAATTCTCGTTAAATTTGTTAGAATGCAGTGTTGTACAGCAGCTTGCTTTCTATTAGATTTAGACAGTGGGCAAATACTTAATTTATTTTAGATTTCATTTTTATAGCATTTTTATAAACTGATGATAATTTGATAACAGAAGAACTTCTCTCAATAGAAATTATGGAATTTATAGCACAGAAATAGAAAAAAATAATCAAGGGAAAATATTAGGATGAAATAATATTTTACAAAGTAGGAAATGGGAAGAAAAAAGAATAACACTGGGGAAAAAAGATCCCCACTTATTAAAACTAAGGCATAAATTTTGAAGACCCATCTGTTGCTTGCAAAGGGTAACCCTTGCCAGTATTGATGGACTTCAAAATTTGTGAGTGAACTCAGAAAAGGTCTCTCCAGACAGTTCATGATGGCTTTAAAGAAACTCTGCCATGGTCTTGCTTTGACTCAGGAGATGCTGTGAAATTCTGCACCTGATTTTCCTGTCCTCTTCTGTTGCCTGTGAGTTTGTATGTCTTTTGTGATATCTTCCTTCAGGTAGGTGTTTGGATTTACTGGTGAGATCTCAGATATTTATGTTATCTCTGTAACTATTCCTTCTGTCAAAAACATTGTTGGTTGTTTGTTATGTTAAAAACTCTTGGCAATTCTCCTTTCAGAACAGGAGATAAGAATTCTTATTACTATTGTAAGGAATTCATAGCTTGCCTCGTTCTATAATCTATCCATCTTGCAAACCAAGAAAAAGCTATTATTATAGATGATTCAAGGCTGAACTTTTTAGTAAGCTGTCAGTGTGCCGTCTTCATAGAATCAGTTTTCAGCTCTTTTCAAAAAGTAACATTTTTGTCCAGAATACTGCAAGGAATTTTGAAATAGTTTTAATATATCCTTAACGGAGAATCTACACTGAGGCTGCTGAGGATACAACATATTTGTTTACATGACATATGAATTGAAATTAAAGTAACACAATAAGGTACTCATGGTGAATTAATGCTAGTAAAATTGCATTTTTAATTTCAAGAATTTTAGATAGGTGTTATTACATCAATCAAAAAAGTACTAGAATACCATGTCCAGCCAAAGCTCAGTATTTAAAAACTGCAAAGAAAATTTAAAGTAATTTAAAATTTAATGACATGTTGTTGAAACCTTACTTTGTATTAAAAGATAATATTGAAAAAATCTGATCTCTTTAAGAAAGAAAGAATATTTTTACCCTGTAATGTGGTAATTCAACATATAAAGGCAGATGCCTTTTGGAAGATCCGATGAATGAAAACAGAGCTGACAAACTAAAAATGTAAATATCTCTTTAGCAGTAAAGAATATTAAATTCTGCAATAATGTTAAATTGGAATAATTTAAGCAATGAGTGCTTGAGTCTCTGCAACTTTAGATCTCAATTAAACATTCTTGTTCAGCTCACCTACTGAAGGAATTCGGAAAATGCTAAGGTCTGCATTAACTTGGTAGTCCAGATTGATGATCACAATCAGATTTTCTGATCATAAAACCCGAGCTTGTGAAAAGTTTGGGTTTTTGTCTTAGAACCACAGTATCGTGGTCTGGAGACAAATGTAGGCTGTTAAGCATAGACAAGTGTAAATAAAAAAATAAAGTGTCCCATAAGTAGTGGAACTGAGGAAGAGGGATTCTTCATAGATTAATTCTGCTCTATTTCCCACATCATTGACACCACCTGCCTTGCAGATCCCTAAAATCTCACCTCTTCAGGAATACTTGTCCTCCTTATATGCTCAAGACCACAGTGATTGTTCCAGTTAATATTTTAGGCTTTGCCATATTAAAAACCTTAACAAAAGAGAGCTCTTTCACTCAGTGATGAGTTTTAATGAGAATTTTATTAATTTACTCTCTCTGAGATCTTCACTTCTCCTTGAAACTGTTTTGGAAGAGGATATATGGACAAAAAGTTAGTGGAAAAGAAAACACAAGCAGAAAGACAGATGGGCCTAAAGAAAGTGCAGGAATTCACTTATTCACCCTGTTGGATCAGAAGAATTGCCCTTATGTATCTGCTTGACTTATCACAAATTTTAATGAAAACTTCAAGAGGCTGAGAGTGCTTCAATAAATATCAAGTCCAGAAAAGATCCTAAGTTTCCCCCCCTTTGCTCTACACTAGGACAGGACAGTACCCAAGGAAGAAGTGTCATTTCACTCACAAAACAAATCCAGTCTTCTCCAAGTTGTACAAGACAGCTCGCTTTGCGGCACAGAGAAATGCTACACAACAGTTTGGGAAGGGAGGGGGGAGAAGAACAGAAGAAGATTATATTTAGAGCTCTGAGAATATTTAGGGAGTCAAAATCTGATTGCCAACCTTGTAACTTGATCTACAAATCTGAAATGCACATATGGTTGATATTTTTCTATTACATAGCATTTATTTCTGGAAGTCTTTTCACTTTTGTCCCTTTTTGATCTGTAAAAAAATGGAAACATTTTTTTGGCATGGCCTTAAGCTGAAATTTCAAAATGAGCATGAAACATTTAATTCCTTTTACTAGCCAATATGGATGGCTATCAGTAGGCACTCCAAATATAATATCTCCTTATGAATCATTGGTGTTGTAATTACAGTAAAATCTTTTTACTTTTTAACACACAAAAAAGAAAGATAATGTGAGTTGAGAAAGCCCTCTGTACTATGCATTTCATTGGGGTTATCTATTTGTCAGTGACTTTTTAATCATAGCTAATTATAAATGATTCATCAGAATGTTTAAAATCCTACAGAAATGCTTAAATAACTCATGGTTCTTACTGTATGGTACTGCTTTAGAATATTCTGCTCATCTTAAATCAAAAGAGCAATTACACTTAGCAATGTTGTATATTCATTTACTTGTTGTCTTTTGTGTTGTTTTCAGTTTATTTATTCCTCACTACCCTTTATTTGTGTAAATTAATTCTAGGCAAATGAGCCTGCCACTCCATCAGCTTCTTACTTCCTACTTTCCAGTTGTGAGAAAGCCAGAAAGCTTTCCAAATTCTACAATAGTCTTGGGCTTAGTTTTGCATGGGAACAGGTGAAAATTCATATGTTTTTTTTCACTGTCCCTGTCGTTGCAAGCTTATTTTTTTCAAAAGGGTTGTAATTAAGTATTACTATAATAAATCTTGAGCCTGGCTATAGGGTTACAGATAATCATGGGAATAAGACAGAAATGGATTTCAGATCTCCACTTTCGATTAAACTTCCCAACTGCACATTTAGAAGTTTGTGATACTAGTTAGGAGGTGAATTCCCTGAGCTTTTCTGTGTTGATAATGAAGTCCTGCCCTGAATCACCTCCTACAAGGACCTACCTGTCTTCATTCACTTTGTGGTGGTCTCAGCAGATTTGCTTTTTAATTCAAAAATGAAGTTTGTGTGTCTAAATTTACTCAAGCTGAATATTGTCGTACTTGTACTTGTCAAATCCACAGCAATTTCTTAAATTTTTATGGAATAATTCAATCTTTCTGTTGTTATAGAAGGAAAGAAGGTTTTAGTGCTGTGATAATTAACATCTTGATTTTTTTCTTAGATTACATCAAACCAAAATAAATGTCCTTTGTTTCTTTTAGGATGAAGAAAAAAAGTTTATTTTTAGGGAAGTGCCCTACCCTGACAATAAACCACTGTCACTCTTTGTTAGAAAAAGTGATAAATCTTTTGTTCTTAATCCCTTTCAGTTTTTCCCACTGTGTGTGAGATGCTTCACAAATGTTTGATAAACATGCTCCAAAGAAATTCAAATTTTGCAGCAATTGAATGGAAATAAGTCAGAAAACTGGAGAGAATGGTAAACATTGTTTGCACAGATTCACAAAAAATGCAGGTTTTCATAAGACTTAAACTTTAAGTAAATGGATCTTCAGATGAGGTTGTGCAAATTGTAAAGTTGGTATTTTAAGCTCAGAAACAGAATGGGACAAATAATTAGTGAATTAATTATTTAAGTGGGTTTGGTTTTGTTTGGATTTTTTTTTTCCCCTTGGAGAGGGTGTAGAAGCATTTATTTGTGTTTCGCCCCCCTGCCTAACTATATAGTTTCACAATATTTGTAGAAACATAATACTTTTGGGATTTCTAGATCCCTGTAATATTTGACAGGAATTGGATAATGGATTAAAAAGCTATTAGGAAGGACTGAAAGGTGAAGTGACATCATAAAATAGCTTTATTCCCTTAAGAGACCTGGCTAAAACCTGAGAAATTTTGTTGCCCTCAACTTTAGAGGGCAGAGGAGCAGCAGAGCTCTTCATAATGCCACTCAATACTTGTAAATAACAATGTCTTCTCTGCATCTTGCTTCTCACAGTAAATGAAGTGTAAACATAAGTTTCCCCAGCTTCAGCACAGGGGACCCTACAGAACATCTGGTAACATCATTTTTAATTTCATAGGAGTGGAGCAGCACAAGCTTTATAAGTAACATTCAGTGTCTTTTTATCTTCTATTAGAAATCTGTTTTATGTCATTTGTTTATGCCATAACCTAAGAGATTTCTTCAGGAAACAAATCATAGATGCTGTTGCTGCTGGCACTAAAAAGGAACAAACATCTGAGCTTTGTCTTATTAATCTCAAACAATGCTGACTTAAATCTTTACCTTGCTACCCAGGAGACTGAATTGTATCATCTCAGTATGATCTGTGTGCAGTATTTCTCAACCTTCAAACACAAAGTCCAAATCTTAATTTAAGTACATCATCTGGGATAGAAGATGCATTGACATATCAAATTAATAAATCTTCAATAGGATTTCGACACCTCTGTGGTGATTTTGCAGTTTTTTTATTGCATATCTCCCTTTCACAGTTAAGTGGTTAATGAACTTGCTAATTGCCAGTCTCCATTTTCTAAATTTTCCTGAAATGCTGGGAAAGTACTCCCAGGCTGAGAGGGACCAATTCTTTGGTGTATTCATTTCCTCTCCATGAGGTATGGTCCTGAAGCTACAGATATCCCAGGGCTTTATTTTCTTCACATTTTTGAAGCTCCCAGTGCTTTTTGAACCTCTATACTTTTGTAAACCTGCAGTTTATTTGTGCTACCAATTAATAAAGATCTTTCTAAAGATCACCAGCTTATGCATAGAGAAGGTGATCCAAGAGCTACTCACAAGGGCAGTAAAATTCTTTGGAACGTCTAAAATCAACAAGAAGAATATTCTTAAGGTTCTGTTTCAAGCTCCTGTGCTTTCTTTAGACATGTCTGCAAGTAGTCTTTATTAGTATTTTAATTTAAATTCTATATTTAGGAAGTCTTTCTTTAAATAGATGGCATAAGTTTGTTTCACTGCTTTTCAAAAATCTTGTAATTCTTGCTTTCTGTGTTTCCAATTATAATGAATGTTCCTTAAATTGTACTTTGGCCTGATTACGCCTACTTTCATAATGAACTCTTGTGTCTTCTAGTCCAGAAAAGTCTTTCTACTTTGTTAACTGCTCTTCTTGATGAAGCACCTACAGAATTGCTTGTTGATTAAATTAATTCCTTCTTTATACAGTCCTTTGAATCAGGTGTCCAAAACAGTAATTAAATGAGAAAGACCTGAAGAAATAATTTTTGTAATTTTTTTCTCCTGTAAAATAATTCCTTTTTGTGACAACTCTATCGCCATTTTGGGAGTTTTGTGTTTGCTTGTTTGTTTGTTATATTTCTCTTAAACTATAATTCCCGTAGAAGAACCTTCATATTATTTCTTTATTTAAAATATTTTCTGACATTTTAATGCTGACATACTGCATTGTCTTCAGTAGTCTTGATTTTTCACTGGTTCAAGGACTATTGTTTCTCTGTTCATATGTAATCTTAATATAATTTAGAAAACACAGTAAGAATTGAAGAAGGCATTCTAAATAAATTCCCTCTCAGGGTTTATGGTAGGAAGACTTTGCTAATAAATTCTCCCTGAAATTTGAGGTAGTGGATAGTATAGTACAAGTTTAATTTATACCATGTTGTTCATTTTAATTAGGTTAGTGGACAAGAAAATTCAAATTAAAGGTAGGTTAAAAAATAATGTCATTTACTTACCCATGATAATGACATCAGTGGACCAGCAGAGTAAGTTTTTCTGAGCAGCATGGACATTTTTCTTCTGAGCTGTGATACAGAGACTGGCATGGATTTGCAGACAGATAGCTCAGTCAAGGTTAACGATCAGCTCTCAAACTCTTCATTAAGACTGCAAGATTCCAAGCTGGTTATATGTTTAGATGCCTATTTTCACAAGGAGACCACCATAATTTACAGAAAATATACATTATACGTTGAGTAACTTGGATGGTTTTTTTCAAAGCTTGAACTGGTTTTTCACAATACCAGCTTGGCAGCTCAGAACTGTTGCACAGAAATATGGGAGTAATCTCTGGTACTCTGAACTTATGTCATGCAACAACTTCATACAATAAATCCAAAAAGAAAATTGTTCACCACACCATTCTTTCATATAAATAGCTGGTACTACAAGGGAATGGAACATAAGAGCAGTGCCTCTCTTTTCAGAACAAATGCTCATGACATTTCTTCTGTTACATTTTTTCTGAGTAAAAAAAGGCCACTACCAAGCTAAAAAATATTGAAGCATATTTGTAAAGAAAGAACAACAATATTTATTAATAATGAGCATTCTGATAGCTCAGAGCTCAGCAAGAAGTTTACATTATTCATCTTGCCTGGCAAATCTCAGCAACTTTGTTTTCCAGGAATTCAACATCCACAAAAAATACTTCCCAAATATTTTAAATGACAAGGATGATATTTTACATTTCCAAGGTTGCCTAACCCCAATTTGCTTGCTTTCTCATTTGTACTCTGTAGCATCTAAATGTGATCTAAATACAAGGATGTATTTAAAAGTAAATTCTCTTTTCCAAGACTGCGTCTATTAGTTTTGAATTTAAATAAATAAATTTAAATAAATATCTTTTTCACTCACAGTTAATTGAAGATGTTGATTTAAAATATTAATACTTTAGCAAAATGTCCCAAAGTCCAGTCCCATGTTTCAGGACCTTGGAGAGCACCTGTGGTTCCACCATGTGCTCCCAAGGACATGCACCAAAGAAAACCCAAGCCTCAGATCAGAAGATGACAGCAAAGTGATTGTCCTTCAATGAGATTGGTAATAATGACTGGAGTGTCAAAACACTACGAGATCCATCTTTTGCAAGAAAAACTGATGAATTGCTTTAAGAATATCATATCTGAAATCATGTTCTGCATGTTTTGGATAGTCTGCTGGCTCTGTTTGGTCAGCTGAAAGAAATCCAAACTAATTTTATCCTAGTAAGAATTTATTGATATTTTACAGTTTGGTTTGGTTTCGGCTGTCATTTGGCCCAATTGCAAAAGTAATATGGATCAAACCTTATTTTGAGAAAATCACTTCATAGAATTTACAGGAATGTTCTGTTTTAATAAAGAAAATAGATTCAGCAGAAATGAATAGTTTTGCCTGTTGAGACAGATCTGGACTAATTTGGCCTTCATTTCAAAAATGGCCAGGAAGACATCTGTATTTATATATGCACATTATATTACATCCATAGCAGTCTGTCTTTTCATTCTCATGCAACAACCACTTTTCTAAATGAACAACAGGAGAATTTCAGAAAACATTAGCTGTAGTCTAGACTTTTCTGTTTGTTTCTCCTATTGAAAAGCTTGTTTCAGACTGAAAATACGCTGACAGCGCGGGGAAATAGCAGCATTCATTCTGTGGCAGACAGGTAAAGCAGCTTGAAGCTGAATGAAGGATGTCTCTGCTTACAGTCTCTAGGTACCTAGAACTCCAGCACCATTTAAGATCCATAATATTTCTGAAGTAGATATGGAACCTGTAGAAGGTCTTCACTTTTGTAGACATGCAACATATCAGGGACACCTGTGATACCTGTGATATCTGAACACCATCCTTTAAGGTTCATGGCAAATAGCTGCTCTTCTGCAGAAAAGAAAGGGGGAGCAGGGTAAGTGATTGTACACAATCAGGGATCAGTCTTACTCTGAAGATGTGGCATTTAGAACTCTTTTATGGCTTGTGAACATTGTTCTTTGCAATAAGCCAGAGTGTTTATTTAAATAATTGCAGCTATAGCAGATAAATCATATATGACCCATATCTCAGAATGAGTGCCTATTTTTTCTCTTGCTTTCTTTCACCTTAGAAGATTCCAATCCCTAAGCACCTTTTATTTTCTTTTGTTTTTGTTTATTGGTTGGTTGGTTGGTTGGTTTTTTGGGGTTTTTGTTCTCTTCTCTATTGAGGTAAAAGTAATTTAACCATAATGCCTTTACTGATGACACTTACTTTTACACATGGATCCTTAGATTTTTGGTTTACCCTCAGTGGGAAATGTTGTCCAGGCTTGGTCCAATACGCAGATGACAAACTCATGGGCCTGGGCAGACCAGAATTAGAGATCAATCCAGGTTCAAGCAGCTCTATCAGACAGTCTGAGATCCAAGCTGAACCAAGGCCATGAAGCAAAGATCAGTAAGTCACGACAGGGAAACTATAGTTCATGTGATACTATAGCAGAGAGAAACCAATATCAATGTCCAAAGCAGGCTGCAAGTAATGAAGCTGATGACCTGAAATACGGCTCTGGATGCTCTCTGACTTAAAGGGAACTTGCATAGAATACAGCCTGCAAACAATCTCTGCACCTCTCACACGAAATTGATGACAAAATTTTTCAGTGTTTTTCTTGGGTGTTAGGACATGTCCTCCAAGGACACAAGAACATCCAAAGGATAGAGAAAGTGGGCTGCAAGACTTTCAGACTGAAACTGATTTTTTTTAGCAATCTTTTTTTTGTTCAATTAATGGTTGCAGTAACAAGCCAAGCAAAATCCTAGCACAGACAACTGCTTTCTATGAGACAGTGTTTGTGTCTGTAAAGGCAGTAGCCAATAGCTGCCTGCTGGAAGGATGAATCAGTCCCAGGTGCTGAGGGGATGATTCATCATCAGTTGGGCAATGACTCACTACAACTTTCTGCACCGGTTTGAGTCCAGCCCTTAAACATGTAGATGTCTACACTGATACTACGTGGAAGAAAATTTTCCGAAGGATGATAAATGTAATCAAATGTAAAGATTCTCAGACTATTTCTTCTATCTTGAATCCAGAGAAGGATGCTTCAGAAAGACATGAAACTGCAGAACTATGGTGAAAGAACTATCGCAAATGAGAAACAAAAAGATAGGCAGAATTCTGCTTGCTTTCAACCAAATTTAAGAGATTTTCACAACAACTTCCACCTTAAATTAAAATTACATAAGGCTAAATTTAAAATAGTAAGCTGATGAAAGAATGCATTTCTAAAAGCACTGTTGCTATTCTTCACAAAGCACAAAATTCAAGTCAGTTGCATCCCATGGAAAAGAAATAAAAGTGTATTCATTGGGGTTCAAAATTCATCAAATGTAAAAGCTCTGACGGCTTTTTGATTCTCTGAAACCCCACTTGGAATTTGTTCTCATGTGATTTTTCAATTAAAGGTGTATTGGAAAAAACAAGCTGAGATATCTAAAAAAACCCCTGCTCTGTCTATATGTTGTCAATATTCTGCCTCATTATCTATCTGTTAATTTTTCTGTCTCTATCTATCTCATTGTCTATCTGTTAATTATTATTATTCTGCCCAAAGTAATGAGTTGGGTCTCTCAGTCAGTACCCACTGGTTTAAATGTCAACCTGCCCATTTCCCTGCAACCCAAGGGAACATAGTAAAAAGTAAGTACATAGATTTTGTTTTGTGTTTCTTTTCATGTTAAGATGTCAGTCTTTCTTTCACAGACAGTGTAATATGTCTTGATTTGTCTTGTGGCCTTCCCGTTATGCCTTTCTTTTCTTCACTTTTTCTATTAGTTCAATGTGCACTAGTTACTTGTACACATTTTCTTTTACTGTATATACTTCTCTATTTGTTTGGAACAACAAAAAACCCTCCCATTTATTAATATGAACAGCTTCACAACTAATATATACTTTATCCCTTTGTATGTATTTAAAAATACCCTTAAATTCTTACGCAAAAGCGAACCTGGGTATAAAGCAGTGTGTAAAATGATGTGCATGTATGGACATTGAATATGCTGATGCATTTGTGTTATCAGGGAATAGAACAGGGCAAATCTTCATAAAGATTTTGACAGCTGTCGACGAAAAATCAGGTATATTTTATGAGAGTCCTATCATGGAGTTATAGCAGAAAACTGAAGAGGAACTGGCACATTCAGATTCAGTTAACATGAAACCAGGGTGAGGGAGAAACTCAGTATACCTTTAAAGGTAATCTGGAAAAGGAAGCTTTTTGTTTTATTCCCTATTCCTTGCCTTTTGACTGGCATCCTTCATGCAACTGAACTTCAGCATAAACTCCTCTGTGAACATTTGTGAATTTCAAATGGATCTCATAACTCATATGTATCTTACTTGAGTGAATATAAGCTTGTCAAAAACCGCTCGTATTCACTGCCTTTTCCATGTTTGAAGACTCACAGTTCTTTGTATTACTCAAATAAAGCTCAGCCCTTCCAATTCGCTTGCCTATGGATGGGTTGGTATTAAGAGCACCATCCTTCATTCACAAGTATTATCTACAGAATGTTTATCTGCCAGTAGAGGCACAGCCCTGCAGAGGATTACTGCTGGTGTGAACTTCACTTCACCCCTGAGGAGGAGGCAGTCCCCTGGCCCTGCATCCCACAGGTCCAGAGAGACCCAGAGCAAGAGGCTGACTCTCCTCTGGCTTCACCCAGCCACAGGTGTCCAGGGCTTGCGGTCACTGGTCTCAGCCTGAATGTGGTCATTGCCTCCAGACTTGCTCCAAACTTGATGAACAGCAAAAGCAGGTTGGTGAAGGGAGCAGGGCATCTCTCCTGATGGCCATCTCTGTACCTCAGCTATTCACCCTCCTCATCCTCTTCCCTTTGCCATAAATGACCCTCCTGCTGTTACACTCCACCCTGTGAATCATGTCAACCCTTTCTTATCCAGACACGTGTAAATCATTATGCTTCCAAAAATAATTTAAATGGCTCTGATTTATCCAATATCTAGGTCATCTGACTCTCAGATATTCCATTCTTCAGAGGAGAATATTCCATTCTTTAAATCCTAATCATTTGAAGGAACAACAGCAACATATCTACAGGGTTTTCCACAGCTTCCATCAAGAGAGGGATGTGCTTGTTTTACTCAGTGGTCCTGGCATATCTTTAGGAGTTAGTCATGGCACATGGTAGCTGGCACATGACCTCAATACCCCTAGATGAATTTTTCTGCTTTTTTCTTTTTTTTTTCTTGCAGGAGTTATCAGGTCAGAGATCCTGACAACTTTTTTCCCCACTATAATGACTTATTCAATATTTTGTTTCCAGGGAGACACTTAAGCCAGGCTCAGGGGGTATATGAACTGGCCTGAAGCATCCCACTTAGCCATACATACTTCATATTGCTTAGAAACTCCTCCAACTACCTCTATAAGTTTTACAGCCTTGGGCAAAGTAGGAACTTTGACACCATCCTTGCCGGTACAAGAAATACTCCTTCAAAATAACCATGCCAAGCTGCAAATAATTGTCATAAAAGGTAAGCAAAAAGCATCTTTGGATTAACAAAGCTTGTAAATATTGATATACTGAAGTCCTCCTAATCTGTAACTTGTTAACTGTGTTATTAACCCTTTCTCGGATGGAAAATTTGAGAAATCTTGTCAAATATTGTAAAAGTCTTGCAATGACAAACAAAAATGCTTTTCAGCAGGTAAAAACTGGGATACCAGTTGAGCCTACATGTTGTGTGAACAAAGCTGGTACCTATGCTCTCTTTCATCCATCAGCTATGCTTTCCCTTAAGATACAAAATGAATGTTTACATCTCGTAAGTTTACCATCTAGGAGAAGGTCTATTCCAGACACCTGATCCAAATCCTGCCCTGGGACTGCTACAGTGCACCCTGAGCAGCAGCAGTAAACAGGTATTATTGTTGGCCAATCACAGCTATCAGAAACGTGAAGAAATGCTCTTTTGGACAGAACCAGTTCAGTTCTTGTGGCTTTCAGGGGCTAACTTGCAGCAGTGCAAAATGCATAGATGCTCAAATTCACATCTAATAATTTTTAGAAATTTTGTCCTCACTGTCCCACTTTTTTATGAATAGTCCCACTTGGAAATAAAGTAATTGCACACCATTTAAATAAGAAAGGCTTTTTTTATGCTTTGATGATGTGTATTTTAAACACTGTGATTTTTTTTCCTCACTGCTTATGGGCTTCTCATTGGCTGTTTAATTTGTATGGGAATTTTACTATTTCCATGTTTTTCCCTGTCTTAACAACTTAATGCTTTTATTCTCTTCCTTTTCACTATATCAGAAGAGAACAATTGTAAACAGAAAAATAACTCTGAAGATATTACAGTTAGATAGAGGAAGAACACTAATGAAGAAATAGAAGTTGTAAAAGAAAGCTTGTTATGGGAAATCAATTATAAATATCCAAAGAAGGAATAAAATCAGTGTATAATTTATACATAATTTATATCATTAATACATATTATATATGATTGATGATATGAAATTAAGTAGGCCATGGCATTTTTTCCCATATTATAGTGATCCTGCTTCATCTAGAAGATAAAAAAAATTGACTGTCTATAAGCTCACTATAAAAAATCAACAAGGCACCTTGGGGTTGGGCATGAGCTCCTTCTCACTCCACACAGGGTTTGAAATGTAAAATTCAGGCTCTAAAAAATATCTGTACAGTTCCAATTTTCACAAGTCTGAGACAAATTGCACAAAGTGGATGAAAAGAAGGTATTTCAGCAGGATTCAGATCAGGCCACTAAAGGAAGAATTCTGAAGATCTGGTACGTATATAATCTATAAAAATGAAGGAAACTGATCTATTGATGAAACACCACATTGCTATAGTTCAAACATAAGCAAACAACACTGAAGTCACTGAATTTTAAGCAAACAGATGTGTGAGACTATGAACTGCTGAGCAAAAAGCAACTGTTTTGCATCATTGATTTGCATTGTACTTTCATACTTAGAAACAATCTTTTTCTAGTCCCTCCCCATTGGCTTAAAATTTCTTCAGGAGTGCTGATTTTTTATACTGACCTTAAAATATGCTCGATTTCTTCATAACAAACTTCTGAGTTCACAGATTTTTTTTACAAATAAAAAACAAGGGAGGGAGAAAATTGTCCTAATACAGGTTAACTTGCAAGATTTTCATCTAGAAGCTAAACTGTTTAGTCATTCAGCTGACAGCATTCTTGTCAGCAGAAAGGCCCACCTCACCATTCAGGATGACACTTTTCAAGGTGATGCTAATGGGAGCGACTTCCAGCCCAGTCTCGGAGGGGCCTCCTGCCACAGCCCTGTGCACAGAGCTCAGGTGATTCTTAATCTGTGTGCATGGCAGGAGCCTGATGGCAAGACACCCCTATTAAAAATTCACGAGTGCTATAAAAGTGTCTGTGCATCTGCAGTGAATGTGTTTATATTTACAGTCTCGTACAAACTCCCTCCTTTTAACGTCACGGAGATTTTCTTTTTCATTTCCATTCACACCTCATTCCTATTTCTTTCCCATTCATATTCTTTTTTAACTCGTTTCCTTCATCTGAAATGTTTTCTTTGTTTTTCCCTTTGTAAGTTCAGTACCTACTCCCTTCATAAAATACAGCCCTTAGGATTGTTTTCCCCCATGCTGGTAGTTATGGAAGCACTGTGGGACAAATACTAGCAAGGTCACTACAATTCCTCTATGCCCTACTTACTCTAGCTACAACAAGAGGAAGAAGTTTAATCCATTGTTATTAAATACTTTTGGATTTATGAATAAAAAAGTGCTATGTAAGTCCCAGACAGTAATAACTTGCTTGCAATTTCTGATATTTAATATTTGAAGTCAGTACTGCTTTCCACCCCTGTAAATCAGTACTGATTTACAGCTCGTGTCCATTTGTGCTGTTTTTCTTCTCTCAAGGGTAATAGTGTCTGTCCTCTTACCTTTGGAGGTGCAATGACTCTTTGGCCTTGTTTGGGTTGTATAACACCTACTTCTCATAATTTACGGCTTTTATGAAGTAAATGGATCCATGTGGAAGGTTCTATTACCCTGGGCAGGGCATTTTTATTTCTTTTGGACTGTGTGGATGCAAACATCCACATGTGTTTCCACCTGCAGATGTTTGCCTTAATCTGGCTGCAATTATTTGCTGATACTGGTCTTGATATTCTGATTTTATAGCCAAGCTCTGTGATTCTGCACAAACTACATACACCATCCATTCTGTGCCAGTACACTGGGGAAATAGGATTTTGCTTGCCACTACAATAAAAGAATGATTTTCTAATTTTACTGACAGATACTTTCTTAGTCTCAGGATTGTGGGTTTGTTTCACATTATATCAGTCAAGAGATGCTTGAAACCATACATTGACAGAGCTTTGTGAGAGACATACAGGCAGTGAGTTAGCTCTGGTACAACTTACATTATCCATTTCAAATTCAGAAAAACATAAATTACGATGGTTTTTATTCTTATATTCTGTTTTGTGTTGGAGCAAACTTAATTTAACTATTAACAGAGTCACTGAGATTTCAGGGAGCTGTAGTTGACCCAGGTTCTCCAAGATATTTACAGAAAAATTGCTCCACTGACATTTTTTATTCTATATGTTCCTAACATAAAATGTATATTCTTTCATGTGTTTTGTAGTACAGATTTTCATGGAAGAGGGAGTATCTACAAGAGTAAGCCACCTAAATAGACCTTTGAGTGTCTAGGCCTTAGCTCTGTACCCCCTTCATTAAACCTTTTATTGCTCTGTGGAAAAGTTCAAGAGTTTACTGGGACTGAGGTAATCATTTTTGGCTGGGAATCTTTTGTGAAGACAGATGGCCATTGCTCATCACGTTAGCAAGAAGGCTAATATTTCTGGTCTTCAGCTGTTAATGGTAGTGTATTTGGAGTAATCCTAACTTCAGGTATCAACTGTTTCTCCTGTTCTTTCAATCCAACAGTTTATAATAATGTACTGAATTTTAGGAGTATAAGACACTACAGATCATCAGATCTTATGGAGGTGAGAAATCAAGAAAACAATCTTTTTTTAAAAAAAAGATACCTCCAAAATAATTTTTATAATACTAGGGAGTTAGCAGTAGATATTTAATTAATTTTTTTCAAGATTTTATCAAGTTTTTAAAAATAATTAATTTCGTGTTCCAGGTCACTTGTTTATACATTCATATAACCACTGTTGTTTTTTACTTCCACTTTTTCATCAAAAGATGAAAGAAATTGCTGCTCATTTGTTTTCTGGTTCAAGCTTTCAAATTTGTGCATAATTTTTCATAATTTTGATAAGCTCCAAAACCACTCCTGCACAAGTATCTTGAAACTTAAGTTTCAGTCTCTTAAATTCGTTCTTCACTAACAGGAAGGGCTTAGGAAAGTGCAATTGTTTACATTTAACCCAAGAAAATGCAACATGCTTACTTCTGGTGACAGCCCATTTTAATATGCTAAAACAAAGTTTTAGGAAGAAAGAAATATGTAGAATCTGTCAACAAGTGGAAACTTACGCAATGCCATGAGAGTGCCATGAGCTCACTGAGCAAAGTTCAGGCTTTACAATGTTTTTTAGTGCAATCCTGCTCATTTCTGCTTGTTTTACACATAAGCAAACATCTTGCCAAGCTGTTTTGGGTATCGTTTGTGTTTTTCTGTTGCAGGTTGTGCAGAAGTGAAAGAAAAATACGAATTACTTTGTGCATGCTGGCTGCAGATTACTGGTGCTCACAAAGAGAGGATTATTACTTTAAGTGGAGAATGGGGGTTATTCTGTTGATAATGCTCTACAGTAACCTCTGTTCATTCCTTTCATTCCTTTGAAGAAGCTCAAAATATGATCGCGCACCATCACAACCCCTGCCAGGCAACACTGACTGCAGCAGCCACATGCATCCCACACCTGCTGCCTGCTAAGCCTCGCACTGAACAGCAGCATGGAGTGGCCCTTACAAGCAGAGGCTCAGACAATCCCTCTCCTGGCTCAACCACCTTCTGGAAGTTCACCAAATCTCTCTTCATTTCAGGCCTTTAAGACCCTTCTGTCATGTGAGGCAATGTCTTCAGCCTACCAATGTGCTGAGGACTCTGCTCCAGGATTTTTCTGCCTGCAGCACTCAGGCTGAAGTGGAAAACATTCACATATTTTCCTTGATTAAGGGAGAGGAGATAAATCTCTGAAGGTAAAAGAGACACAGTTGAATATACAGGAAAAGTACAGCAACAGGTATTCCTCTTATATAACGGTGCTTATTTCAATCACTGTGATGCCAAGTCACAGTGTTCATATTTCCTTGATAAATTATTCTTTGACCTTGCAGATAATAGATGTCTCAGTATGATAACTTGCCATCACTCTGAGTTCTATTTACAGATTTATTTACTCACACAAAACTCTCAGTGATCCATCCTGGATATCTGGTTTCCCTTTAAGATTTCTTCTGAAGTGCCTAGGAGAAAGAAAGGAAACTTGAGTTTTTGAGACCTTGATGGTCAAGCCCCTGTGATAAGAAATCCCAATCTGTCCAAGAGGTTATAATGGGGTAAATCTTCAGCAAGCGCAGGTCAGAGCCACTCTGCTGAAATCAGTGGTGGCATTTTATGATCTTAAAGGCATGTTATAGCTGAAAAGTCAGATATTCACAGTTAGGAAGGAGGAACTCTACCACTGCTTATGAAACTACCCAGAAGGAGGTTGTAATGAGGTGCAGGTCAATCTCTTCTGCCATGTCTCGAGTGAAAGGGCGAGAGGAAATGGCCTCCTTTTGCACCAGGGGATATTGAGATTAGATATTAGAAATTTTTCCACTGGAAGAGTGGTTAGATATCAGAGTAAGTTGCTCAGGAAAGTGGTGGAGTCACTATTACTGGAAGTGTCCAAGAGGAATCTGGATATGGCACTTGGGGATATGGTTTAGGAAGTGCTTGTGTTGGTGTTGGGTTGACAGCTGGCCTACATGATCTTGAAGGGCTCTTCCAAACTTGGCAATGCTGTGATTCTGTGAAACTTTGATTCACCTCATTGTAGTGTGAGTCAAACTCTAAATATCAAAATATTAATGTCACCATTTTCTCTGCAGGACTCCAGCTGCGGATTCTGCTTGTCCTTTACAACACTCATGAACACAAACAGTTGGATTGGAATGTTATAGGGAGGGACCCAAGACAAAGCAATTCAGGCCAACATCTCTTACTGATCATTTGTTTAGGACTCTCAGTGCAAAACATTCAGTTCTTGTTTTCAAAGATAAAGAGCATTCTTGGAATTCCCCAAATTTTGCCATCCGTCCTATGTGTTCAAAGGAAGAGCTGGAACACGGAATGCCGGTTGCCCTGAGCCACCTGAGCACCCTGTACCCTGAGGAAAGCCCTCCTGGCCCATGCAGTGCCATCCAACACTCACTGGCTGCACAAGCCACTGAAATGCTAATGCAGGTCATGGGTTTGCAGGATGCAGGAGTTACGACTCGCATTTCATACAAAATACTGGATGTGGCTATGCTGTGTCTGAAGTGCTGGGACTAAGGATCCTCTCAAAAATAAAGGGACTCCCAGAATCAGCACCTGACACTACAGTGGACTGAAGGCCCCTGAACCCACCTCTGCCTCCAGCAGACCTCATCCACCTTCCAGGTTTGCTGATGGAGCCTGGCTGTGCCCAGGGAACCACAGCAGTGAAGGGTGTGAGATTTTCCTCAGTGTAAAGTGGGCACAGCCTGGGAGGTATTGAGGCATTTTAGATTTGCATAAGGTCTACCTTGCTTCCAGGCAGAACCACAGAAACCAGACAGAAGAAAATCATAGTCTAATGTGGCTGCTGCAAACTTCCCTCAAAGTCATACAGCACAGACAGTAAGGGAAATGATCAATACTAACATCAAGAAATTACTGCACTTTACAAAAACCTCTCTTTTACATGGATGTAGTTGTGATACTATTTGTCCTCTAGCAGAGGTATGCAAAGACAGGGTATATTTTTTAGGCATCTTTAGGTAAATTTCTAGCAAATTGGTTCTGAACTTGGAGCTACTAAAAAGAAGGGTTTGTGTCATTACCCCTTCCCCTGCACCTGTGCTTCCATAACATCTCCTGCTACAGCCAATCCATCCCTTGCACCACAGGGCCAGTCTTCACTGTAACAAGAGGTGTGGGAGCAGTATTTCAGCAAAGGGAAGTCAAATGATAAACCTGGTGTCCTTTATATAAATACTAACATGGTAGCTATGATCATGTCATTTAATGTAGGATCCTTGCAATTTCCCTGTGGAAAAATGGGGATGTCTCTCTCATTCGTTGATACAGTCAATCCCGTGAAACTCAATTTCTTATGTCCCCTCCTTGACACCTTCATGTACTCTTTACCCTCTTATCAGATGACAAGCTGTGAACTTTCTTGGTCATATTTTGAACCTCTAAAGGTCCAAGCCTTCTGCCAGCACTTCTCCATTCTACATTTTCATTTTATCTTCTTTCTTGCAATCCCAGACCACTCAGGCTCTCCTTTTCTTAAAGGCAATTTGATTAGATATCACTCCTGATTTGAAGTTTTCCAACAGTTCTTCATCCCTATGGGAGAAGAAGCATTCAACTGGAATTACAGGATATATCTTATGTTAGTGAACACTTATGTACCAGTTCCAAGAGGATCACGATTACTGGTAAATTACAACATCATTATCACTTCATAGAAAGCAGAACAGAGTATTTCAAGCAACATTTCAAGGAAACTCTTATTTGTAAAAACCAGTTGACATGGCCTGGTTTCCAAACAGTTTCTGCAATTTTTTCCCTGTCATTGCGGTTCATGTTAAAAGTTTTATTGAAGTTGGTGTTTGCATTTTAAAATGATTTTTAAAAACAATGGAAAACTGAAGAATAGAATATGGTGTTTATAAAACTTATGATGAGAAAAGAAAAAAATCTATGTATTTTTTGAAAACCCGCATATTAAATAATAAGTCATAAATATGTTCTTCTGACCCAATATTTTTATCATTTAGGATAAAAAATCATCCCGGTAGAAGATGAACAGCATGAGTCCTATGTACCATGACAACCTCACTGATAAAATGATTAAGGACTTTAAACTCCATTTGACTTGTGCAGGTCTTCTGCATGGGGATAGCTTTCTGTGACAGTGCATAATTATATACAGCTTGAGTGTTTCAGCTTTCAGAGCTTTCTTTGGTGGTGAATAGTTTTGATGTCAGAATCTTTCTTGATCTTTCACGAGTTTTGTCATTACAAAGATGACATTTAGATCAGGAGATAAAGTCTCTTCTCCAGATCTGTACAAAAGCATGTCTTTGAATGGATTAAGGAATTCAACAAATGCCTCTGGTTATGCCCTTATTAAGCAATTGTGCCTTTAATTCTCTGCCTAAATGGAGAAGACCCAATACTAGCAAAGAATGTGTGTTGCCATGTACCTTACTTAGATATAAGTGAAACATTTAAACTAATTTCAGATTTCCACCTGTAGAGACGCCTATCCTTACAGCTGAAATAAGTTAGAAGGAGCAATTTAGATGTGGTTGCAAATTTGTTCCTCTATTATCACCTTGTCTCATGATTTGACTTCAGTGGATGTCTAAATAATGTCACAGCATCAGTGACAGCACAAGTCTAGAGATGTTGTGTCTCACATAGGACAGCAAATGCAAAGTGCAAATAGATTTTTTGTTACGGTATTCAGCAATGTGCACTGAGTGCTGCACAATCCTCCCATTGAAGGCCCATCAAGTCAGTAAATCGTTGCTCACCCTGAGTACCAGCCCAGGCATTCACCCCTGAATAACTGGAAACAGAGCAGGTAAATGTTCTCTCACTGCAAAGGGATTTCCTTCCAAAGGACACCTTGGTTTTCCAGCCTGGCAGCTCACCCTGAACAATGGCAAGAGTGAAGGGTCTTGACCAAACATGGGCTCACATACCAGAGACCTACAGTGTATCAGGCAATGGGTTAAAGAAAAAAACACTAGGATCAACATTACTCAAGTTGGATAGGAGCTTCTAATGACTCCCTTAGTGCTGACAGGCTCTGTACTGAACCAAATGTGAGTGAAAAAACACTGGGTGAAAACAAATACAGGCATTTTAATTTTCATACTTCTGGCTTATTATATAACTTCTAAAATAATGGTCTTCGATAAGAGCATCCTCCAAACCACTTTTTTTTTTTCCATTTCATTATGAAGTGAATCTGTACTTCTCATTTTACATGACTTGCTGAGATGATAAAATGGAAGAGTCGCTGGTTCATTGTTATGACTCTTTATTGTAAAGTCAAACAGAAAGAAAAGTCAACCGGGGGGATGCAAGTCCTTATTTTCACACGAAACAGCTGTAGTGCTTTGCAAGGAAGGGGAATAACCAGGCAAGGCAGATTAATAATCTGGCAAAGACAGTAAAATTTTTCTCACCAATTTATAAAAGTACAGACTCAAAGCCATGTCAGAAAAGATCTGTGAATTCAATACACCTGTGATCATGCTTCACAGAGCTTTAAATAATGAAAACCTGCAGCTATTAGGTTTCAAAGAGATCCGTTGGTTTTACATCTACTGATTGTTTTCTATTTCAGTTTGTAGCAGCTTCAAGAAATGAAAAGTATAGAAAATAAATAAATGTTTATGACTTTAAACAGACATGACATGCCCATGATTTGAGTTATGCTCATAAATTGAGTTATACTGGTGTTTAAAAGAAGCTTGGGATTTAAAATAATTTGGATGTCCAAAGGGAGCTGGTGAGTCTTGAGGGGGACTATATCTTGCACATCTTAGAAAATCCAAGCCCTTATAAGTATATATTAAACAAATAAAAGCTAATGGATTAGCATTTATTGAATACTGAAAAAGAGAAACAGAAATGGATTTGCATATTTAAGCCAAATTTTAACTATTCAACATGAAAAGCTTTAAAACAGTTTTTTAATCTTCTGCAAATTGAAAATACCAAAGTCTAAGATCAGAAAGTAGAGCATCTGGAAAAGCCTGCCTGGAGGTGGTCACAATGTACAAGTAAATGTATATACACATGAAAAAATAAATAAGATATGCACAGATAAACACAACATGAAAGATATAACATATAGCATATATAAGTTTATTTTTCTGTGCAGTTTAAACTGGGAGTTACAATGACTGTAGGCAAAATGAACGGTGAGTCATATTATTATATATTTCCAACTCTTGAAATCCAAGGCCCCGTGTCTGAGAATGCTTAAAGTTTGCAAACACATGTGAAGAGCACAAAGAGACTTTTGCTTGGCTTGTGTCAATTGGGAGAATACAAAGGAAAATTAAAATAAATATTACCAGTATGTTCTCTCTAATCATTGGCAAAAGTGGTGGAATTAAATGAATAGTCATAGAGGGAGTTTTCTGTTCCCCATGACATCAAATAAGACAATTAGAGGAGAAGGACAAATTTTTCATTTGAAAAACTGAGCAGATGCTTGCAGAGTATGAGCCTTCTTGCACCATCTTTTTGTTTTTTTCATTACTGAAGGAATAAAAATAAAATAAGAGTGAAATAAATTTACTCGATTTTAATCAGGTGTTATCTTTCCTCAATAACCTCTGCCATGGTGTCCAACAAGTGTGGATTTTGAAGGATTTTTACCAGAGTGAAAAATTTTTAGGGATAAAGGAGCATTTTGAAAGGTATACGAAACTAGCAGAAGCTACAACCCTGCTGTAGGAGGAACGAGACAACCAACCAGTATTTGTGATTTTACCACCTCATTAAACAAGGGATTCAGTTAAGATAAAGCATCCTCAAGTGGCTCTATACAAAACACAGGCAACCCTGCCTGACCCTTGGCCTGAAAGAGGGAAGACTCATTGCTCAAGGCTCCACTTCTTTCCAGTGACCTCCCAACAACAGTTCTGTCCTGAAATCATTTCTATCTCTTACAATTTAGCGCTTTAGCTGCATTTGACATAAAATGCCAAGTACTGTGACTGAGATTTACTCATGCTTGCAAACATTGCTTTTATTTGCATTGACTGAATCCCCTTGGGCTTCTCTTATTTTGTCGGTAACAAGACAATGTATAGTCATAAATATTCATGCTGCTAAAAGGTATACCAAGAGGAAAAGTGCAGTGCACGAGACCCCAAACAGCCCCATCCCCATTTCAAAATTACTTTTGGTTACACTATATCTTCAGTTGAAAAGATAATTCGATCTTTTGCTCCTTGGTTCCTGCCTAATGAAATTGCCAACAGGAGCGTGCCAGTGATGGTGATTTGTTTTAGCACGTGGACACTCGTCCAATGGAAATGCTGTGAAATCACCAGCACATTTTACATAAGTCACTGAACAGTCATCAGCGATAGGAAAAGGATGCTGCGACATGATCAGTAAATAAGTAGGTAAAATTCTGTCTTGTCTGTAGAGATGTTGGAAGTGAAATCTGCTGCACAGCTTGCGGGTTTATATGAACAGTTTGCTAATTAGAGTTGTATAAAATGACAATTTTTCAAGAAAATTTCCACCCTTCATAGCATCCCAGTGTGAAATTTGGTATTTTTTTTTTAACCCAACAAATGGGCTATTCTCATATTTTAAAAAAGTTTCTGTCCAATACCGCTGCTCAATGCTGCAATTTTTCAGTACCACCTCAACGTTTTTTGCTGCATAGATATTCACTGGTTTTTGGCACCCTTCAGCTGCTTCACTCCTCTCTCCCCTGCCTATTTCTGTTGCCCACCAGGATAATGCAAAAAAGTATCAGGAGAGCTCACACAAGCTCGCTGTCATTTTATAAGCTGCAAGTAATGACATTCGTTAAATGAACGCAATAAAACCTAAAAATACTGAAGTGGGTTCATTCTTTTTGAAAGCCTGGGTGTTTGCTGCTGCAAGAAAAAGATCCTTTTCAGTCACACCCTTTGGGCTGTTCATGTGCAGAGTTTGCTGTGGAAATTAATTTTTTTTTAGAAATTCTTCTGGAAGATTTTTAAGAGGATGTTTCCGTCTTTGTTACCATCACTCAGATGAAACCAGAAAGGTGCAAAAAAGCTGAGAAAGAACAGGAACCCCCTGAAATTCTTCAACACAATTCCTTTTCCATTACTCTGTTGAGTTCTTCTAACAGAAGCTTTACCTTGTAGGGGTAGCCAGAGTAGGAGAGTTTCCTGATGAAGCATCTCCAGAGGGTGAGCTGCCAAGTGTGGATGTGGGTTGAGAGCTGTTTTTGACCTTTGGCCTGTCCCAGGATCAGGCCAGCCAGAGAAGATGACTGAGGTAGAGCACACTGCTTTTGCCCTGTGTGCAAACCCTCCCTCTAAGTCAAGCTGTTCCTCTGCTGAAAGAATGGAAAATAAAATATTTTCAATTCTCCATGCTTTAAACTCTTTCAAAAAAAAATTATAAAAGGCTATTAAAAGTATTTATCCTGAATGTACTTTATGCCCAGTGAATTCAAGAGTTGGACTTTAATGGGAACTGGCCTGTGCTGTCTACAAACATGGTAGCAAAGACACAATCATCGGGGGGTGTGTGAACATGTGCACATTGATGTTATTGGTAGTGGGGGTAAGGGCCAAAGTGAGTATTTCTAATTAGCTAGTGCTCCCCAATGCCAGGTTTTAACACACAGTCTTCTCAGTCACATTCTTTTTCTGTTTTAAGCATTCAAACCAACCTGGGAGTTGCTCTGTATTCCCAGTCTTGTATTTTACCTTATTTTATTTTATTTTATTTTATTTTATTTTATTTTATTTTATTTTATT
>JAHLSL010000010.1:22203879-22219716 GCA_025920805.1 Petroica traversi
TTTTATTTTATTTTATTTTATTTTATTTTATTTTATTTTATTTTATTAAAAGTGACCTACATTTGCTAGCTAGGTGGCAAACAGAGTGATTTAAGGGTCAGCTGTGCTCCTTGGGACAAAGAGGGGGAGATCCATGTAATTCAAGAAAATTTGAAAGGGAAGGAAGCAATGGCCTTTAGGGAAAAAGGGAATAAATCTCTTCAAGACAAAACTGGATGCTGAGAATATCTCCAGGACTCTGCCACAATGCTTTCTCTTAAAGGAAAGATTCGTTCTCCCAAATTTCTTCTTTTTACAGTGAAATAAGGAAAGAATTCAGTATGACACATCAGGATTCTTGAAAAAATGGGGGGTGACAAGTCCTCTTCATTGCCTTTCCCTGTTCCCAGAGGTCACAGGGGCCAGTGAAGATGTCTGAGGCAGCCAGTGGGATGCTGCTGCTGGCTGGGTCTGCCTGTGCTGCTGGTTCCAGCCACAGGAGCCAGTAAGGAATTACCCAGCTCCTGTCACCAATGCAGCCCACTGCCCAATAACAAACCCAGTGCCTGCAGTAACCACCAACAACCCAGCAGCAGGCCAACAGAGCAGGAGTTAAGCTGTTCTAACTTCTGGGCTACAAGCAAATCTCCTAGACGGTAGCAGGAAGCAGAAAGTGTGACAGAAAGAGGCAAAAAATGCCCCAAATTCCCTAAGCCAACCTGCCTTGGAGAAATAAAGTTCCTTTTGATGGCCAGGACTAAATTTTTTCAGCTCAGCTGTTGAGGAAGACAGCCTCAGAAATGCTTTCCAGGGACACCTCCATAAGCCCTGCTAAAGAGGGAGGGGTGAGCAGCAGCCCACCCATTGCTTCACAGCATCATGGTGACGGGATGGCCGATGCAGGGACTGTGGAGCAGAGAAAGGATGATCTGGTTATTACTCTCAGGCCCTGTTTCCAGCAGAGTGCAGACCAGGGACCTACTGTTGCAAACACCACAGAAATAAATAGTTCCCAGCTCAAGGCATTTGCCATATGAGTGAAGAGAGTGCCTGGCAGGTGGCCGCTGACCACAGTGGCAGAGCTTACATGCCAGAGCACAGGGTGTCCTCCAGCTGCATGACTTGGAAATCCAAGGAATTTTTAAAGTAATGAATCACAGATTTCAGCCAGAGTTTTGCCCGAGAAACTACAGGAGCTATTTCTTAATTAGAAATCTGTCCCTCTTACTGAGTGCCAATTCAGTTACACAAGCCAGACACAAAAAATATTTCTTTCTTCTCTCTCAGTTTTCTCCCTATTTCTTAATCATGTGGAAGAAAGGGACAAACATATCAAATGCGACTGATCTTTGGAACCTTTACATACAGCAAACTCCTCAAGGTCAAGGATTTTTTAAGGTTAAATAGGTTGTGACAGCTGCAGGACACGATCAAAGTGGTCTTCAGCCTCACAGGAATCCCTTCCCTCATGGGTTCCCCCTAGCAAAGGGAGAAGTGCCCATCATGCACATCCTCATGGCACTGCTGGGCTTCCAGCCTCCTTCTGCACCTACGGCCTGCCTCTCCGTTAAATGCCTCTTCTCCCTGTGCCTCAGTCCCTTTTCCTAAATTAACTCGCTCGCTATTTTTTAATCTGTACCTTCCTTTGACGAGGAGCTGTCAGCTCTGCGCATTTCAATACCTCAGAGTGGCAGACTGAGTTTATGCAAACCTGTTTTCTGGCTCCCCACATGGCAGAGCTGCGTCTCTCCGGTGCCACGCTGCTGTCGGTGGTGTGGATGAGTAATTCTGCCACGGCAGGAGGGGGGGCCAAGGATGGGACCACAGGCGACACCTCCAGCACTGCGGGTCCAGGACGCTGGGATGCCGCGTATGGCTCCCAAGCTGTCAGCACGCTTGCGCCCACACAGGGCTCTAGGTGATGACAGCCCCTGGTTCCTCATGAGCAGCAACTCCCAGGTTGGACCACGGTGCCAAGAGCTCCTGTCGGAGCCACGGGGTCAGAGTTGAAACCCACAGGGATCCAGTCTGGGACTGTCACTGGTGCTGAAGGAGCGCCCAGGCAGACATGGGCAGCTGCAGACCTTGGGCCAGCACAGCACACCAACTATGTCCTACATACATTTTATTGTGAAAGCTATTTTGAGCAGTGTCAGGCAGGGATGCAAAACCTGGGCTTGTTCTCTTTGGCAGGAATTAACTCTATTCTGAGGAGCTTGACAGCAGCAAATTTTGACTTTCTTTACTGACCCAGAGCGATAAATTCCAGAGGACGAGGCACACCCTAAAGTCCCACCACCTTCAACTGATACAGCGTGATCTTTCTGGATGTCGCCAAGGACACAAACTGGGATGGTCCTGTGAGAAAATGATAAATAAAAAAAAATAGTGACTCACAGATTTGGCTTTCCAATATTATGCTGTTAGTGAAGCACAGACAAGGCAGAACACTTGTCACCCAAATCAATACAGGTTACAATTTCCAATAAAAAAGCAACTGAGACTGGACTAAGCCACAGGGTAGTTGTGGGGGGGCGGCACTGGTAGCACAGTGGTGCTCTCTCTCCCCTGAGCAGAACAGTCATGAGCAGAACAGTCATGAGGAGAACAGACCTTTAGCACAGCCCTTGCTAAACCTGCCCATGGACAATGCAAACCCAGGGCTTCATTTTCCTCTGCCTCTCACAGCTTAAGGTACCCAGTGCAAATAAACTGGCGTTGGATGGTCTCCTCATATGCTGTGGTGGAATAAGGGATCAGGACCAGGGATTTCTCAGTACACCAGTGTGTGGACAATTTTTACTGTAACCATGGGGATTATTTACAGCCTGGACACCATGACCCTTTTCTTTTTCTATTCATTTCTCTGCAGCTACATCCCCTACAAGAAAAAAATAATCCTGCCATTAAGACAGAATTCAAATAATCACGTGCAATTTAATAAAGTTAAAATAATTTTGACCAAACACGGGATGACAAACAAAGTTCTGTTTATGGTGAGATAGATGTAAAGCAGTTGTAGTGGTGATTTAGAATTGATTCAATCTAAGTGCATCTCAAAAAATTGTGAAATAGAATCTACCAGCTAAAACTAATGAGCACAAAACTACATTGATTTGGCCCAGGGTGGACAAATAGAACATCTGGCATATTTGGCACCGATGACACAGCTGGCATTGTTGGACCCGTTTCTGCAGAAGGTACAGATGCAGAAATGGGAGAATTGGTACAAACAGTGCAGATGGAACAGTTGGAACAGATGACAGTGGGCAGAGCTGGCGATGCTGGCACAGGTGTCATAACCTCAACAGCTGGCACAAGTTGTGACAATCCTGGGATTTCTTAGTGCAAGGCACATGTTCATTTTGGCTTTTGCTGCAGAGAGATAAGAGCATTTTATAATTAGTAAATGTGCCATTTAAAAAAGAACTTTTTTTCCATCCTTAAGGACATCCACCTCCAACTGTTACAGCCTGGAATGTGGAGCATTTCTGCAAATTATAATTTCCCAGAGAAAACCACAATTGATAAATACAGATTTAATATAAGGTAATTAGACATTTTTATTCTCATATAGATAATAATCATGAATAGGATTTCTTCATAAGAGGTTTGTTAAAAAGCATGGTCAGATCTGTAGCCTGATCATGGAGATTAAAACAAGCTTTGTCTTAAAGCCAAGGCTTGTTTACCACCAAATTGGTGGGCTATATTTTCCAAAAGTGCAATGCTTCACAATGAAACGGAGTTTGACAGAAGCCACTGGGAAGAGCAGGGCGCCGTGTAAGCACCGTGGAAATAGTTAATTCTTTGGCTGAAAAATGAACCATACTTAGGGCAAGAATGAAAAAATGGAGAGGCCACAATATTGCATATTCTTCAGCAATGCAGCTTTGTTAAACATTATTGAAAATACCACCGGTTGGAGTATGATTTTCATCTGAGAAAGCAAATACCTTGCTCTCCCTCGAGTCTCTGCTCTGTGAGTAGCTGTAACAAGGCAGTATCCTTTGATTCCCGTGAAAAGATAAGCAACGAGATGAAGTTGCTCGCCAAGAATTTAAAACAGAAATTAATTCCTTCTTTTATTTCGGCTGTTAAATGCTACAGAGAGCAGGCAGGAAGTAAATTCTGCTGAACTCTGGGGCCTGATCCTGCAAAACCTTATTCATGGCTGGCTTCAATAGCAACACAAGCCTGCAGTGGAAGGGCTTGGAGGATTCAGCTTCCCTTTCAGAAGACTTACACCCTGCAGAGCTTACTTGTTGGATATATTTCTGAATGCACCTTTTATCATGCTGCTTGCACAAAACCAGTTTTCACCAACCTAATTTCACTGCACAAAGAAACTGTTGGTCGGTATTTTTAGTAAAGAGAATTTACAGGAAAGAGGATTTAAAAAAAAAAGGACAAGCCCCAGGACAAACCAATAAAAATACCGAATTGAAAAATATTTAACAGCTTGAAAAACCTCAAATGAGTACGTACTGTCACGGCTGGAGAGGTTTTTAGTTCTCAGCCATTTTGAGCAATTCTTTGTCCTCTGTTTAGTCATGTGCTCCCCTACCTTGTGCTGTACAGTACAAAACAACTAGTTAGTCAGCCACACTTTATATCAAGTGATAACTACAATCTAAACCCTCATGAAACAAAAAAAAGGAATCGTTTGGAGCAGAGGAAGTTAAAGCTGTGTTGCTCAGCTGTACTCCCAGCTATACCACAAGGAACAGTGATATTGAAAGCAAGACCCAAATTTCCTGTCCCCCTATTTCAAGCAGAGACAGCTATTGGTCTAAGCAGACTGCTACAAAACCCAGCCTATAAATGTTCATAAAATCAGGAGCAGGTCCTTTATATTGGCACAGCTGCAGTAAATTTAATTTTCCAAGTTGCCAAGCTGATGAGCTGACCCTGGCAGTTTTAACCAGGTCTGTTTCCTCCAAGCCAAGCTCAAGTAATAGCCATAGTTCTCCTGTTTTCCTGGGAGATAGTCACTCAGCCATCCCTTCAAAGCTGTCAGCCACCCCTGCCTGGTCATTACCTGTCACCCAGGAATGGTGCTCCTACAGCAGGAACAAATGTTTGACGTGAGGAAAGGGAGATGAGGATTTTGCCTGGGCTGCTGCCTCACTGTTCGCTGGGCTTACTGAGAAGAAATAAACTTGGTTTCCTGTGTTTTGTGAATGCTTTGCTCTCTGCCTTATATTTAATAGCTGCCTGCACACCCAGTGCTTCATAACCTACGGATGTCTCATGAAAACATTTCTCTCTTGTTTCTGGCTGCAAACTTTTACGATGTGCTTTAATCCCCCCTTCAAACAGTTGCTGCACATGCTGGCTCACTGCTGTCCCTGGAGAACTACTGCCAGGCTGTGATATCCCAGCTGGGGTGGCAACTGGGAGGGCAGCAGCTATTCCCCTCTCTGTACACCAGCAGACACACCCTGAAGAAAATTTCTATTCACCTTGGGAGGAGCTTCCTGCTCCTAGCAAGACCTACAGTAAAATGCAGCCATTTGCTCCTGGAAAAAAAGGTAATGATGGCTATCTTTCTTTACCTCTCCTCTCTATATGCAGTGGGTGTCCCTTCATGATGCAGAAAGACCTTTCACTTTTGTAATAGGTGTTTTGTTTTCATTTAGTCTTTACTCATTTATGATTTGAGCCCACCATGTTCTATAGGGACCAAATCTTACTCATAAAATTAACTTCTATGCACCATTTTTATTCCACTTAAACCTTCAAAATAAAGGTCCCTTGGGATTTAATTGCTGTCTACAAGTGCCGCCTCTGTACAGAGACCATATTTCACCTAACTCCCCAGAAAAAGAGCTTCTTAATCATGGTCAAGATGCTGCTCAGTCATCATAGCTCAACGTTTTCTCTTGTCTCAACATTCCGTGATTGAGGATCAGCTCCCCAGCAAATATGAATCATTACATCTTCTCCAAAGTCAACACACTGCTGATTACCTTATTGAGGAACTAGCCCTGTATATTATGGAGGCAACATCTCAATGAAATTGATTTTGGAAGCAGAACTGCAATTTTTCTAATATGATTAAAGCACATGCTGTTGCAACAGCATTTACAGGTTGGAAATTGAGTTAGTAAATGGCCCTTTGTCTGCTTGGCATTACCATCAATGGTCGTCTCCTTCACCCAATCCAGATGCTGCCCACTGTGCCTGGCATGCTCTCCCAGCAGCATGTAAAGCTGGTTGTCTTGATCCTAGTTTAGGATCAAGAAGGATCACAGACTCCTAATGTAACTTGGAGCAAGAGTTTTGCTCCCTGGGAGACAAATAACCTGGGGAAACTTCCAGATTTCTGGGTCTGGCTGGGTATCCCAACCCACTTGGACAGGACACCAATACCCACTCATCCTCTTGTCTTTGCTGCGCCTCTGCAAAGTGGAAATCTGGGCATAGCAGCCACAAGGAGCCATGGTGTGCCCTGGACAAACGGATGACCCTGCTTGCCCCAACAGCCAGGGAGACAGGCTTTCCAAATTATGAAAAAAATTACTCATAGCTTTTATTAAAACACTGAAACCTCCCTGTGCCCGCCCTGTCATCTTACTACTTCTATCTCTTCGACAGAGCTTTGCTACACTAATTCCAACCTTCAGAAAAAAACGGAGCACTATGTTCAGTGTACATGTACCACACGTAAAGTGCCACGGCAGTCACTGCAAGAGTCACTGACTGATCATTATGAACAGAGTAGCACTAGTTTTTGCTGCAATTCCATACCTTACCTTGAATCGATTCCTCGGTTGCTGGAACTAATCCAACTTTATAAATTATTTTTAACCTGATTTCTCTTCACTGAAATGATGTGCACTCTTTTATATAGCAGTATAACTTTACTATATAGAAAGTTATCTAAGGCTTGGGGGGGGTTCTGCAGTATTTTATGTAGATCTTAATTTCATATCTGGACCATGCTCTTGCAGCCTCTGATCCAAACCTCATTTAGGTCAACAGAAGTCTCTCCTTGGGCTTTAAATCAGGACATTTTCAACACTACCTGCTCCCCATGTCATTTCCCCAGGACTCGTCTACCTGCATGCTGGGGATCTTCTTGGGAGCCTGGAAAGAGAAAGGTGACTCACTTCTCTTGGTCCAAAATTAATGCAGATTATTTGCACTTTCATCCAGAGTTATTTCTGGATTCCTTTCTGTAGAGTTTATGGAATTAAATAGTCAGTGCCTCAAAGCTCACTCTTCTGACCCACAGGGTAAGTGTGCTTTAGCAGAAAATTCCCAAATCTGGAGGTCCCTTGAGACTGTTTCCTCAGAAGGCTTCAAGAGGGAATCAGAGAGGCAGGTCTGCTTCCTCTTTCCTTGCCCTGGCCAGGTCTATTAGCAGAGCACGTGCACAAAGTGAATAACCTACACCAGGGAGGTGCAGCACTGGAGTTGGCACTACACAAATGCCCAGGAAACAAATGCTGGAGCCTTTACACTGCGCAAATTGAACGCCATAATTTGCCTCAAAGTCTTCACTGGAGCTGTTTGCTGAGCAAAGTACTGATCTTCTGCATGCTATCAGAATACAGCCCTAAGTGCTTTCCTGGACTAGGTCCCAATACCTGTACATTTGCCTTGGAAGATAAAATAAGTAATGATATATAGGGCTGGGTGAGAGTCATCTCATTACATTGTCTGCTTTTTCTTGGCTGCTGCAGGTTTTCTGATGCTTTTGTGGCTGAAAGAGGACAAATGTCTCTGCAGGTTCTGTCTTTGGGATTTACTGGGCTTTGCACACTCAGGAAGCATACAGTATCTTTTCCAGACTAGACTGGACTTTCCTTTCCCAGTCAATTATGAAATTTCAGTATTGGCTCTATCCATGCACACAGAGGAACTGCATGTCCAGGCTCTTCAGAGGTTTAACTATGTCTCTACAGTAGCTGTTATCACTTCGGGAAAAAACTCATTTTTGTCTCAGCTTTGGATCATCTTTGTCATCTTAAGCCTATGTGACCAGCCTCCGCTTTCACTCTAGGTGGCCCTTTTCACTTGTACCCAAAAGATACAACTCATGAAGTTGCAAAGCCATCTGCACCAAGGCCTCACTCTTTTTAGACACCAGCCCTGTATTTTATCTCAGCTGATGAGCCTGGGCAGGGTTTGCACAGCCTTTCTTTCCTGGATCCTGAAGAAGAACCTTCTCCAATGCTCTTGCTGTTATAAGTGGCAATGCATTTATAAATGATAAAAACTGATGATGCTTGTTTTGTCTCATTGAGATATTCTTTTCTTCACTTTCTGGTACCCAGCGTACCAGGATCTTGGATAAAGCAAAACTTATTGAGATTTCTGACACTCATATCACTGAATTATGTTTAATTCACCTCTCCAGCCACAAAACCTCAGTTCTGAAGCACTACACATCAGGCTTCACTGCCATCCAGTAGGTTTCTCTGTTCTTTGTTGTTTCATCTGCAATGCTTCTTTAAAAGTCAGTCTGTAAATTATTAGAATCCTCTCCTTGAAGCATTTTTGTAGCCATCCTGCTGCAGAGTTGCTTCTTACTTATGTTTTCAGGTGATCATGCACTTTCAAGCAATTCAAGCTGATAAGAGGGGTCCTGATTCTGGGTCAAATATTTCTGCAACATGTGTTTCACAATTACTGTTAACAATACTAATTGTCATACTAAGAGAATGCTGCTGAAGGGGAAATGAGTTCCACACTCTGACAGCATTAGAAAATGGTACCATTTGTTTCCTGTAGATGTGATGATTTTGTAACCAGCATTAAATGGTAGATTTTCTGGAAGGCAAAGGTTAAAAAAATCAGTGGGGCACTGAGGTGATCTCAAATCTGAGAGAAGAGCCTAGGGGGAAGCCTTCCCTCCTCTGAGAGAAAACAGCTGGGAATCACCCCTGTTTTGATGGAGAAGGAAGACAAGAGGAGGGAAAGAGGAAGTAGGAAACAGAAAGGACGCGGAAAGTAAAAGGGAAAGGGGAAAACCAGAGGGAGCAGCTTGCTAACAAAAAATGTGGTTTACACCAGTTTTTGCAGGGTTACCCTTTAAAGTCAATGAGATTGACTGATCAAGGAGACAGCTATCTACTTCACAGGACCATGACCCAGAAGCTGGCAGCATAAGAAACCAGAGGTTAAAGGGAAGCAAGCATTTGGATAAGAAGGAGAAGGAACAGCTGTCTGCTATGTGGGAGGTGATCAGCACATAAAAATGTTTGGTTAAGGAGCACGACACCAGCACCTGGCAGGGGCAGATCCTCCTAATCCCTGCCAGCAGCTGGCCGCCCGCATCGCCCGGCCCTGGGGACTCAGGGCTTCCTGTTACTGCTGACCGGGAAATTTAAAAGGCATTTGTGACCCTTACAGTGGGCCCAAGGAAAAATTTGCCCCTGCAGTCTGGGGCCCAGCAAACTTTCCCTGTCCAGCTGAGCTATTCCTACCAGCTTTCACTATGAGCAGAGACCGTAAAGTTCAGTTTTGTCATACCTTTTGGTAATTATGTAAATATACCATCTAATTTACTTCTATCATAGCCACCCACTAGTCAGGATGTGTGCCAGTCTTGGAGATACAATTTGTGAGACTGGAAGGACAAGGCTGCACTCATCATGAAAGTGTCTCATTCTTCCAGTCATGCCTGTGGTGCATCAATTGCTTGTGGTGCAGGACATACACTTACATCCACTGTCTAGGCAGCAGTCTTGATTTGCACCACCCTAAGGCAGGACCCACTAAATTTGCATGCAAAAACACATAATCATGTAATTTTATATCTTCAGATACCTTTTCAGCCAAAGTTTCTATGCTCTTATATACTGAAGACACCGGGAGGAAGGGATGGCACCACAGAGGCACTTGGAGTTAAATAACACTTGCGCTCTCCTATTTTCCCTGCCTGCTAGCACAGAACAGGAGCTATCTTTCCAGCTTCCACAGGAGATCACATCCACTGCTGTATCCTGGCTCTCTGTTCAGCAAACCTGACAAAAACTGGGGCGCTGATCCCAGATTTTCATTGCAGTCTGTGTATATTCCACAGATGCACACACAGGATCTCCAGAGCCCTCGCTGAGTTTATGTAATGCTTTCCTTCATCACACACGGAAACCACAAAAGATGTCTCTGTGAGACACCTGCCCTCATGGAGGAAAATGTCAATGAGATTACACAGAAAAAAAGGAAGGGACTTCTCTGAACCAGCTGAGGTATCCAGAGCAGTCACGTCCCAGGTGTCAGCAAAAAAAAAAAAAACAACAAGCAAATGTCTGCACAGTTTCTGTTACTTGTAATACTTAAGAAGGAACTTAATCAAACTTTAATCTTTCTTAGATCTGGTTGAGCTTAGAGTATAGTTAGTAGCTAGAGAAAAGCTCAGCAAGTCTGATATGGTTGTTACTGAAGAAAAGCCAGTACAGAACCCCATGAATTGTCGAGGCAATTCTGTATACACAACCAATGCCATCATGCTGGCAGGCAAGTTTTTATTAGGCTGTCACATCTACGTCAGTTCAGAAGTGGTGTCAGATATTGCCACAACAAATTCTCTTGTTATAAAAAATCGGGGTGCATATTTTTATAACATTAATATATAATATATAAAATGGTTGGAATTCATACTATTTGGCACTCGGTATAACAGTCTTGTTTTGGCTGATATATACAGCATATTGGGAGAGGAGGAAATTTGCTTTCTCTGCAAACATGATGACTTTCCACGAATCAGAATTCTTCCCCTCCTGTTGAATATTGCGGGGGCTTTTCACAATTGAGCGGAACGAATTTAGGGCTGTAAGTAATTGAGAGTTGGCTGCTTGCATACAGGAAAAAAGGAAGACAAACAAAATGTCACAGTGATTATTTTTATCTCTGTAAAGTGTGTGAAATTAATTTATGAAAGCAACATTTTTGCCCTTTTGAAAGTATACGTACACAAGTTAGAAGTCTGGGTGGTTCTCTCCAGGCTACCAGGAAAGCAAAACATCTACTGTATATCTGCCCTTTAATCTAGCAGATCTTTATTTGCAGATCTGGCTGAGCATCATGTTTCTGTATCTGTGCTTCTGCCAAGTGCAGAACCAGATTTGGTTCTTAGATATACTGGTTCAAAGCTGGAGGAATCTCACTGCCTTCAGCACACTCTGATGAAGAAGAGGAGCAGAGAAGTGGGCATCCTCTCCCAACCTTTTCTGCTGGTAGGGATGCCCTGTCTACACAGCATTTCACTACTTAGGAATTATTTATTTTAGTTATTATTAGATATTCTGTCCGTGGTTGGACAGATGGGAAGAAATGAGGTAATGCTTACAGAAGCTGAACACTGTCACCTTGAACTGGGGTCATCCCTAGTGTAAGGCAGTTCACTTTACTTAGGCACTCCACTCCAATAAAGTTGTGAAGGCAGAGTGGTTGCTCAGTACCACGTCAGCCCTGCATGTTACCAGCAATCATTAAACCATCCTAGCCAAGGTCAGTAGGAAGACCTGAAATCCAGGAGTCAAGAAATGTAAAGCAAACCTAAGTGGAAGATAAGTCAGTCTATATGAGATTGGTTTATGCAAAGGTAAACTTTGTTATACAGGTATGGAAGTGTTATGAAAGACAGTTTTCACAGCACGAAATCCAAAAAAGCCCACAATGGACAAGAGTGAGGAGGCAAGGATCCTGTTTATTGGGAATGCCGAGGTTCCTTCTATCTTTCTTGGAGAATGCCCCAAGCTGCTGCTGTTTTAAATACTCCTCAGGGATTACTCTTGGAATAATGAAGACTTTTGAGGTCAAACAGAAGCAGAACTGTTAGGGGAAAGATTTTAGTTTGGCTGTTTAAATGGCAGATTAATGGCAGATTGTCTGACACAAGGAAGGGGTGGGAGAAGGGGTTATATTTTCAGGTGGCACTCAAGAAGTTCAGCTCACAGAGAATACAAGATGTGCTCCTCTTGGGAAGGAAAACTAAATTTCAGTGTATCATTATACCCCTCTTCTTCATCTTTCCCCCATCCCATCTGCTCCTCAGCTTTGCTTGATTATTTTCTTTTGCTGTTAAAATTTTGTGTAGTTACTCATCTTTCTCTAGACTTACGTGGTTCTTCAACCTTCCCTTGACACCCAAAAAGAACTTGTTTTTTAATTACTCCTTCCCTGCCCCTAATGCTGCCAGCTACTCCTTCACATAACTTATGAAGGAGTGCTCCAAACTCTGCAGAAACCCCACTGAGCGTTTTGATTCATTAGTAAAGTCAGTGGTGGCTCTAGCATTTTTTTAGCTGATGGGGAAATCTCTTGTACAGATGGATACATGTGTGTGTATGTACATTACCAAAGGTTTAAGACAGCAATGTCATTAAAAGCAAGAACGATGGAGTATCCATTATCAGTGTAAGACTATCAAGGTGAGAATGTTAATTGTTGTATGTGGAAAACAGAACAACTGGACATTATTTTGTAAAGGGCCTTGTAGCTTTCTCCAGAACGCTGCTTTTTAGGCCTGGCCTATCACCATGAGCTCAAGGATAGTCAGGGAAACCTCCTCCACTGAAGGCTAGCCATGGTGTATGGCTTTTCTTGGTGTGTTACATTGCTGGGCTTGACTCTAGCAGGGCCAACATCTGCACTTTGTGCATAAGGGAAATAAGACTCAGAAAGGTTTCACTAAAAGTTGTGAAGTTCTGGTAGGGATGGGCCAACTGTATCTGTTTAAAAAGTGGGGTTAGGAGCATAAATTGGGCTGAAAAGTAGCATCAGCTGCAGGCAAGGAAAGGAAATGCCTGTCACCAAGGAGCAGCCTTAGTAACTTGCAAGATCCATGAGCTTCAATTTCAAGCAACTTAGAGATGGGGATGGGGACAGATAAGAACGCTAAACCTGCATAATCTAGGTGGCAAAACCACACAGCTTACACAGCAACCTTCAGATCCCCTCCCTCCTTCCAGTTAGTGCTCCCTCCATGAACAACTCCACTGAGACCAATTCACTGACCAAACTCCTATTCCAAGTGACCAGAAACCAGCCCACCAGGAGGTCAGCATTACCATTTATTTATTCCTATGTCAGAATGCTTTCTTGCCCTTCAGATTTTAAGAAGGCATGAGGGCAGCTTCAGAAAAGTACTGTTCATCTCTCGGGGCTGCTGTTTGGAGAATTGTTCCTGTAACAGAGTTGTCATTGATTTGCACCTTGAGTTTGGTTACATTTCCTAAACCTTTTCCATACTCATTCTACCAATGGTAAAGTCAAATCACCAACACTGGGCCATCTGCTCTATCCATAGGCACAAGATGCAGTAAATACATAAATACTGTAACGTAAACCCAAGTCCTAATGTGAAAGCTCTGTAAATATTAATTATTACTGTCTTAAAATATTAGCCAAAGAAATGTAATCCAAATGCTAACAGGGACAAATCTGTCAAGATGTGGAGATTTTGCAAAGTTTCCTGAGATTTTCTAAATATGGCTAAAATGTAGTGCTTCATTTTGCTGTCTTAATTAACAATCTTATCTAGCAGTAATATGCAGGAAGGCCTTGCCAGGAACAACCACCAGTTATGGAAGGGCATGTTACTTCAGGGAATCAGATGAGGAAGTTGGATACTCTGGAAGCACTCCTGCATGTCATGGCATTTGAACAAAGCAGGTTGTAAATGTTCTGCTTCATCAAATGATAGCTTCAAAGAAAGGAATCAACACAGCAGGAGAGACAACCAGTACAGATTTCTCTACTTTTTATTTATTTAATAAATAAATAAATAAATAAATAATTTCTTTCACGTTTATTCTTAAAAGCAAGGGGTCCAGAAAGACTTTAAAATAAAATTGACTTGGTGGTATGGTTTCTGATCCATAATTTAGATTTTGGCTACTTGTTTTCCAAGCGTATCAGTGAATTCTCTCTTCACTCTCCATTCTTTCAGCCAGACGTATCTCCAAAAGTTACCTGAGAGGAGATGCTCCTTAAATAAGGCAACCTATTTTTAGCAACATTTCCAAATATAACACCCCTATTGTCTTACTTATGTTACCACAGTGACCAATTTGGAATGCGTTGAAAAAACTTTTGGAGCTTTTCCATGCCAGATTCTCTGCTTTGAGCATGGAGGAACTTTAATTTGCTAATTATAACTGAGGGCTTAACCAGACACCACGCCCCTCTCAGCCAGTATGGGGACAATGTCACAGTTCTGATGGGATTGACCTCATCTTGGCTGATGGCACACATTTATTCCAAGGTGAACCTTTACGTTCCTTAATGCAAGCAGTGGGTAAACTAGTTTATGCCAAAGACATGGAAGTTTTAACAGGGGAAATGTATCAATGTAATAATTATGAGTCATCTCATTCTTAATAATAATAATAACCAAAGCTGAAATATTATCCTCACATAGACAAGGTGAGCCTATGCATAATTTCGAGTTGTTTGATTTGGCTGGGGCTTTTTCACACACAAAAAGGTGTAGTTTACTTATCCCTCATGGACACTGGAAGCAACCAGCAAGGACTGGTGATACTTCTGACCCTTTGAAAAGTGAATGTGCGACTGTCATCTCCCCACTTTGGTAAGCTCAGCTTCAGGTGAGACACACAGCTTTCCACAAAGGCAAAGTTAGTTCCCTTCTGAAAACTGTAGGGAAGGTTAGTGCTTAGTTCAATACATGCAAATTATCACCATTATTAAGACCTCTCTCAAAAGAAGCTGAAGAATTTTGCCCAAAGGTAATAATCCCATTAGAGAGACTTAGAAATGTTCATCATCACTGAAAGTACCTTTAGCTGAAACACTGAATGGTTTTGTTGTAGAAAGTGAAGTTTATTTTACCAAAGCTACTACAGAATATATGCAATGTATGAAGGAGGTGAGGTATTTTTTCTCTGCTTTTTGTTGTTTGGTTGGGATTTTTTAAGTGGTGTTTGTCTACCTTGAGTGACAACTATGTCTTTTGCAATACATAATGTAATGTGCTGCTGTTGGAGCCCTGGTACTTCAGTTATTTTAGGGCAGTTATGTCAGAATGAAAGGAAAAAAACCTCAGTGCTTTACATTTAAAAACTACTGGCATGACATGTGCTAATTCATTAAAAAAAATCTCATTCATCAAAACAATTCATTTTTTGTTTGAACAGGCTGAATAAACAATTTCTTACTGATTTAATCCTGGCAGCCTTTCTAGTGACAAGTGGCTCCAGTTCATGTACAACCACCACAGTGTCCTTAAGTATCAAGAACAAATTGAGTACATAAAGGACATTTAGTGATCACCTCTGCATGACTGCCCAGCATTCCCACTTGCCTTTTTCTCCCCCTCTTTTAATTATTTTTCTATTGTAGCAAATGCCATTAAAATCTTGAGTTTATCAGAACATTCTGAGAAACATCTGGGCTGGATCCTTTCTTTTCTTTCTCCTGCCAATGATGGGCTGACATGGCACGAAATGTTGTCCTGAATCAGCACTAGATTGTGTACTTTCAAAAAAGGTCACAGAATAGTGCTGGAACAGTGAACAGCCACATGGAAATGTGCTTACTGTAGAGCTCATTCTTGTGAAAATAGAGAAAAAGTTACAATATTTCCAATTCTTTGAAATGTATGTTTTAGTTTTGATTATTATCTCCTTCTTTGATCAGACAGCAAGCACAAAGGCAAAATCTTTGTGCCATGATGAAGAAAATGTGCTAATATCTAACAGCTACATAAGTGTGTGTCAAAAATATAAATATATTTAAAATAGATCAACAACCCATTCACTTGCCCTGAATTGATTAGGGAGTTGTACTGGATGATTGCTGTAGATCCTTTCTGACTGAAATATTCTATTCTATTCTATTCTATTCTATTCTATTCTATTCTATTCTATTCTATTCTATTCT
>JAHLSL010000010.1:22219726-22246930 GCA_025920805.1 Petroica traversi
ATTCTAATTCTAATTCTAATTCTAATTCTAATTCTAATTCTAATTCTTTATTCTGTTACAAGTCACTCGAGTCTTCTGTGAGTCAGGTCCAGTCAATTGCAGATGTACCTCCTCTCACACTAAGTGTCTCCTCTGAACTTCAGAATTAGTCCCTCAGTTCAGCACTATTTGGCTGCTCTCCCATACCATCTTTTAGGACAGCTTTGCCTTGAAACTGCTAGGAAAAAATGGCACCCTCTTGTACTTGGGTTCTGTTTCTTTTGCTGATATAGTTGTGCTACCATTTTAGCAATGAACATATTTTTTTCCTGGTTTTTGTAGGATCAAGTTCTGAAGAGTGACAGCTTTCATGAACCCAGGTGGTTTTCCCTTTTGTGCACCAGCCATACCACCATTAACCCTCCAACTCTACATGTGATGCCCAGTTCTGACTGTGAAATACACACAGCCTGTTCCACAGTGACTGGAAGCCAACTCAGGGAGAATCAAGGAGATTTGGTCTGCCTGATTGGTGGTACCCACAAAGACATGGGAGCCAGAAGAGGCCAAAATAGAAAGTCAGCTTGTTTCATCTAGTGAGAGGCAGGGAAAAGGATGATCTCTTCTTTCATATTCTAGGCTATTTTTCAGACTGCTAATAATGTGACCTTTTTAAAATCTTACCAGGTGTGCTTTACCAGTATGGATGAATACAAGAGTTTTTTATATCCATGTGATTAGTCAGGTTTCATCAGAAGGTTCCACGCAGCACTTATGAGGACAGCGATGGGGAGAGATGCAATCCTCTCAGTGACATCCAGCACTTAATGTTCCCCTCCCTGAGTAGGAATCTGGATTTTCCCAACTAGAAATGTCCACTCAAAGACAGGCTGCCAACAACTGCCAAAATTAGCTTATAATTTCAAGAATTAAAATAATTTCCCTTCAAAATCACGTGCAAAAGAAGTATTTTTTCCTAAACCTTCCTCATGTTTCCTTGCTACATGTCACCTAAAAACTACATGACCTTGAGCTGAGCAGTTAGTATTCTTATTAGTCAGTACTTCCAACTATAATTTGCATTTTTATTAAGAAATCCCCTCCTCTTTAGATGGAAAAAATTGAAAAACTAAGTAACAAAAAGCCCCAAACCTTTGAAAAAGTTCAGCTCTGCGATTCCTGGGCATACTGCAAGCTTAGATCTCCTCCTCTTCTCTTCCAAGTGCTCACAAGGAAAGAAGGGACCTGGCAGTTACTGAGTTATTTACAAAAAATCAAATCACACATGAGAGTTTCCAGAGACTTTTAGTTGTATATGTTCAAATGAAAACCCATGCAGGATTTTTTGGGGTTTGGCTGATTGGTTTTTTCATGAAAGTAATTTAAAGCCACTTTTATTTTTTAATTAAAGCTTAATGATGATAGAAGGCAAGGAGGACTCCACCAGCCTAACCAAATTGGTGTGGATGAGTCTGTCTGGAAGACACTCATTGCATACAAACTGTGTGGGCTGGGCACATGTAGGGAGGTTTTCACCACTGTGTGAACAGTAATTTCATATGGGGAAAAACCCCAGGACTCCTTTTGACCTTACAGTCTTCAGTGGCCTCCAAGCAGGAATGTAGCCAGGAGAGAACAGAACAGCAAAGTGTCTACGGTAGAGGGGGAAATGGAGCCAAGGAGTCCAAGTTTGTACACCCTGGAAGGAAACACATAAGATTCAGATCTCAATACCTTGCAGATTCATGGCCAAACCTCCGTGTTTCCTGGGAATATTAATGGAGGACTGGTTGCAGCACTTTCAACCCTTGAGAAAAGTAAATGTTAGAAGAGATGTTTGACCAGTCAGACTCCAGACACCTCTCTCTTTAGTGTCCCCAGAAAGAGGATGAGCCTTCCAGAGGACCTGCAAGCAGAAGGTAAGCAAGGTTTTGGAGTATTGTTTTCACTGAGTATTAAAAGGACATTTATAATGCATCCAGAGTGCTTCCACAATTTCAGAATTGAAAAGTGTCTCCCCCAATTGGGTGGGAAAATGTTCAGATTCCTGTGTTTCCCCATCTCTTTCCTCTTCGACTTTCCTCCGCAGAAAAAGCCCAATTCCTTCTTACCTCACTGAAAGCCAGCTTTGCACACATTTTTTTCTTCCTGTTTGCATCTTTTTGTCCTCCTCTTCTTTCACTCTCAAGCTTTCCCTTCAGCTTCAGCTTGCTTCCTGTCCCGCATCACTTTCCCCATCTGCCACATCCTCCACACAGTCCCCAGCTCCTTCTGCTGCTGCGGGACCAAGCAGTGACGGAAAATGTCCTCCTCTGCCTTGGGAGGAAGTGGCAGGTTTGGGAGGGCTACTGAGCCCTGGAGAAATTTACAGCAGCAGCTCCTGCATGCCTGCCTGTGGGTGCAGAGAGACCCAGCACCATAAATCTGTACTCCCTCTGGATTTGGAAGATTTTGTTGGGGTAATCTTGGGAGAAATTATTTCCTTAGAAAACATCTGTTGCCGTAAAATATCAGAATAGAGCAGGAAAAAGGGAAGCTCCTCACCTCAAAATGTGTCACTTTAAAAGCCACCACTCCCAGTTTTTGCAGCAAAACAAAGAAAGTCTTGTTGGGGCAGTGGGCACCACTTCCCCTGCAGCTGGTGCTGGAGGTGGAATAGCTTTCCTTGCCAGTTGTGGGCTACTTCACAGATGTCCTTTTGTTCCCCTTTCACACTAGCCACAATTTCCTCTTAAACTTTAATCCTCTCTCCGTTTCTAATGTATGCAAATATATGCCAAAAATCAAGTCAGAGTTACAAGACAGAGCAAGTTATTGGGGTGGGGGTGGGAGGGAGGGAGACGAGGAGGCAGTGGAATTTCTTTGTTAGTATAAATGTTTCAAGGATCAAAATAGTTTAGAAAAATATCTGAAAGCAAAGACTGAAGTGTCTTTATTATCCATGCTAACCTGTGGGAAAATGGAACAGCTGAATTTTCTATTCTGCACAGTTTACATGAAAAGGGCTCACAGAGCAAGGAAGAAAACGTCTGCTTGTCCTGCCCATATGCTACGGTTCAGCCAATGTGCTGATGGAGGAGACACTTTCCCGCTCCTGGGATTACTCAGGATTCCCATTTTGGCTTCTCCTAGGTCCAAACCAGCAGCAAGCTGCAATTCCCATGGCTGCTCAAGTTCCATGAGCAACTGCTTGGAGGACTAGTTCTCAAAATAAGCAGATACACATGATCATCTCTTGCAACAGACGAAGATCACAGAGAAATGCCTGAAACATAAGCAAAAAAAAATAAAAAATAAAAAATTCCGAAGCGAACAAAATAACCCCCCAAAACAACAAACGAACCAACCAACCAACCAACAAACAAAGGATAGAAGCATTAATTGCTGCTTAGGTGGGAAAATCTCCTTCTGGTGGCATGTCCAATGGTCAGGCCAGTGATGGGGAAAAGGCCAGGAGAAGAGGACTGGTTTCACTGCTGACTGCCATTTCTCCAGCTAGCTTATGTGCCTTCTCATTTCTCAGCATGTAGGCTTTGGATGCTGGAAACTGTGAATTACTTGAAGATCTATTAAAAAAAAAATAGAAGGTTTTAATTTCATCAGCCATGAGAGAAAGTTTATATTAGGTGTCTACATTTATCTTTCCACTTTCTGAATGGAAACTAATGCCCCAAATACATTGCCACCATAAGTGGGTACAAAGCAGTTGCATTCCATGAATTTCTGTCCCCTCATCTTTGTGTCGTGTCAGTTTTCCTCACAAAACAGAAAACTAAAATAACTGCTGAGATTTGAGCTCTTAGAAAGGAAGCTTACTGTGCAGTTCACACACGTCTACTCTGTTCTTTGTCTCCTCATTTCCTTGTAATGACACCTACTTCTCTCTGTCCTCCACACCTCCCTCTCACCTCCTTCTGTTCAACATCCTCATCTCCACTTCTGCCATCAATCATGTCCTACTGTCTACCAGTCTTTCCCTCAGTCCCCTAAGTCCTCCACATTTGTGAATATCATGTCAGAAAGAAGCCCAAAACAAACCAGTGCCATCTAACTTGTAATTTTGAAAACCTCAGTAGTAGCTTTTTGACAGAAAGGGATATTTTGGTCACAGAAATGTTGAGTTCTCCGAGAGAATAGGGAAAAAGAGGGGGAGATGAAAAGCGTGGTTTAAATGGTTGTTTGTTGGTTCAAACTGAAAAACATACACCCAGAGATCTTCCCCTTAAGTTCTTTGTGCAGAGCTCAGACAGGAGTTTTCTTTATGAAATGGTGCACACCTTTATGGAGAAATGCAACCAAGTCACTGTGATTTTGTGGCCTCACAGTCAGCAAGGTGTCCCCCTCTAGTTCCAACACATGTAGATCTGCTATGATCCCCTCTTGTTCCTCTCCTGTTTTTCCCTGGGGCTGTCAAGGCTAGAGCAGTCTGGGAGCACTGGTTCAGGCTCCATGGGCTGACACAGCAGCTGTCACTGGCATGGGATCATCTGACATTTAAAGGGCTGTGAGCCCCAGGAACTGAGCACGTGTTCTTGCTGACCAAAGGAAACCTGAAGCCTGCTGGCCAGGATGTATCTTACTAATCTCCTTTTAACAAATTTATGGATAGCAATCTTAGGAAGGTTTCCCCTAGATTCATCTATTAACTCGAGAAGCCATCCATTTTAATGCAAGAATCTCGATTACATTAAGATTTTTATGTAGGTGCATCAGATGACATCCGAATGACTCAGCATCTTTTAACACAGTCATTCATCACGAATGCTTCAATGACATAACTGGTGCTCTCGTTTCTCCTTTTCAGAAAAGGAGAATTAAGCGTGGAAGGTTAAACTGGCTGCCTGATTTAATCACTCATAGGAAGTTTCTGACAGGGCCTGAAGTAAGAGACAGCTCTCTGAATTGCTCTGCCACCTCTTTCATGAATCCATTCTTATTTCTTAGAAAAAAGGCACAGCCAAACTTTGTGGAAGCAAAATTAAAATGTCAGTTTTTAAAAAAAAATTACAGAGATGAAAAGTGTTTCACATAATAACAAAAAAGGGGAAAGGGTCTGAGCCTAACTGTGAGTGCCATATTTGGGGTAAAAACCAACATAAAATAAAAATTAAAAAGAAGAACAAGACTGGTAATCTTTTTCAAGTATGTGTTTGTTGTGTCTTTAGGTATCAATGTGCTGGTACATAAGACTTCTCCAATATCACACACTGTAACTTCTGATTTGGGTAACTCAGTTGTTCTGACTGTCCTGAGCTTGTGAGAATTTTTTTTTTTTTTTTTTTTTTGTTAGCCAGGGTAGGAGAATAGGCAAAGTTGTTGTTTTGGGTGTTCCTGACTTCCGCTCTGATGTTCCCCTAACCTCGTTATGGGCTAATGCCTTTCAGAACAATTGTGGTCTTGTAAAAACCATGCTCACCCTATTTGGAAGGAAAACCAGGTATCTACGGCGTAAAAGCCCATACACGAGTTTACTGAAGGCTTGGTACTTGTGAGGTCCACCTTGAGTTATATTTGCACATAAGGGCCACGCATTCAGCCAAGACTCAGCAAAAAATATTCTCATCTTGAAACCCACGCCTGACAAACTTCAAACTCTTGAGTAGGATTTCTTATGCTGGTATAAAAAGCTCATGAGCCCAGTTCCTTTTTGGAAGACCAACTCCAGAGCCCTGCCTAAACCCCAGTAAGCACCTCTGAAGAAACAAAGGTGATGGAATAGATCTTGGTGCTAGATTCTTGAAGGGCGGATGAGCAGTTTCTAAGGTAGCTGTTGCATGATGTTTAAGACCAGTTACCTGCAACCATTACTGGCACTCCTTGTTAGCCATGGATATGTTCTGCAGTTCAGAAAGAAGTTCCTACAGATGGACTTATGCACACACATGGAGCAAGGTACAGAGTTCAAACTATAGGCACAGTACACATGCATGCCTGCTGTTCCAAAAGTTCCGTCACTTGACCCACACAGAATATTTTTAAACTTTAGTTTTTGGCTGATAAGTATTTCAATTTTGGTTTTTTGCTGAGAGAACCTCTTTTTTTATTTTATTTTTCAGCAGGAAGGCAAATCATCTTTGAATACTGCCAAATATAACAAACATCTACAGATGGGTTGGTCTGCAGCTGGAGGCTTTAACTTCGTAGTATTTATTTGAAATATCAAAGCCAGCAGAGCAAGGCTAAAACATAGTGGGCACAATTCACAGTGTTTTGGCTCTTGAGCAAATAGCGGTTGAACTTAGAGGTTGGGGTTTTTTTCTTGCTGAAATGGAATTTATGCAGATGTGCTTTGCACTAAATTCATTAACAATTACATCCTGGTGCGGTTTTCACATTTTTGTAAGGGATCTGCAGAAGCACTAATTAGATCTAAAACAATGTTACTGTGCAAATTACAGTGCTGATTGTTCAAGTCGCCTTACATTCTGCATCTGCTTTGCGACGATGATAACATAGGTGCATGCAGTACAAATGCCAGCTTTTTACATTTAGTAGGACTATTTATTTAAAAGACAGCATTGAACAGATAATGCAGCAGTTTAAATATCTTGGAGATGCTTTTAGGTAATATTGTAAAGTAAAATAAATACTAATGCTAATAAGTTGCATAAACTAATTGCCATTTCATTAGTCACAAGTGATCTTCTCTGAGGCACATCCACATTCCATTTGGCAACAAGTACCAACAGGGTATAGCTAAATGAAAGCAGTTCTTTGCAAAGACTACATTTGTACTTGAATGGGGGGATGACAAGAGAGAACATCTCAGCTCTACTTCTTCAAACCATAGAAATTAAATCTCTGACTCACTCTTTCAACTTCAGTTCCAGATAACACATGGCAGTGAAAGGTCACTAGGAATGCAACCTATTTTTAAGGAACCACTAGCACTTCAGTATGTTGGTCCCCACTCCACCTGTAATGCCCCCAGATATGATAAGGCAGCATTAAGCTTTAGAGCCACTTTAAAGACAAAGCTTTAAATTCAGTCATTATGCTGCTTTATTAATTTTAGTGCAAGTTGAAAAAGCAGTAAGGTAGGATGAGGTTCGAGGTGTCATGAAGATGTTCATGTATGCAACAATTGTGATACTGTCTAGCCAAAATCACTTTCAGGAGGAGTCATCCAGGGCTGTCATGAATTGGAAGGGGCTGCTCAGGCAAATGGCTGGATCACCATCCCTGGAGGTATTTAAGAGATGAGTAGCTGTGGCACTTAGTGGCAATTTAGTGGTAGAGCTGGCAGTATTGGGTTGATGTTTGGTCTCATGGATTTTAAGGGTCTTTTTCCAATCTCAGTGATTCTATGATTCTGTCATATAGATCTTGCCTCCTGGTTCCCTGTGTGTTTCTACTTGTGCTTAAGCATTTCTGTTCATCTACCCATTCTAGCATTTCCTAAACAAAAAAATTTAACTTTCATCTAACTTGTAGATTTATGCACATCGTATCAGGAATGACAAAGTAGAATAGGACCCTTCTGCCCTGAAAAGAAGGGGAGATCACAAGAGTAAAAAAAAAAAAAAGAAGAAGAATGGCGTAAACAGGGTGAATATGGATGGATTGTTTATTGTGTCTTTTGAAACAAGACTACACTGCTAGATGGCAGGTCAAAAATACATGAAAGAAGATTCTCCACCTTGACACAGCATGTGGTTTAGCTCGAGATGGTCTGCCCCAAGAAGCTGAAAGTTTATGCAGACTTAAGAAGAAACTGGACAGAATCACAGAGGAGAAACATCCACTGAAGACTCCAAGCTACCACCTTTGGCTCAGATCACTGAGTTGCAAATTCCTGGAGACTGGGTGACTGTTACAGGGGGATGTTTTATTACCTGCTTCTCTTGCTCTTATAGTCCTCCCACAAAAAATTTTGGTCGCTGCTCAGGGCAGAATATTTATTGAGATGGACACTTGATCTGACACAGCATGGCTCTTCTCATGTCCATCACACCCTCTGTCAACCACTGAACTTGCACTACTGATCTTCAAATATTTACTGCATGTGGTAACTCCTGTCTCACCTCCTCAGACACATATATTAGGCATAAAAAGCAGGTATTGTCTTGAACACAATGTGGAGAGGATTCATGCCAGCCTATTCCAAATACTACTGCAAGATCTGGGTTGCTTGGCAGCTATTCTCTGTTTCCTTTCCCTTATGGAAATGGTAAGACAGGATGTCCTGTCCTGGACCCCGAGTTGGGCAGGGCTGTGGACCACAGGTATAATGAAGAGATTTAAGGGGAGTATTTACATCTTTATCAATTAGAAAGAGAGTTCAAGGAGCTATTTCTATCAAATTAAAATTTGTATTAATGGATAGCCCTCTGTCTTATATTTAGAACAGTCTTAAATGCCTGGATCCTGCAGACTTTCATGAGCAGGGCTATCAACATGCCTAATCTCTTTGGGTTCAGGCTCTGCAATCATTCACATTCAAATATTGTATGCATTTTTGAAATAAAAAAAAGTTGGAGTAATATTAAAAATAAAATTATGTATAGGACTGTGCTTATGGCAGGCATTTTCTGCTTATTTTATAAAAATGCAGTAGTCTCCTAAATTTAATTAAGCCAGTCTGAGGACATGATGAAAGGGTTCTTTAACATAAAAGACTTTGAAGTTTCTAGAAAAGAGTGAGGTATATAACTCTGAATAAGGGAATCCCATAAGATTTCTCTGTGCTGAAATTAAAGTGCAAGCTCTTACCTCAAGGATGCTATTTCCATCATCTCCAGGGTATTATTAGCTTTCGCAGCACATGCCGCTGTGAGTTACACTGCATTTCCCACACAGGCCGAAAGGACAGAGAAAGAAAGAGGATGCAAATAATCCATAGGAATATGTTGATGTAAAGGCTGGGGTTATGTGCATCACGGTCTCTCTACCCATGCTCTGGAAGACATTTTTACTGTGTGGTCTCACCTCCTACCTTAAACACAAGCCAGCTATTCTTTCCTTCATTTCACAATTCACACTAGGTCAGCTCTAGCAGGGAGATAAATTCTGGTTTCTCACATGTCACATTTAGCCACTTTTTCAAGTTCTGAGACTCCAGCAGCTGCTTTCCCTTAAACAAGAAGCAACTCAGGAGTCTGAGCTCTCCAGTGCATTATTGATGCATTGCCAAATACTTGCGGAATCTATCACTTAATTCTCTGTCAGAACCTCTTCAGTAGCTGCCCTACATAAAATACATTAGTTGCCTCCCTAAGTACTATTTATCTGATAAGGTAACTGAAAGTTTGTGGTTTAAATCTGCATGATGACATGTGCTCTTGTCTTCTCGTTGGTTTTCCTATTTTAAACCCTCTTGCTTACATAATGAAATTGCAACCTTCACGTAATTTTTGGTACTAACCCCATGCAAAGGTTTGGCTCGCTGGGGAGGAGAACTGCAGCTGGTGGCAGTTTGGTCCTCTGTCGTATGTTCTGATTGCTGGTATCACACCTGGAAGGTGAGAAGCAGATTCTTCCCTGCTACATGGGGCACATTTATGCTCCAAGACTCCTGCAGTTGCTCCTGACTTGCCTTATGTAAAGCTTACGATTTCTGGGGGATTATCCTAGCTCAAGAGATCTTGAGACCTAATTATCGTAAAGGCATTGGGGTGCTTTCACGACTCGCTGGAAAAATCCAGTTATTACCATCAAGCAGCAACAGTGCGCACATATTGCAAGGTGGCAGAACTCTTGTGTCATGAATGTAATACAGAAACATTTGCCTCCAGCTCAGACACATTCTGTCAGAGCATCCTCGATGCATCTCTCCCGAGGAGTCAGATCTGACACTTGGGATGGCTGGCTGTCTACTCATCCACCCACTTCTTCTCAGGGTTTCTCTTTGCCTAGCAGGAGTGGGTACAGGGTTCACTGAGAACCCTGAAAGTAGGCTATTAAGTGACCTAGATTATTGCGGGGGGTGCTATTTCTGTGCTTCCCGGCCTATGTGCTTATGTTAGTCCCTTTGTCTCCAGGGCAGTCTCTACCTAGCAGGAAATCTGGTAGGGCACTGGAAGACGATTTAGGGAGAGCAGTCTGTCTGGAAAGAGGAGAGCAGATAATGGTGAATAAAAATAATGGACCCGAGGAATAACTGAAATTCAAAAAAATGCAGTTGAAATCCAATCCTTTCTTATGTTTGTGGCTTAACATGTGTCAGTTGGCACATTAACAGTAGCATATGGGTTGCTCTGATGTGAGTTACTGCATACAGTATGTTATGTTCAGGTCTAAAATGTGTAATTCTTTTGGATTAGTGTTGGCAGATTTCAGTGTGCAGCGTACAGTAAATGTTCATAAATTTAATATATTTATAAGCTTTTCTGTGGAGCTCATTGCTGTGTGATCTGAGAACCTCCCAAGCAGCTCTGCAGAGCACAGCACTGGTAACTCGAGCCTCCTTTACTGAGGTAGGGGATGCCACAGGGTGTCTGCTGATGGCAGAGCCTAGACCACATCCCAGGTCCTAGCCCAATGACCTACATGACTGGATATTTTTCCCTCAGGTTCCTATAGGGAAACATCCATGTCACTGAAGAACACTCAGGTTTGCTGGTGAACTGGTGGCAGGTAAAGGAGATTTAATGCTTTCCAGCATGCCCTTCCTCTTTGCAAGACAACTGAAGCAGAGAACCTTCCAGGTCATTTCCTTGCAGCTCATCTCACCATTCTCACAAAGCCCAGTCTGAACACAGAGGATGCTGTCTGAGAGTGTCAACTTTTATGGAGCATATCAACAAATTATCACACTCCACATGAGCTCTGTCCAGCAGGACAGGAATCATTGTTTCTCCAGAGTGAGGTGGCTAGACTAGATCTTGCCTCCTGGCTCAGATCCCAGTGAGGGCTGGCAGGTGGCAGGGTGAGGGTGCAGCCACCCACCCTGGCTGAGGCTGAGTAAGGTCTTGAAGAAAGAAATAGCAGTATTGCAGCATCTAACGTTTTTTTAAATAAAGGAACAGAGATAAATTCTGTATTTCTTTAGAGCTGATTTCAGTGGGGTCTCTTTGTTCATTCCTTTCCCTGAGATTTTTAGTAGCCCCATGTTCTCAGTGAAGCGGGAAAGCTCTGGCTGTGGCCAATTCCCAGAGGACTTTGTCCATCATCAGGAGAACAAAATCGTGGGCTGAGAATATCTTGAAAGCACGACACTATTGCTCACCCTTGAGAAATGTTCATTTGTTTGGGGCAAGGAAGAGTTGTTAGTGATGTGCACTATGTTTTTTCAGCCTCTTGCTAAAATCAGTCAATTTGACTTTTGAACTTGGAAAAAGCACGTGGCTTCTTGTAAAGCTGGCTGCTAGTAAGGACTGACATACAAGAAACGTTTGCATCATGGTACTCCTAGCATTTTATGATAGCTAGAGACAAAATAAAGCCAACCAGTGGAAAAAGGGCTGCAAATAATTTTTGTTAGCAAGAAAATACAATCTAATAATGAAAAGCAACCACACAAATCTGCACAAAATATAAAATCAAGCATTTTGTCCTGGCTCTGGGCCACGGTCCAGCCTCTCCACTAAGAGCTACCATGATAGACATCAGCCCCCTGGTCATACAGAAGATGTCCCCACCTGGAAGATGTCCTGAAGCCAGTGCCCAACTCCAGAACAGTGCCAGAGACTGAGGAGAGAAAGAAAGAGAGAAAATGGTAAATCTCCAGAGATTTCTCCCACTTCGGCTGCTGGGCACTGATGTCCTCGGGGGCTGCAACTGGCCCCACCTCCTGAGGGTGGCTCAGGTGAGGCTGTGGGTTGATCAGGCAATATTCCCATTTCCAGGATCCAGCCATCCCCCTGCATCCTCAGCTGCATCTTTGGAGAAAGGACAGCCCTGCCTGTGGTATATATTCCAGACAAAAAGGAGGGAAAAGCCCCCCCACCAAATAAATTAGTTTCTGAATATGTGCTGTGTGACCAATATTTTCAGTACTGATTTAAATCCTGTACATCAGTTATGAAGACAGCAGTGGATAAGGTTATGCAGCTTGATAGTCTGCTTGCTTTCCATCAGTACTTTGATTTCTGGCAGAGTTTGTTTATATTTTTACAGTGATGAAATGCATATTTTTTTCTTCTGAATCCCACCTGTACCTGTTCAACCTCAAAGCCTCACTGTGACTGTCTTAACAGCTTTGAAAACAGATTTCTCACTTTGGGTTCTTCTCTTTATCAAAAAAAAAAAAAAAAACCAAACCAGCAAAACAAAATATCCCAACCCAGCACTGAGATTTTAACAACGACGCCATTGGTTTTCTTGGGAATTTTTAAAAAGGAAAAAGAAGGTCCTTTTTATTTAATATTAGTAGTCAGTAACTAAAACTTACTCATCCATATGAAGTCAGACAATTATGCAGTCAATGACTGACATAAATAGTGTTGACAGGGCTAGTTTTTAAACCCAAAGCCCACTGCCTAGGTTTCAATCCCCTTTAAACAGGAACCAAGCTATGGTATCTCAAAAAAAAGTGGGCGTGGTTGAAGGGGAGAAGAATTATTACCCCAAAACAGGCAAGTGAAAGAATAAGGTGTACCTACAGAGCATTTACTGCATTGCATAAGATGGCTTTGTTAAACAGGGAGTCAACTCCAGCTTTTCTTCTTCCTCAAAAGGATGGACGGGGGGGTGAAGTGAAAGCAACTGGGAAGATGCAGGAAGCACGTCTGTGGGGCAGCTTGGCTCCCTGCCTGGACACAGGGACGATGTCAAACCCCCTGGGCTGAGGAAGCTTTTGTTTGTTTTGGGTTTTGCTTGTTTTACCTAGTTTTAATTGCAAAAGGTCTCCCCAGGCAAACATGCCTTCCTGCCTGCTGATGTGGTTTGTCCCTGCTTGGTTATCTCCTCATCCAACACCTGCTGTATCCTCAGGAGTGGGTGGAAGCCAGTGGGCATAGAGGAAGCAGCTCCAGCACCTCCTTCAGAGCCAGGATGCACAAAGTTATCTGGAAACAGCCAGCCTTTGCTTTCTGATAGTTATTCTTGCTACTGCTCATTGCTGTGTGGACTTAAGTGACACTGACCAGCTCCTGACAGACACCCAAACAGCAAGCGGTCTTCGTAGTGGAAGTGCAAGTGCAGTGACTTGGCACCTCTTCTCATTTTCTGGTTTTCTCCCTATCTCCAGATGAGGCTTCACTGGCCCCTCTCTGCTGGCATTCACTAAGCTCACCTCCTCCATCCTAGTGGAAGTCTTCAAGGCCAGGTTGGATGGGGCACTAAGGAATCTGGTCTAGTGGAAGGTGTCCATGCCCATGGCAGAGTGATTCCAACCCAAGCCATTCTGTGATTCTGTGATGGTCACTTCTCACTGGACGAGAAAGCAAAACCTACCCATGAAGGGATTGGTCTCACAAGACACAGGGCTGGCATCAGCAGCCATATAAACTGCATTGGGGTGAACCTGCCCTGCCTGTTGGGGGTCTGGTGACCAAAGCACCAGATACAAGAGCACCAGATGCTCTTGCACTTCCTCACTTAGTTCTGGGGCAGAGCTGCGAAAACAGTGCCCAAAAGCCTCCGCACATCTACAAACCCAGTTTTGAACTGGTGTTGTGCAAAAGGGTGATGTGCAACACCAACAACCACAGCCTGCTCTCACTTTCAACTGAGAGCACACGTTTCTTGCAGTTGCATCACTTCCTTGGTGGGAGATATGAGTCCATATTGTGACACAGAAGCCAAATGACAGCAAGCCCAGAACGGACCAGATAAACTGCTGGTGGCTCTGCAATAAGTTCCTGTAACTCCATGTACATAACTGAGGCTAAACAGGGAAGAGCTCATAAACCAGAGAAGAAGCTACAACTGCTCACAGGCTTAGAAGGCCTAATTTTGGAGGAAATACCAAACAGAAAAGTAGAAAACTTCTACCAGTCAATTAACTTTAGGGCATAAGCCCACTAATGTTCGAAAAAAATATATGGATAAGAGAAAAAAGAAAAGGGATTCTTGATTCAGCAAACCCCAGACTAGTGATATGAAACTAACAGAAAGGAGTATTTTCATAGTAAAATTGGCAAAACCCTTGTTATTTTTACTTATTAAATCGCACAACAAAGATCCAGCAACTTAGAGTGGACAAAACACTCAAAATGGAGTAATCCTCTATCTGCAGTAAGAAGGTTGGGAGGATTGAATAAGCTTGAATACTATTTTATTACTCAAACAGGAGAAACTCAAACTAAGTTCCTGCTAAATTATTTGAACTATAAAATTCCATATCCACTACTTTTGACTTCTCAGAAATTTCTGCTCTTGACTGAAACCTGTGGGGATGGTTAAACTGAAACAACTTGTTTTTCTGAAACCTGAGCAAACCTTCCTCTTTTACAGTCAAGAGAACTGGGAGAAAATAGGTACTTTTGCTGGTGCACATATAACTGCACCCATACCAAAAGTGGTCAAAATGACAAGCAAAAAGATCTTCTGATGTGCAAGCATAACAGCATTTTTGATGGGGGGGGGGGTGTGGGGGGTGTGCCTGTAGACAGAAGAAAGTGCTGTGTGCCTGTTTAAAGATCACAAATGTTGCATCAGGTGTACTTGCAAGACATCAAAGCAGAGCCAAGAGATTTGTATGGTTATGCTGTGGGGGAAAAAAATAGGTGAGCATTTTAAGGGGATGATTTCCCATTTATGAGGGCCTGGGTAGCACTGACACAGGAGACTGGATTATCAGCAAAGCTCACGGAGCACACGTGTGTTAAGGGGCAAATTCACAGGGTAGAATAAGCATTTGTGGATGAGGATGCATCACATACAGCTATTGCTTATGGTATAGTGGTTTCAGGATTTTAGCCTCTAAGTAAGACCTTAGGTGCGGCTGCATTTTTTCCCCCTTCTGTTAAAAGAAGGGAAGAAACTTAGGTCAATTCATGATGAGGTAAGAGAACAGATTAAGTCTGCAGTGGGTTTTCTCTCCCCTCCTTTTCTCCTGAGTGGCATAAAAAGGAGCCTCCATATTCCTCTCCCACATGCTGTCCTGAATTTCTCTCCTTTCCTCAACACTTAACTTTTTCTTGGAATGCCTTTACGTGCCAGATGACAGCAAGTTACTGTGCTAATTGCTTTATTCTTCAATAAGGACATTTACTATACCAAACTCCTACAATACTTATGTGTAAATTAGAATTTGGCCTTGGAACAGCCCTCCTTCAACAATTAAAAAGCTTTCTTGAATGGATAGCTTTATAGATCAAAAAAGCTTTGTCTTGGATAGATTTTTTTTTCCTTTTTCTTTCTTTTTTCAGCATTAAGGGTGCCTGTTTTCACCCTTGCCAGCCAAGAGAAGACTAATAAGACTCACAAAATTGCTCTTGTTTATGAATAAATCTGAATTCAGTTCTATTCCATAGATAAGGAATTATGAGTATAAATTCCCTTCTTTAAATCACAGTGGTCTTCAAATAGATAAGCTGAAGTTTTGGACAAATATTTATCAACCTGTCAGCTATTCTGAACAGGGCTGCAGCTGTATAGGAGCACTGAGAGCCATGGGGAATAAAAGAGGAACTTACCACTTAGTTCTTTTTGCCCAGAGAAGAAATGATAATTTTAGTTATACTTTGCTCGCTTGCAACAATAAAAACAAAACGAAGCCACAGAAGAAAACTGTCATGTTACACCCCTTCCATCTGGCCTGTGCTACACACCCACATATCCCGTCATTCTACAAATTAATCTTTCACACATTTTTAACAAAAAAAAGTGTTAATGTTATAGAAGAGAAAATAAGGTAAACAGAGAGCTGTGTAAAAATACATTAACATTAAAATATGGTGGCAGTTATGGATTTTCTTAATTGAATAGGAGAGTAAATATTCACATCAAATCAATGCCAATGGCATGCAAATTAAAGCTACATTAGGGCAGCCTTGATATAGGCATTACCATTTTTGACACTTCTGTGATTTAAAATAATGTGCAGACTTTATTCGTTAATTTTTTCCTCCCTTTTTTATGTTATTTTTGAGTGGGTAATTTGCCATTACAGAGCAAAATCCTTCTCCTGTGCCCTCTTATGTTACACTATCTTATTTTCTTCTCCTGCCTGGATGTTCCTGTGAACACTGGCTCAATTTAATTTAGGGTTAATCGTGAAGCCTCTCCATGGCAGGACAGAGCTCTTTGAGCAGCTGCCATCAGGCCACATCTGACCACCCAACACAAGCCAATAACCTGTTGCCACAGTCTGAGGAAAGGTGCCTTTGAGTCACCTTTTTTAGTGCCAGGTCCTCAAGCTCTGCACCTACCTCTCCCCCAAGACCTTTCTTCTGTGTTCTGCTCAGGAATTGCTTAAAAAGAAAAAGGACCACCGGAGCAAGGTTCCTTGCACCTCAAAAAGGAGAAACCTCTCAGGGGCTCTTAGAAGCTTTGTGGCTCCAGAGGCGAAAGCGTGAGGTATGAAACTTGCTGCCTGGCACAAAAATAAACTCCAGTGTTTAGGGAAGTGGGACGAGGGATCTTTGTGGGACAGAGATGAAGGAGTACACGGTCGATGTGATGCCAGCAGCTGGTGAGCAGAAGCTGTGGCGTGGAATGTGCAGATATTTCCCCCTGCATGACCAGAGGGAACGCCCCTGCCCCGTGAGGCAGCAGCAGTGTCAGACATGTGCAGCCTGCACTCATTTAGCACTTTGCTTTATTTGGAAGCCTCTCTCTTCCCTGGCACTTTTTCAGTTCTCGTCAATCACTAATGTTTCTGCATGCTGTCTCCAGATTTTACAAAGATGGGTCCCCAATGACACCCCCGTGGCCCCAGAAGAAGTTACACGCACAGGCCAGCTCGCACAGCGAGAGCCAGCACTAAGTGCTCTCCTCCTCCTCCTCACAGGGCAGGAGAGGGGTCTGACAGACCGCAGGAAGAGAGTGCAGGAGGAAAATAAAGAGCAAAGCTATGTCCCCAGTTTGACTGTCCACCCTCAATCCATACCAGCTCAGGAGGGGACTAACTTCTTTCATAGCGCACATACCCAGCGAAAAGCCTGAAAGCTTAAAAAAGACTTGATGGAAAGAAAAATTTGAATGTTTCTAAGCACAAAGTCCCTGTAAAAAGAGTCTGTGCTGGAACTTGTGTGACTCAATCCTATACAAAGCCAAGAGCCAACATTCAGATTCTCTTTCTTCTCTGCAATATATTCCAGGAAAACCAGGTACAAGGCATTTGCAGGGTCACACTACCAGTGCTACCTGTATGTCTCAGAAATTGCTCATCAGACTCCACACAAAAGTGATTGCAGTAAGGACAAAACTTCCACAGCTTAGGAGAAGTTAGCACAAAAGAGTCTGTGAACCTTTGCTTCAGAGGGCATCCGCTAAATTGACCAGCAAGATTAGGAGAGAGGAGTCTGTGAGGACCTTTTTCTGCTCTGTTCTGGTAAGCCCTATGTCATTCACCAGTGCTGAAGTGACTGGAGAGCAGGGGCACAGGTGCTGCAAGGGCACATTTCAGTGAGCATCCAGTACCAAAGCAGAGAGCTCTGAAGACTATCTCAAAGCTCCTCACAGGCACTGAGGACTACATTTATAAGCATAACGCAATTTCTTCCCCTTTCCTGCCTAATTTATTCTAACCTTAGGTTTACCTCCGACTCCCATTATCTTTTTTTCTTTTTCTTTCTTCTCAACTACCTTTCCACTTGCCTCCTTTTTCTTACTATTTTTCCCCCCATCCATTCCCAGGTGGCCATGGGGGGGGCATGTTGTTTTGGGGGTTTTCTTTTTTGTTACAGGGGAATAAGAGGACTTCAGAGTTAGGACACCAGGTTGCTGAGTTCTTATAGCAGCCTGACTCTTATTCACTGCCTGGAAAAAAAAAAAAACACAAAACACCTCATGGTCCCATTTCTGCTTTTTAATCTGAAGAGCTGAGGGGATAAATGCCAATTTCAAAGACAGTTGGCTGTAATAGTTAATGTTTGTGCAACACTTCACATGTCTAACCATTGTATCCAATCTTCACCACCAGAAAGATGCAGAGCTGCTGCCACTGCCTCCCAGACTGTCTGTGAGCATGATGATTAATGAGCTCACAGCCCTATTTTGCTGTTGAAGTTAATGTTGCTTCCTGAGGGCAACACGCCTGATGAGAGAATTTGCAGCAGTCCATACGCTATATTGATTCAAAATGCCACTGTATGTTTTAATTAGCTTTTAACCATTAAAAAGTGGGGTTGGAAATTAAAATGGCACATATGCTTATGCAGCACATGCCTGTACCCAAAAGGTGAGCATTAGGTTGAGTTATCGACCCATGGGCTCAACCACCACTGGCAGTTAAACCCCATTTTTGTAGCAATTAATACATTTCCATGGCTTTTCTTTTTGTTAGCTTTATGCCAAATATCCACTTACATCTATTTTCAAGCCTTGAGAAATGCATTTTTCACCCACCCACGCTATCTTTTGAGAGTTATAACATGCTAGGAAAGTTTAATTTTGCATAGCTGAGGTTTAAGAGCTAACGTGAGGGAGTGGGCTCTGCTCAGGCTGGTGAGAAAGTGATGTGCTGGGATGAAAGGCCACACTGCAACCCCACCTTTGCATCAACAAAGAGTTTCTATTAAGTCATTGATACCTAGATTGTATTGTACTTGCCCTTCATGCTCTTGATGGCAAAGGGCTGGTTGAAGTAATATCGTGATCAGTAGGAGTAATTTTTGAGAACTCATGGAGGACAAAGGACCTTAAAAGAGGATGAAAAGAGAATTATGGGCCAATTACCAAATTTGAAAATTAAACATATTAAACCCACCTAGAACATATTAAAACCACCTAGAAGATAACTGATGAGCATCAGTTCACACTGATTAATCATGAATGATACAGGTTAAACAAATCAGTTTCTCTCTAAAACTGGGTAAGAGGTCTTGAAAGAAGGGGAGGTAATCAAAACCGTGTCTTGCCTTCAGCCAAGCTGTTTGCCTTGCTCTGCTTGATGTGCTTGCAACTAAACCAGGGAACATGCTCAAGCCAGAACTAATCAGTGGTGGCAAGAGTGGCTGAAAAGCCACACACAACACATCATTACCAAAAATTCACTGCCAGACTGAATGGCTATATTGAGTCCAGTTCTCTAGATAGCTGACCTAGATTTGATACAACCCATTTTTTTTCATTAATGATACAGATTAACAGCTTAAAAATACAACATTTAAATTTGCAGATGAACCATCTTGGAATGAGCTGTAAGCACACTGGAGGAAAGAAGCATTCAAAATGGTCCCGGCATACTGGAAAATGGACCAGAAGAGCTGGGTGCATGGCAAGGATGAAAGCAAAATGTTCTGCTTTGGAAGGAATAATAAATTGTGTAAATGCAGGATCCATAGCTAGGGCATGGCAATGAAGGATGTGGACCAACTAGAAGACGAAAAATACTAAATACAGTGTGAGAAACTTGACCTACAAGGAACATGTAGGCATGTTTAACCTAAAGAAGACAAGGCTGGACAAAGTATGATGGCTGGCCTCCAGTATATGAGCTATTAATGTGCCAAGGAAATGAACTCCTCTGCATGATCACTTCAGTAGGAATGAAGTAAGAAGTTTCTTACAACACTTGTAAGGAGACACCAGGAAAAATATTAAGTCTGGAAAGGCTAATGGGAACAGTTGCCTGGGTGAATGGTGGGGTCTCCTTCACTGGAGATTTCCAAAAACAGGATGGACCAGCATTAGCCAGAAACAGCCCAGATACAGATGCTCCTTACAGTGATCCAGTCAGTGAGATGAACTGCATGACCTCATGAAATTCCTTCAATCCTATTTCTTTTCAGATTTTATTTCTATATTACCCTTAGGAGGGACAGAACTACTTTGTGCCTCAACTCCACAACAGTGAAACAGGGGCCAAATTAAACAAATCAACGAGAATCATTGGCGTTGAGCTTGGCAGTCTGGTTAACCACTTGGGGTTTGCAGCTTATACAATGTATCATCTGTGCCTGCATTATCATCAAAAGCAGATATTTGCCAATCATAGTGGGGAGAAAATCTGACATTATTGTCAGGACTGAATGCTCTTAAATGCATTTAAAGCTTTACAGACTAGTTGGTTGTAATGTACCTTTAAAATTCTTGAAACCAGCAAAAGATCAGATTGAAGAAGGAGAGAAAGACGGTAGAACAGTGACACTGTGCAAGTTAGTTTAAATAAAGAATCTTATCAAATCTACTGACTACTTGTTCACATCTGTCCAAATATAACTTATGCCATATGTCCTACTATATAAGTCAGCTTGGAGGCAGGACACTTCCCTAAGCAGCAATTCACTTCCTGAGTCTGCTCTATCTTCGGGAGAATAAAGAAGAGGGGGAAATGATACATCACAGAAAAATCTGAGAAACAAACAAAAAAACCTTCTAAAAGCTTCAGGGAAGTAAAAATCCTTTTTCTGCTCTAACAGGATGGTTAGCTGAATCTTTTGTTTTCTTGTTATTAGAAAAAGTATCACAGCTGATATTACCATAGGCTGCCTTTGAGGAAATCAGATACCTCAGTTTTACTTCATCCTTTCACTTTGTCAAGGTGGCAAACATTGTCTTGCCTGTCGCCTCAATGACCATCCTCCCATCATGGAAACACAACTTATGACTGCCACCTCTCGGGTCAGGCTCTCAGTTAGGGCCAGTCAATCCCTCCACCTCGGGTCTCCAAGGGCCTTGGTGCTACACCCAGGCCTGCCCAGCCATGGGGCTTCCCAGTAAAACGCTTCCTGATGGGAGCTTTCAGCTGGTGGCGTCAGATAAAAATATCACCATCGAAATCCCATTTCAGATACCAGAAGCCTCCTTATGGCTCTAAGAGTTTAATTTTCATTTAAAAGTCAATAAATAGAGGCATAAGGGTTTAAGATGAATTATGCAAGCCCTTTAGCCGTAGCCATTACATTCTGCCACAAAAATGAGCTGCTGTTCTCACTTTGTTTTATGGGCTCACTGTAGCCTGTTGTTATTGTAGCTGCCAAATAAAAACCAGCAAACCATGCAAATGAAAATATAATCCTTTATGCTTTCATAGTCTTAGGATAAACTGGAATGTGCAGTTTTAGAGAAGGAGTTTCTTTTGCAGTCTGTAGTGTTATGCCCCTGTCCTGTGAGTCTTTACAAGTGGAGAGCAGTAGTGGCTTTTTGATCAGCCGCTCTCCCGTCTCTAACTGCAGCACTGTCACAAGCTCAAAGGCAAGGAAAAACATGTTACCTTCCTCTAGACACAAAGAGAGGGTAGATTACAAGTCCTTTCATAAAACTGAAAAGTCCCCGTGCTTTACAAAGAAAAGGACTGCCACCTCTAACTTCTCTCAAGCCTTCTCATGCCCTGCCAGGAGCACATACCCTACAACTTGCTCAGATTTATGTGTTTCCTGAGGGTCTGTCACCCAGCAAATGTGCCAAGAGAGAAAGCCATGCAAAGTAATTGTGACAATGAACAGCAGCTGATGCCGAGTGGTAAAAGCACAAGACTTCACACAAAAATACCTGGGACAAAATGTGCACCAGTACACAGAGACAGAGAGAAGATGGAACCAGGTCAGGGACAGGGTCTTACTCATGCAATGAGAAAAACAGAACTGTAAGCATGAGTTAATGTGTTTTCAAGTTAATTACAGCAGAGCATTATATTAATGGCAGAATATTGAGAATAAGAGCACGTGGACTGACATGCAACATTTAGTCCTTAACTTTTCCACCCAGAATTGATATTCAAAGCTTGTCTTTTTCACCTTTGCAATGGCTTGTCTCTTTCTTTTGTCTGCCTCGGTTTATTTTCATAGTCACATTCACTGGTGATAACATTTTATATTTTGTGCTTCCTAGTGGGAGCTATGCTGGATGCTGACACCCACTCTTGTGCAGAGATTTTTGCATATTTTTTTTCCTCTTCCACCCGTTTTACACAAGATGGTAACATATGGCCTTGGGTGATTAAATGATTTAGTGAATGAACTGAGCAGAAAGAGCAGGCTGATTGGAAGAAGACAGCTTCTGTTTAGGCATAAATGTCTTTGTAATCTGTAATGATAGAAAAGAAATTACAGAAAAAGCATAAGAAAATTTAACAGAGTTTTGGCTAAACATTGTATTTTTCAGGTCTGCTTTAAATATAGTGAAACAATAGTTATAGTGAAACAATAGTATAGTGGCTATGATTTGTTTCTACAGCATGTCCTTGCAGAAGGGGTACCCCACAAATATGCACAGAAGTGTACACCTACACTCAGCATATAAAGAGACAAAAATTAAACCAGTGGTTTTGTAAAACTAAGGTGCCACTTTATTTATTAACTTCTGAACAAGGCAGGCCTACAGAATTGGTGTGGGCCACCACACTAGCTGAAAGAGCTTCACACCTAACTTTCTCAGAATTACTCCAACTACAATAACCAGTCGCACCTGCACAACCTCAGTAGGAGGTTTTGTGAAAGGAAGACATCTGGATGCCTTCTGAGCAGTCCCACCCAGCTCATATCTGCCACTGCAGGGGCTCAGAGCACAAATAAACCACCACTCCCATCCTCTTCCTTTCAGGACATCATGACTTGTGTCTCTCTTCTGTTTTAACTTGAGGATTTGTATTTGTTATGTATCTTTGGGATAATACCCATGTGTTCTCTTGAGCATACAGTGGCTCCTGATGTACTTCTGTTCTGAACTAAGCATCTGTTCATGGTTGGCTGGGCTTGTGGGAGACTGGACTCCAGTAGCCAGGTGTTCCTAGGCTGGAAATTTGAAGCTTTTGTATTCAAGAGGTTTTAGAGAGAAAACATTTCAGTTCTGCTTCCAGTGATAGTGTGTACATCATTAACAGTCGACAAACAAATCCAACCGAATTTCAATTCACGTCTCCACCCACAAGGCTATTTCATCCTTTATGATCATTAAAATAGTTTTGGGACACAAAGAAATACTTGTCCTTGGTAATAATCCCCATGTGAAGAACAAGCTGTAGCTTAAAACGAGACCAGCCTATGCTCCAGAAAAGGACATCTGGACACAAAGGAAGTTTATCAGTGGTGTCTGTCCTCAGATTTTAGCGTGAATGTTAGAAGCCACCTTGGTGATAAACCTCAGTGCAGGGCCCTCCTTCTCCTACATGTGAGAGAATTTGAGATGAAAGAGGAAGTTTTGGCCCACATGTTAAGAAAAGCTCTTAGATGAGTACATCCTGATGCTTATCCAGCATAGTTAGGGCAGATAAGAATTACTGATCCAGTCAGCGTCTGGCACAATAACATGCACATTTAGCCAATTCATGCAAAGACTGTATTATATTATCTTGGCACTTCCTCAGCACTGGTTCCCCAGAGAGAAAACTCTGTTCCGTGGTGACATCAGCTGAACCTCAAGTGTGATGGCAGCTTCAAAAACTACTTAATTTTTAATTTTTCTGAAAACCAAACTGCCATCAATTAAGTTACACTAAAAAAAAAAAAAAAGAAAAGAAAAAGAAAAAAAAGCCAAAACAAAGAGTGCCATCATCATAAATCCTAATTTTCACTTCTCTGGGATACCTAATACTAGAGATATTTTTTCTGCCTTACCTTCAGTCCTATTCATCAAAACTTTCTAGGAGTTTAATTTACCAAGAAGGTACCCACTTTCCAATGTCCAATCAATGAAAACAGTATCAATGCATATGGGTGACAGTACACAGTTTGAAATAACCTGTAGGGAATAAACCTGGGATATTTGGTGGCAGACGAGCAGTTTCCACTGTTAATTTATTTTTTGCCATGAAGAACGAAATTAATGGAACATACAGTAATTACCATAGCACTACTCTACAATTTGAAGAAAATGTAGAAAACTGTGTTTCAGCAGGTATAAGAAAGTATTAAGGACCAGATTTTCATCTGGTGCTGCAGAATAGCTGAGTTGTGTTAGCATCAAAATCTATTGCTCTGGACCCAAATGCCACACAGGCACTTCGACCCTTGTCAGCTTGGGCTCTTCTGCCGGGGTGTCCCCAAGAAGAGTTTCCACAAGCACATAACTCCATTCAAGCTCCAGAAACAAATGCAACAAACATTTTTAAGGCTAGCAGGCAAAGCTGGCATCTGCAAAGCAGCTCACCACGTATTAAAGAATCTGAGCAGCAACAACCAATACTGGGAGACTCACCACACAAACCGTGTTAGAGAAGACGCCAGGAAACCTCGGTGTTCTCAGATCAGAAGCAGAAGCCAGGAGGCTCTACCCGAGCTGCAGGCACTCCTGTAGCTCCACGCTGCAACGTCAGCATTGGTTATGAGCCAAAGGCCTTCAGGCCTCCTTGTTGCCTGGAGGATATAAATGAAAGTCAGCAAGTGAAAAGGTGCAAGAAGTGCAAAATTGCATCGTGTCTTTCCAAACTGTGTTTGTGAAGTAAATGAGACTCATTTCTTTCCATGCTATATTGAGATAATTTTTATTTTCCTTGGCTTATGAATGTTCTTAGTTATATTTTCTTGTGTGTGTTCTTTAGAGTATCTTGGGATGCCTGAGGTGATTTATAAATATGTTTAGAGACCAGGTGTACTGCCAGATGTTTATGTCCCTTTACAACAAGGCTTCATCATCCCTTCCAATGGAATGCCTGCCTTATATTATTTCTTCTAATAGAGGATCAACTGGACTATTGGGTATTTGTGAGTTTTCCCTCTGAAGGTTTTTTCCCTTAATTTACTTTCTATCATCTTGTTTCTATATTTATCATAATGCTAAGTCTTTAAACCTCTCTAAGTACTTTTAAAAAAAATTAGAGTTCCTTTCACATAAAAAAAAAATCCCAGACAAATGTCAACAGTTCCAGGTTTAAATCAATGAAGTCTTGCTCACTGCCAAAAAAGATTTTTAATCTTAAAGTGTTACCTACACTCCCTTTTTCTCTGCTTCTCTCCATCTCCTATTTAGAAATAGTAAAAAAAAGTTTATTATTATAATAGCTGAATAAATGGTAATTGAAGATCATTCTCTTAAATATAACTGTAAGAAATAACCTGTGGCTCCAGGGTGAACCAGTATGAATACACAAAAAAGACTAAGTGATTTGCTGGAGGTCATATAGCCAAGTGATAGAATGGAAAAGAAAACACAACCTGATTTAATTAGGAGCCAGCATTGTAAATACTAGATAAGGGACAGCAAATTTTTTCTCAGTACATCTTAAAACATAAGGAGGCAAGCTCTTGTATATGAGGAGGAAATAATAAATCAACAGAATGCACAAACAGTAATTAAATTAAATTAAATTTTATTTAACATTTATTTTTAAATTTCAGGTCCTGTCAAAGTCTGTAGGGATCTGAGAAAGTCCATTTGCTAAATGTCCTCTTTAGCAAATAAATTCTTTGATTTTTTTCCCATCAAGCAGACTCATTTTTCAAAGAGTTTTGTATTACGAAAATGACTAAATTGCCTCCCTCAATAAAGCTGTACTTGTATAAGTGAATATTCACAGACTGAGGTCTTACAAACCAACCTGGAGCACCTGGTGAGATGGCTTACACTACGAAGCAAGAGGCAACATGAAGTTTAGAGATCTAGGACAACACAGGGAATGTAATCATTTCAGGCACATTCACTGACAGTTCAAACATATATAACTGCATAAGTTATTTGTATATTTTACACTAAAAACCCAAACAAACTAAACTTTTGAACGATTTTCAAAAGTATTCCTGTTAAAATACTTTCAACATTTATTTTTGCAATGAAAATAAAAAGCAGTTTAGTAGCTATGGGGAAGTTGTTCAAGAAATGACAGGCAGCAGGGAATACAGTACTGATTTTTCTCAGATGAAGTGATTATCAGCACTGAGGAAACAATCAAGCAACATGAAGAGTCAGCATCTTAGCTGCTGTATCCTGAAGACAAGGACAAAATCCTATCAAGTTCCAGCTATAATGAAATATGGAAAAGGATGCCAATGGAAAAAATACCCAAACTCTTAATGATGGAATCGTATCAGTACCTAAGAGTGACTGCAAGTTAAAAACTAAAAAATTCCACACCTAGTGTGAGCAATTAGTTCACTGAAGGATGGAGTGAAAAGCATTTTCTTTTGTCCACATACATAGTTTATATTTTCATGTATGTATGTAATGCTTGAAGCATATGGACACCTAGATGCTAGCTGCTGCGTTATATACATAGCAGTGCTGTCAAAGCAATTAGGCACAGCTAGAATTCAGTCTGTTTCTTCGTAACAGTTCCATTTTACTGAAGAGCTAAAGTACATGCCTTCAGCTTTTATATCCACTCAGTCAATTTTGGTTATTAATACATAACTGAGTTCTTTCTCTCCAAGTCTCTGTTGCTGATCTTTGTTTACTTTAAAACACTCCCCTGTATTTTTTCCCCGAGAGCGAAGGGGAGATGGGGAAACTCCCAAATCTCCTTGGATTAGTCCTTTCCTAAGGAAGGCCTCAGCCCCTCAAACCTGGCCCGCAGTGCCACCATTAAGCCGAGGCATTCTCCAAAGCTGCTGACCTCAATCTGCCTGTGAACCATGAGGAGGCCTGGAGAGCCTGCTCGCCCTCGGGCCCGGGCACACACAGAGCCCAAACTCCGCCAGCTGCTGGCACTGCCCCCCAAAATCCCTCCAGAGATCCCCCACAGCAACTCCGTGCTCCAGGGAGCTCAGGGCACAGCAATTCCTCGGGAGGCAGAAGCCAAAGCGCTCGCACGCTGGGTACGAATTCACAGCTGGCTGTGCCAATGGAGGAGGGAGGCCACCACACAAACCACAGAATTACGAGCATAAATATTTATTCTTGCCTCTAAAGAGCCCCATCCGAACTGGGAACACCCCTGAGATTTTGCTTTAGGGGTTTTACACGAGGTTATGTTATGAATCACCTAATTATCCACTGGCGCTTATTTCCAATATATCCAATCATAAACGTGGCAGGGCAAAGCTACTCTATTTTTGCAGATCTTGCAGCAGCACCCATTAGCATCCTTGAGACCTACACTAATCCAGATGTTCTGCAAAGTTACCAAGCATCAGCAACTTGACTTTCTCTTACATACGGATCCCTCGGAGAACTATGGCAGAAAGTTTCCCTATTTTATTCGACTGCGTGTTCTCAGCAGGGACAGCTGATTTCTCCTGGGTCTTGAGATACCACCGCAGTACGCACTACAGACATAAAATGATGCACAACGCACTGGGTCTCATGAAGCCCGGACGAGGCTGCAGGAGCGCCCAGGGAGGCAGGAGCGCCCGGGGAGCCGGG
>JAHLSL010000010.1:22247330-22317544 GCA_025920805.1 Petroica traversi
AGAGAGCTGGGCAGCCCCGGCCCCCGCGGGGGAAGAGCGGTGTGGGAGCCGAGCCGAGCCCTCGCAGCAGTGCCCGGCCAGGGGAGCTGCTCCGCGGCTCGAAAGGAGCCGGAGTTGGTGCTCGGTGTCACTTGCGCTGCCTTAAACGCTGGAACTGAAAGGGACCGGCGGCGGAGCGGGGAGCTGTGAGGTGGTAAATAGGTCCGGTTCATTTCTGCTTTTAAATGAACCCCTGGGCTCAGGAAAACCGAGCCGGTGTGGTTTTCTGGGGTAACCCCGTGGCTGGGGTACGCTGTCAGCACATAAAGCGGTCCTCCAAGTTAAGGCAGAAGTGTTGCTATGCTGCACATACAGTACAGCCCCATATGTTTAGGATTTTCTTTTTTTTTTTTTCCTCCCTGTTAGAAAGTTTGAAAAAAAGAGACTTTGAAGTATTTTGTTTATACTAACAGAAGAGAAAAGTTCTCCTAAGAAAAAGCTGGTGGCAGGAGTGTAGAGGAGTAGCATATGGCATTAAAAGGAGCACAGCTGGAGGTAGCATTTCCATCTGAACATGATGTCAGAGCAGCTGACAGCCTGCCATCCCTCAGCCTTTTATTCTAACACACAGACAGGGAGTTAGTGTGTGCAGATCTGTGTGTGGAGAAGGTATCTCATTCCTCTCTAACATCATCTCCACTTTGCATCTGTCTCTCCTAGTCTGCTTTTTTTCCACCGATCTAACAGACCTGGAGCCAGCAAGACTCAGAGGAAAGGACTTAATCAGGTTTATGTGTACTAAAGGTAGGAGTAGCAATAGATTAGATACAGCATATTTCTGTTTTGGTGTGTTGTTTATTGAATTTTAGAAAAAAAATCACATTACTTTTCTAACCAAGTTTAGAGGTAATATATGAAATTGAGTATTAAATAGATAAGTGGACTTGGTCAAAAGGCTTGGGCTACAGTTGGAGAGTATCAGTTCTTGGGCACATTGTTAGCATTAACTTTAATGCATATTGTGGGAATGTCTTGATTTGGAAGAAGGATAGAGCAAGTTCGTTCTTAATTTCTGAGACCAAAACTGCAATGAATTTAGTGGCAAGCCTAAAGAGAGTTTTGCTTTATGTTCTTGTCTTGCATCTTTTAAATGACTTTACAGGGGTTTCAGTGAAATATACAAGAGTGTGCGTTTTTACAAAAGGACCTGTCTGGCTAAAACGTGTTTGTAAGGAAGTCTTTCGTTAAACTTCATGATAAAATATCCAGCAGCTCAGAAATGTAGTAGCATACAGCTGTAGTGCTTCTGAAAGATAGAAATCAGTTATGTGTTTAAAAACTTTTGTACCCGGGAGAATGGCTTGACTGGTTTCCTCTTTTCTTCCTTGCATGTAGCATTTGAAATCTTTTATTTAGCGTAACAATAATTATTTGAAGGAGTTTTTGTATTTGCGACTAATTTAGAACTTGTAGATTTGAGCTGCCTGAATTGGCCAGACAGCTGTAATCGCACTCCTCTATTCTTAATCTCTTTATCTGGGCAGCAGCTGCCATATGGCCACAGTCAGCTGGATCAGATGTTTATAAGCTTCCTTCTTCGTCCCTCTCTGTCCTTTCAGCCTCCTAATTTGATCACAGCTACCTTGTGAGCTGCCCTCCAATCTTTATTTTTAGCCCTCTTAAGGATTAGGATTGATGTTGGCTGTGGGGCACTTAAAGTGATTGTATTGTAAATCTTCGTGCTTTACTCTAGCAGTGGTATTTTACAGAATATAGTAGGGGTTGTGTTGTAAGTTTTAGTACATCTTGGTTTGCGAGGGATGAGGGTTTTTCATTAATATCTGCCAGCCTAGAGAGTCACGATCTGCTTAGATGGTTTGGGAGACCACTGCTATCAATCACAGAAGAATAGATTAACGTAGGTTTTTAAAAGATTTTACTTTCCATTTGAGTTTTGACTTCTTTACTTCTTTTTAAGTTTATTTTGTCTTTATCATGAAGGAAGGCAAATAAAAAAACACTTGGGTAAGAACAGTACTTGGCATACTCTTTTTAAACGTGGACACATGCTCACGTTGAATGGTTGAATGACTTTTTTTTTTTTTTTTTTTTTAAAGCTTAGTACTGCAAACTCTGCCTGGTGTGGGAGGGGAGGGAAATTTCTGTCCTTCTGCACTGGGGAAGTGGTGCTTGTTGGCATTTTGGTTGTTAGCTTTCCTTTGTATATTCTGCATGTTCATGTTCTATTGTACAGTATGGAAAAGGTTTAAACCTTAAAAAAACCTGTACTTACTACAAGAAGAAAACCGTAAGAACTAAATTTGTAAAAATGTCAATTTTTGCTGTTGATATAAATTGACACACATAAATAATTTTTGTAGTTTATGAATGTTAGTCTGTCAGATTTGGGTATTTTAACATTTCTTCATGTGAGACCCTTTCTCCTTACTACAGTTTGGCTTTAAAAAGAAGGTAGATTATCTGGTAAATTTTCTCTGCCGCTTCTGTGATCTTTCAAACTTAGTGTTAAAATTTTTTTTTTTTTTTTTTTGGATCTGCCCTCCTAGGGACTCAATCTGGAGGAAGTTCTCTAAAAAAAAAAACCCAAACTGTTGAACAGATTTTATGAACAGCAGTGATACTTCAAAAAAAATTTGCAGATGTACCTATGCGCTCACTAGCCTGGCTTATTTACCACAGAAAGGAAATCCTAAGTGTAGTGGTCAGTCGGGAAAAGAGTTGCCATCGTACATTTGTGTTAAATAATCTTCGCGTGCTGTGACTACCAGAATTCCGGCAACGTAAACACGAGGTTTTTACAGTGGAATTACTTGGATTTATAAGTTCTGTGATTCTGACCGACATTTAATTTTTAAAAATCTTGTTGCTTATAGGTTATGAAGACAGTATGGAGTTTCCTGACCACAGTAGACATTTGCTACAGTGTCTGAGTGAGCAGAGACATCAGGGTTTTCTTTGTGATTGCACTGTTCTGGTAGGAGATGCCCAGTTCCGAGCGCACAGAGCTGTACTGGCTTCATGCAGCATGTATTTCCACCTCTTTTACAAGGACCAGCTGGACAAAAGGGACATTGTTCATCTGAACAGCGACATTGTTACAGCCCCAGCATTCGCTCTCCTGCTTGAATTCATGTACGAAGGAAAGCTCCAGTTCAAAGACTTGCCCATTGAAGACGTGCTAGCAGCTGCCAGTTATCTCCACATGTATGACATTGTCAAAGTCTGCAAAAAGAAGCTGAAAGAGAAAGCAACCACGGAGGCAGACAGTACAAAAAAGGAGGAAGATGCCTCAAGTTGTTCAGACAAAGTGGAGAGCCTCTCCGACGGCAGCAGCCACATGCCAGGAGATTTGCCCAGCGATGAAGACGACGGAGAAGATGAAAAATTGAACATCCTGCCTAGCAAAAGGGACTTGGCGGCTGAGCCTGGGAACATGTGGATGAGATTGCCCTCAGACTCAGCAGGCATTCCCCAGACTGGCGGAGAGGCAGAGACGCACACAGCAGCAGCTGGAAAAACAGTAGCCAGCCCCTGCAGCTCAACAGAGTCTTTGTCCCAGAGGTCTGTCACCTCCGTGAGGGATTCAGCAGATGTTGACTGCGTGCTGGACCTGTCTGTCAAGTCCAGCCTTTCAGGAGTTGAAAATTTGAACAGTTCTTATTTCTCTTCGCAGGACATGCTTAGAAACAGCCTGGTTCAGGTGAAGGTGGAGAAAGAGGCTTCCTGTGATGAGAGTGATGTTGGCACTAATGACTATGATATGGAACATAGCACTGTGAAAGAAAGTGTGAGCACTAATAACAGGGTACAGTACGAGCCGGCCCACCTGGCTCCGATGAGGGAAGATTCGGTCTTGAGGGAGCTAGATAGAGAGGACAAGGCAAGCGATGATGAAATGATAACTCCAGAGAATGAGAGAGTCCAGGTGGAAGGAAACATGGACAGCAGCTTGCTCCCTTACGTGTCAAACATACTTAGCCCCGCTGGCCAAATTTTCATGTGTCCTCTCTGCAACAAGGTCTTTCCTAGCCCCCACATCCTGCAAATCCATTTAAGCACGCACTTTCGAGAGCAGGACGGGATCCGCAGCAAGCCTGCTACCGATGTCAATGTCCCGACCTGCTCGTTGTGTGGTAAGACTTTTTCTTGCATGTACACCTTGAAACGTCATGAGAGGACTCATTCAGGTGAAAAGCCCTACACTTGCACCCAGTGTGGGAAGAGCTTCCAGTACTCCCACAACCTGAGCCGCCACGCAGTGGTTCACACGCGGGAGAAGCCTCATGCTTGTAAGTGGTGTGAACGCAGGTTCACACAGTCCGGAGACCTTTACAGACACATTCGGAAGTTTCACTGTGAGTTGGTGAACTCATTGTCTGTCAAAAGCGAAGCACTGAGCTTACCTACTGTCAGAGACTGGACCTTAGAAGATAGCTCACAAGAACTTTGGAAATAAAATTTTTATATATATAAATAATATATATATAAATCTATATAGTTGTGGTACAGTCTAAAAGCAATCTTGTTTCCTTGAACTGAAAGTTTGGCTATTAGCTTGTTTTTGCACTTTAAGGCAGCATGAATATTTCACTAATTTAGCACTCCAACAAAAATGAACTGTAGAGGTAATCCGACAAAGTAACTAATTACGGAGCGTATTTTCCCCCCTTTTCGGAATAGAAGCCAGCGGATACTTTACTTCTAAGGAATCTCCAATTCAAAAAAATTTGGACGTGGCTTTATTCTCCCCAAAACACTGCGTTCTTTTAAACTCTTGATCTTTTTCCCTCTTAAAATCTGAATGTAGAAATCCTCTCCCAATTTTGTCAGTTCCTTTACATTTCTATAATTGCATGAGTCCTTTCTAGCTGTTGGAAACCTGAATGCTTTTAGACCCAAATGGAAAATTTCTGAAATGCTGGATTATCTATTTTTAAACAAGCGGTTGACTTAAAACTTATTATGGCAACTTCTGGATTTCTGACAGTTCCCACTGGAAAAAAAAACACAAAAAAACCAACACAAAAACATAAAACAAAAACCCTGAGAGTACACTGGGATCACTGGGACTCTGTCTTACGTGAAGGTTTGCTTGGGATGAAAAAGGATATTGCAGCTTCAGCAGTGATGAACTGTGTGTTTAAAAAATGTGAATTACTGTTATTGTATACTGTAATTGATTACATGGGCCGGGGGGAGGTATCAAAGAACTTGGCAGGTTGTGTTGATGCTCTTAGTTGAGTCTTGAAAAGTAAATATTAACGCTACAGAAATGCATGATTTTCAGTATATTTTTGTCTTTGTTTGCATTGTATAACTTTAACGAGTGAGTTGAAAATTATTTAATTTCCTTAGGAAAAAAACCTGACACCGTTGAAAATGCCAGTGTTATGAAGACGAGAAATGCACTGTTTTTATTTTATCTAATTTAAATTTTACTTTCCCACTGTCTTTAAGTTGAGAAGAACTTAAGCTACGAGTCGCCGATTTAGCTACGTTAACAAGGAAAAAAAATTGAATGTTTACAACCAGGCTTCGAGATTTGCATGTGCGGTGTGCATTTACTAACCCCAGACCCCTTCTAATTGCACAGACCCCACGCCAGCTCCAACTGAGGTGCGTCCATTTCCCCAGATGAGCATTTGTAGGATTCCTGCTGCACCACTCCACCACAATAGGTCGTTCTTTTTTTTTTTTTTTTTTTCTTTTCCCCCCGTTGAAAAGAGGCTGTGGACTGAAAAAAAAAAAAGCAAAAAAAGCCCCGGGCTGAAAGGCCTGGGCAGGCCTGAGTGACAGGGGGGGCCGGGGGGGCCGGGGAAGGACTATGCGTATCCAAGCAGCAGAGACTGCAGCCTGACGTGTGGTTTTAATGACCAACACGCAGGTCAAAAGCATTTTGCACAGTGTTTGTTTTCCTGTCTTGCACTTACAAATAAGGTCTATGGGAGTAGCATGGAAAACGTTTGCTGTTTTTTCCTTTTTTTTTTCCTTTTTTTTTTTTTCTCTGCTTTTGTTTAAAATTTGATCGCCTTAACTACTGTAAACATAGCCTATTTTTGTGCTTAAGATACTGAATGGAAAACTCCATTGTGTATTGCTGGACTGTTTTGGAAATATTTGGTCAAATGTGTGTTAATTTGGCTGTAATGGCATTTAAAACAAAAAAAAAAAAGCTGTGAAAATGGCCTTGGAGCGTTATCTTTAGTTACTTGAATAGTTTCTAGGTTTAAAACTACATTCTTTTCTTAAGTTAGAAAAGACAATCAGTGTCTGAGGAAAATGGACTTTCTCTTGGATTTTTTTGTGGTCCTCGTGAGTGATTGCTTTTTTCCTTTCCTTAGTTTCACATTCTTCTTTTGTTCTAAAACTTAGACTGACATCTAGCTTTGACAATCATAGTATGTTTTATTTTCCTGAGGAGGGAATAACTTATAATGCTGTTTAGTTTTGTACTATTGGTGTGTTGGTGAATTTTTAAACTGTGTGCTAACTGCAATAAATTATATGAACTGAGAAATCAATTCCCTTGTCTTTTTTCCCTCTTTTAAATTATAGTTATGGAGTATTTTTTATATTGTGTAACTTTATTACTTTTGTACAGACTTCTATTGCTAACTGTGTATGGAATATGTTTTCAGTATGCTTTTGGGCACTTTGTTGCTACCATACATATTTACATCTCACTTAACATTTAAAAAAATTAAATGCTTGTGTTTTGAAAGCATTTCTCTGTGTGTAGCTCTCGATCATTCTGTAGAGGTATTTTTTAATAACTACTATTTTTTACTTCCCAAAATACTTTTGCAGAGGCACTCTATTGAATTCCAGAAATTTTGCTACCGTGCAAATATCTGTGCAGCGACACAATTCCCTTTGTAGGCTTAATTTCACTCCAAGGAGCTCTCTTGGGCTCACTCTCTTATATCAGTCTCTATGAGAACAGTAGAGCAGAAGGCAACAACTTAATCTGAAGCATTGGCCAGGTACTGACTGGCTGTCAGTGTTACAGTAGGCAGTCAAAATGTCCAAACTACTGGTAACACATCAAAGCTGTCTGGACTACAGAGGAAAATTGAAATAATCCTAAATCTTTTGGGTATTTCTCTTGCAGGCTAAATATTTCTCTAAAAAAAAAAAATATCTTAGCTAAACCTTTGAAAAAGACCTGGTTTAGATGCTTGTTGCAGGATATACCCAGAATTCTTGTTTGAGGCTGCTCTATCCTAGGAAAGAGACCAGCACTGCGGAGCCCAAAGGGAATACGGAAGTAGAGCTAAATTAGAAGGCTGGAACAGAGACAGCAGGGCCAGTTTGATGGGGGGAAAACACCTTAATTGAAACATTTCATTACACCTATCCTCTGCCTAGGTACAACTCAAGTTGTGCAAGTGACCAAGTGAATCTTGGTGCCTGAGCTATCCTGCTTATCTTCCTACATCAGCGGTAATTTGTATGTAGCCAAAATGATCCTTTTCACTGTTTTATTATTTATAACAATTTTCAATCATCGTTTGCTGTGTTTGTGGTGTGGGTTTTTTGTGTTATTAGAGATATTTTGGAAACATTTCCTTCTGTCAATGTTAGCATCTCCGGTCGCATAGAATTCTCTGCTTTCTAGCAGCAGACCTTTTCTGTAGGCTTTCATATGGTAGAATATTATGTGTAGTTAAGATGGTTTTAAGTATCGTCAAGACTGAAAGACAGCTAATATTGCAGTGCTGAAATCTGTGCAGCTGATGAGCTTTGGCTGTGGCTCCAGGCAGATACACCATTTGTTCTCCAACATTAAGATTTTCAAGGATTGTAGATTCCCAAATAAAACTAGACTTAGAAGGAACACTTCTATAGAAGGGAACGGAAAATAAAACTTACCTGTTAGTGCTAAAATAATTGAAAATATTCTTTATACTTTTTGGTTTATCTAGAGATGGTTTGTACGTGTGCAGCACACACTTGTGGCCGTCAAAGTGTTTCTTCAATGAAAAGATGAAACAGACCCCCGTGTGTTGATTTTCTCCATAACGCTTAATGCACTGACTTACCTAAATAGCTGTAGCATTTTTCTTTTTTTCTTTTTTTTTTTTTTTAAATACCCTAGATAATGAAGCATGAATAAGCATTTTATTTGGCTTGAGGATATTGTGGTAACAAAATCCTCAGCATTCGTGTTGCCATGATGGTTGAAGGCAAGGCGTGGGAATGGAAACTGCACTCTAAACTTCACGGGTTCACGCAACTTTCTCTGACCAGTTATAGTCATCACTTTTTAACTGTGAGTACTTCTAGATTGACTCACAGGGAAAATGCTAAATATAGAATTTTACTATTTTTTAAATCACTGCCTGTAACAGCTTAATATTCTTTTGGTTACAGGTGTTTTCTCTAAATTGAAGCTTAGGGGTTTGGCGGGACAGAGACTTTTGAACCAGGCACAACATCCTACAGACTTGTGTATTAGGTGCAATTTGAAAAACTTGGTAAGAGTTTAAAACAAGACTTTCTGGCCAAGGAAAGGAAGAGATCCTCATTGTTTTTCCTGCTCTCCTGCCTTAGGGTAAAAGCGAGTGCCAAACAATCACATGTACTTCTGTTGACCCTAAATGAAGTCCGTATATTCCCTCAAAACTTGTGTTGCCTTGTTGAAAGACTCAGTAAAATTTCAAAATCAATTTTCAAGCTACAGATTCCCTTCTGCCCCATGCTGGCTCACCTGCTCGGGCAGGGCACCACTGTTTTCTCTCCCTGCAACAGAGTAACTCTGCTTTCCTTCTACAGAAAATGGAGTAAGTGATTGCTGCTGGTGGACTGACTGCCTCTTGCTCCCCCAGCTGAATCAGCAATAATCAATCAAATGCTATAACTTTTTAATTGATTCCTAATAAGCAACTTTGAAAATACATTTTTCCAGCCTACTCAGAAATGAAACCCTGAGCCTCCTCTTTTATGATCAGCGATGCTGCAGCAATTTGTAGATGAGGCAAACTTGGAAGGGGAGAAAATTTTTACCTGCTCCCTCCCCTCACTTTGAAGCAATGCAAATTCCTTCAGAATGAAGGTGAAGTATGATTCAATCCTGCTAAAAATATCCCAAAATTAGAAAATTGATGCTCAAATATTGTCATATGATTCTCCGTGGCCAGGTTCTCAAACTTATTACATTATTTGCACTATTTGTCCATGTGATTTCCAAACTCAAATATTTCCAGAGAATGGGCTTTTATTAAAGAAATCTAACCAAAGCATTGAGGGGTTTTTTTACTGGCACAGTAAATGTGAATTTCAACAGAATTGTCTTATATTTTTAAAGGGAGGAAAAAAAAATGACAAATCTTTTGAGGTTCTTTCAAAATATTCTAGATCAGGAGCCCTGTGAAAATTTTGTAACTCTTCATTCACATTTTAATCATGTCATTAAATGTAGTGAGTTTGGTAGTAAAAAATATTTTCTAGATGGTACAAGAGGAATTCGTCCTTTATTTGTATGAGCGTTTTTGAACTGAAAATGGAAATGTTCCCTTTTGCTGGCCAATGTGGACAGAAGAAGAAGAGACCTGCTTCTTGAAATTTACAGTCAGCAGCTTCTGCTAGTGTGATAAAATTCAGCTAAAACTGTTAGTGGGTCTTACCAAAGAGAAATGGTCCTTTTTGGAAAGGTTATCCATTTTGTTCTCGCAGGCTAAAAAGGAAATGTTACTTTCAACCAGCAGACAAAATGAAATGCTCTTGATGCAAATAATCGGCAGCACTGCCGGAGCAGGAGAGGGGTGAGCCTTCTGCACAGCCAGGCAGCAGGAAAGCCAAAGGTGATACAGGCTGAACTCTGTCAGGGACAGCAAATGCTGCAGAAGTTTCCAGGGACAGAGATGGTTGCAAAAATAAAAAAACAAAAACACAAACAAAAAATACCAAACAAAAAAACCCAAACGTATTTCTTGTTTTCAAAAATAATCCATGTTTAACCTGGAGTATTTCTCTTACATTGCACCTTCTTGGGCTAGTCAGTTTTTCCAACTAACTGAACTCATTTAAGTAGTCTGCTTATTATCCTCAGGTTCATTCTGCTTTAATTCAGTTTCTTGCTTTCAGGTTTGTTTTCCGTAGAAGTCGGACACTCCACTAATACCCCATCATCTCAGTGCAGAAATGGACACGGTTTTCATTCTTGGTAACTCCTTAACATCAACCATTTGTAGCAGGGGGATACAAGAGCTCAGTCCTGTGTGAAACTTTCCCCTCACTGGGACAGACTTCATGCCTCTCCTGTACCATGGCTGTTACCGGGGTCCAAATTTTCTTTCCTTTTTGAGACATTACAGCCTGGGTTTTGCAAGATTTTGCTTGGGGCTGCAAAGGAGAAGGAAGGTATGCAGTCTAGCCTCGGAACTGAAATTATTGTGTGATTGGGTATTTTAGGGATTGCAGGAAACAAGTAAATGTTTGAATGCAAAATACAGCTGGTGAATATTTTTTAGGACATTTTAATGTGCACCGTTCTTAAACTCAGTGTTGTGCTTTAAAATGCATATTGTGTATGAACATATGTGTGTGCATGTGAGGAAGTAGTTAAAAATAACTTGCTAATTTTTATTTAGGTGTGCATCGAAATCATAGCCTGAGTAATTCCTTAAAGATCTTTAGAAGACGTGTTTAGTCTTCATACGTAGCAGCCAACACGATGTGGTCTTGTGCAACCTTGCTTGTGATTCCTGCAGTTATCAGTGCTAATCTGAGCACCAAGAAGGATTTTTTTATGCCACGTCCAGAACATGCCAGATAGGGATTTACACAGCACATCCCCAGCCATAACAACCTAGAGCATGAAACCCAGCTTTAAATTAGTAAAATATTTAAAGAGCAAGTTGCATGTACATCATGACTTCCGAAAGGATTTAACTGGTAAAGCAATATGTTACTGCCTCAGTACTACAGGAGGTATATTAAAAGGCTTAACTGTCTCAAAACAGCTCCACGGCATGGTGTACGCTGTATCTGGATGTAAATCTAGATAGGGATTTAAATATTTCTTTCACAACCTTCCCAAAATACAGTTTGGTTAAGTCTTATTTTTATCTATTAAGAAAATAAAAACTAGTCTCGATGCTGTATTTTATGCTTTTGTCAAATAGTCTTCAATTTTAGAATTAAAGCTACTTTTTTTTAACTTTTGGATGTGTTCCCGATATACATTTTGCAATTTTTTTTACAATTTTAAAAATGTACTTTATCTATAAATAAAACTCCTCGAAACTGATAGAGGTTTATCATACACGATATAATTTATTTTCAACTACATTTGCCATGTATTCACACTTAGTGAGGATTCATGTTGAGATAATTTTGGAAATTCATACCAAGATAAAAAATATAGTTAAAATCTTAATGAAACATATTCTGTCTTCATAGGCTAAAGCTACCAGGTCTTAATTTTCTGTAGCTTATTCTCTCTTTTTAAAAGTAGTTTGACTGGCACCATGTACCCAGAATATGATTTCTGTTCATAGATGATTTTCAGGCTTAAATACATAACAGCTTGAAAACACTATAAATACCAGTATTTCATTATTTTCGAGTGACTGAGTGACTTTTAAGAAAAATCTGTGGTTTAACGAGCTGAGACTAACTAGGCAATTCTTAATTTTTAGAGAAATTAAGAGTTGTACATCTCTGTATTAATTATGAGGATATAATTTAGTGAACACAGGAACACTGGGCTCCCTGTTGACAGACAGACCAACATACCTCTGCAAGTGTTGGATAGCTCATTGCAACATACTTCTGAGGTTTTCTCAAGACTGCTATTCAATACTTAAAAGGAAAAGCTCCTGAAGCACAAGATGAAGCAAAAATTTGTTTTTCCCAATTTATTGTAAAAAACATAAATTATTTTTCATTAATGATTCAAGAAGTCTCACAAAAACAATTTATTTTTTTTAGTGAGGAAAAAATACAAATACATAAAAATGGTATGCAGCAGTATTTCACTTAGGAAATTTGTTTTTCTTAGGCTAAATTTGGATCAAGAAACACTTGCATTTTAAAATCTCAGTGGAGAAACCTTTTATGCCCATAGCCAGTAGTTAAAAATGAGAGTAGATCAAGCTTTTTTTATTTTTCCTTTTTTTGTTGTTGTTGTTTTTAAGATTGCTAATTTTTAGGTGCTCTGTTATTCTCTCTAATCTATAACACGAAGTTTGCAGCCTGAAAGAAAAGGTGGGATTCCTGCTGAGCTGAGAGAATACAGCAGAGCCGCATTCACCTTGCAGCCTGAGGCTGCTGTGTCGGGGTGAGGGCACGAAGCAAACACCGGGGTCGTTTGTGGGGCCGAGCCAGACGTTCCCCACTCCTTCCAGCAGGACAGCCAGGGATCAGCATCTTGTGGCAAATGGCACCTTCATCCCCAAACACCAGCAGGTTTTGGGCATGCTTCTGCCAGAGGGATTGAAATGCCTAAAGCGTTGCTTCTGGGAAGACGCTGGATAACGCGGATTCAAACAAGGCATTCTAACAACCGTGCTCACAGCAGAGCATGGAGATGGGAGTGTTCCTGCCTGCCCTGGGCCAATGGATCTGCAGCTCTCACAAGTACCTGATGGTATAATCTGGTTTTAAAGGGTTGTGCTCTGAACTAGGGATGCTGCTGGATGGTCTGGAGCTGGATACCTGGGTGCTGTACTGCAATTCTATTTAAAAAGAATTATGACAAATGTAAGAGTCTGATCTCCCAGCCCTTCTTCGTGGAATAGGAGCCTGAGGGCGAGCGGAGGTGTTAAGATTTGGGACCTACCTGATGTGAGCTCCATATGAGTCACCCTCAAGACAGTGAGTAGATGACTAGCACTCGTCCTAATGTTAGCCTTCTATTTTAGGTTGATGCTCTTCAGATTCAGGGCTCCCCCACATGAAAGCACGACCATTTAGTGATTTAGGATTTTTTTTAACAAGAGCCTTTGACAGGTCCTACAGTTGTTCATAACTGAACCAGATCCTTTCAGTCCAAAACTGCCTGCATTAATGGCAGGCAAATTTTTGCTTTTGGAAATATCCAGCTGCTTTGGGTAGCTATTGTTATTTCCGAACAGGGTAGGAGTATGTCTGGAGCAGAAAAAAAAATTATTTGCAAAGACATCAGTTTACCATGTATTGCTAAAATTTAATATTGATGCTCACCTTTTGAAACAATCTTATATCCTTTTCTTTAGAAGAAGGAGGATGAGCCTGTGCTTTGGACTGTGGTGAGAAGAAAGGCAACATCTGTAAAGAATGGCTTTTTTTTTTTTTTTTTTTAAGAAGAAGGATAAGCACATTGTTAAAAGAATGAAGGAAATTACAGAAAAATGAGGTTTAAGGGAAAGCACATGTTGAAAGACAGAGCACTTTAATCAGGCTACGGGAACGAGAGGTATAAAACTGTTTTCTACACCACTTTGATTCTTATTAAGGACAAAAGCATTATGATTTTTTTTCCTTTTTTTTCATGCTGGCCCTTAGGAAGGAAGCAATATACCATGGCAAGGTTGGGAGCCTCACTCCTAGTGCAGTCCTGGAGGATGAAACATTTTTAATTCAACTCAAAGGCTTCTTTTTTTTTTAATTTTGAACAAAGAAAGGCAAATCTCCTCATAACATTACAGATGTCAGAATTAAGGTTTTGAAGCCCACACTTGTAGTCTCATTGTTGGGGCAGTGCAAGACGCCATCCTTGGAGGAGAGGTCCCTGGCTTGCTCCTGCCCTCCTGTTGAATGAGCACTGGGGAGTGGGAAGTCTGTGGCCAGTGTTGCTTGGTAAAATGATGTGGCTCATTCAAAGCCACTGAACTTATTGAAGAAGGATTAAAAAAAAGAAAAAAAGAAAAGAAATGAAAGTCATCAGTGAAAGTCATGTTTTTCCTGAGGCTGGATGCAGGGTTTGATATTTCAGAGTGTTTTCATCACATCTTCTGTGCTACCTCTCCAGCCCCTTTGTGCACCATGTTTGATGCCTGATGTTAGGCTTGGCTCCGCGCCTTTCTGCTGTCGGCGGATCCGATTTGAACGCGTTCTCCCAGAGTTATTTGTTGCTAAGAGAAAACAATTTTCAAGTCCTCTGGAGAACACCGGAGGAGTATGGTTAAATAAAAGTTCATCCCTGGGTTCTGGGCAGAAATTAAGCTAATTATGGAAGCGTTTGTTGCACCACAGATCCTTCTGAGATACTTGCTGGTCTTCAGAGGGCACTTGCTGGAACCCCTGGCTTGTGTCTCTGCTATTTATTTAGAAAAACAAGGAAGGGCTAATGTCTTCAGCTGTAGCATTTTTCCACGTTATGTGCATGCTCCTGTGACTGCCCCATTTACTTTCCAGCTCCCCAGCCTCATTTTCCCTGGGAGACCATTTTGCCATCCCGGGCACCTGCCACGAAGGAGGCTTTCTCCCGTTGTGCCGTGTGGAAGCGGGCTGTGAATTTCGGCAGTCGGCAGCGTGGCTGTGAGCGCGCAGCCTGGTGCCTGTCAAGCATCTTGTTAGCACAGCATCCACAAGAAAACTACTCTGAGAAATACAGCTGGGGGGTTGGAAATCACTGCAAAATCCCCCCCCCCCCCCTTTTAAACACAGCTCTTGTGCACGACTGGTGGGGGGTGGTGAGGAGAAAGAGGGAACAGGGAGGGGAGTTTGCTCCTGAAATTGGGGTTTGCTTTCCATCGCAGTCCCTTGGAAAGTGCTGCTGCCTGAGCCTGCAGGAGCCACACAGGGCCATGGTCAGTGAGGCCAGGCAAGTCAATACACAGGCCAGTGGCAGGTTCATGGCTCTGTTGCTCTCCTCATGTGGAAGGAGAGGGAAGCACTCCTGGGTAGCAGCAACACAGGGAGGTCCCTTCATCACCCCCTTCCCCAGCCTTTTGGTGCAGGGTGAGGATGCTGCGGCAGCAGTGCAGGGTGACCGCACTGACCCCTCAGTGCAGCGGGGCTTTGCCACATCACAGCCACACAGTGCGTTTCTCTGGGCTGTGTGCTGCTCCTGGATGAAGGCTCCCCCTCCAAAGCCGGCTCCAAATGACAGGTCCTACCCTACACTTGGTCAGAGTGAGAGACACAGTGGCCCGCGTGTTTTGTTTGCTTGTTTTTTGGGGAATACTCTGATATTTTGGAAACCCTTGCCTGATGATGATCTCGGAGCAATTTCAGTCTCCAGCCGTCCATCTTCCTGGGGCCTCGGCTTGGGCACATTTGCGAGCCAACCAATGCCACAAAAACATCCGAGTGAGATCTATTTTTTCCTTCTCTTTTGTTGCTTAATGGATGACTCAACTTTCTTTTGTGACTGGATAGCTTTAATTTATAGTTTTTAGGCGAGCGATCGTTCCTCTCATTATTTTGGGTTAAATATTCTTATTTGTTGATTATTTAATAGTTTGTTTGGATAAAGATGGAAAAAAAAAAAAAAGCAGCTTGGTGCCATAGACTGAGTCCAAAAGAAATTAACTGCTCTGCTGCACATATTGGAGCAGGGAGTTTGCGGAGAATGCAGCCCCGCTAATGGACTGGCAAACTGATAAAGGCTTTAAAGATTCCATATAACCCCACGCTGCCTCGTTTTATTAATTAACTCTCCTTGCTTTGTAGCAAGGTTGTCCTGGCTATGGAATAAATGAGTGAAAGGAATGGCCAGTATACATTAAACATCATTTTACGCTTAGCCTTGTGGAGAATTAGAGCTTGCAAGGGGTTTGGTATGGAGTTTTTGTTTTCCAAATATCCTTCTTCTGCTGAGGTTTTTCTCTGGGTTGGAGCGATGAATAAGGTGAGGGATTGCACCTGTGGCCCCTCGGTGACATCCCAGAAGGATGGCAAAGGTGTGGCCTGGGGGCACTGGGACGTTGGAGCTCCCACGCCCAGGGGTCTGCACAGAACCCACCAGCAGAGGGGAAAAGGGGGGCTGGGGCACCAGAGAGGTGACTGCAGTTACTCTCCTGAGGGGAGGACAAGGAGCCACAAAAAATGAGGCACCGCTCGCAGCGGTGGTGAGCGATCGTTCGCAAACAACAATTGACTTCTCAGTTCTGCATCCTGGAGAACAGGTGCTGTTTTGATGGACTGCTTTATTTAATCACTGTTTATCTGGAGAACGGCTCCGCTAAGGCATTAAATATTTCCGTTAAATAAAGGTCATTGTGCTTTAAGTTTTTTAATGATTCACTAAATATTAAAGCTGGTTTTTCTTCTGCCGCATTAATTTTCTAATATTCCCTCTGTGTGTTTTCTTTTACAGGACATTCAGATTATTGTAAAGCCTGTTAGCCAAAAAGGGGCAATAGATGAGACAAAAATTATTTATTTATTTATTCATTTAAACTACTGTGATCCGTGGGACAAAGTTCATTGATGCATCACACCATCCACTCTCTGTCTGGACCAACGCAGGGGTTTTTTGTGTGTTTTTTTTATGGTGTGGTTTTTTTTTTTCTAAAACATTACTTCTTGGCAAACTAGATATGCAAATGCCAGAATACACTAAAACCACATTTAATTGGACCCACTTGCCAACTTCTTGAACACAGCTTGGATTATTTCACTGGAGGCTGCTTCTGTTAAGAGATGGGGGAGGAGGAAGTGGCATATTGACAGGGCTTCAGATAATTTTTTTTCCACTAGAAGTACAACGATGCCATGAGCCAAGTTTGGAAGTATTTTACTATGTTTAATAATAATTATTATTAAAAGATATTGTAAACATATGCATTTACATGGAATGTAATGGGAATAAAATCATGTCACTGATTTAGCTTTGGATTAATTTTCAACTTTTCTTTTGCGTAACTGGAGTAACTGGAGTAACTGGAACCTGTGTGGCGCTGTGAAATGCTGGTTTAGAGAGCGGACGCGTATCCTTTTCCCTTGCTAAATGAGCTGATTAACAATATTCATTCCTTTAGGAGATCTGTGAAATTTTCATCTCTCACTAGCAACCAATTAAATATAAACCATATAATAGGATTAAAATGACAAGGTTTACAGAGTTCCCAACAATTTCAAGTGTACGTATGGATGCATGTGTTATACTTTGGTATTTCAAAGAGAAACAGAAACCTTAATGAATTATTGCCCCAATAACACTGATTCTCTGAAAGCTGATAAGAGGAGGTTACAGTCTCTTTCCAGAGCCCCTTTCGTACACTGAGGGCCACTTGCAAAAGTGGGTGAGTTGTGGGGCACCAAAGAGCCAATTTGCCGATGGTGGTGGCAGCCAGGAGCCTCGGTAAGGGCAGGCACAAACGCTGTCAGGGGGCTCAGTGCAAACTTTGCCTGTGCCAGGAATTGCCCCGCGGAGATGGGAGCGGCCCTGGGGTGCTGCAGCCACCCTGCTCACAGCGATTTGATGCCTGCCCCTTTGGCCCAGGGAATAATTCTGCCTGATGCACCCGGGCATGAAAGACGCTTTGTCTCCACCTTTGTCCCTCCAGGAAGAAAAGCCTCCGTGCAGGCAGGCTGCTCCCCTGCCTACCGCGGTGGCTGGGCAGGGATGCTGTCAGCCTCCCTCGTGCCTGACTCCTCACGGTGACGGCAAAGCTCCCAGTTTTTCCCAGCCCATGACCTATCGCATCGCCTGGCTGCTGGTGAGCAGAGCCACGGCTGCTCCCCTCTGGCTGGGTGCCTTATCCCACCGGGATGGAACATGTGGCCAGGCCCTGGCACGATACCAGGGGCTGAAGGAACAGGAGGAACGGGAGTTGAAGCAAACAAACAAATATTTCTTGGTGCGTGCAAGTTGTCGGTGATGTTGGCTTTCGGTGTCAGCCTCAGCTTTTTCTGCAGCCGCCTCCCAGCCGAGGGTTTTGCACTTCTTTTTATTCCCATTTGCGATTTGGGGCAGCAGATTGGATGTGACGGGGTGAGGTGAGGACAGGAGCAGAGCGGTCCTCGCAGCACAGCACAGACAGCCGTCGGGGGGGACCCACACCTGCCCTCATCTCGGTTTGCAAGCACTACCTCTCCAAGCAAGGCTCGCTCCTGAGGCTAAAGCATCATTTTACTGTCTACGGGCATTTGGAAAAAAAAAAATTAATCTCACATAATAGTGGCATTGCAATTAGGGAAGAGGCGTCACTTTAGATAATGAACATCTTTTTAAGGTACTTATGCAATCTGAAAAATCATAGCTGGGCTGGTTGTTCTTTAATCTTGCCATCTACCCAAAGCAAATTTGCAAAAGAGGGGGTTTATTGTCATTAGAGGAATTCTTTCAGCTATCAGAGGAGAGAACAATTTCTTTGTCATTAGCAAAATCCCTGGCTTTCTTTCAGCGCATAAACAGTTTACACGATGCAGTTTTAAAATGTGCTTGTCTGTAAGCCTTCGCAGGAGCCTGAATTGTGAACATTTCAACGTTTGGATGTAAAATCTGGGATCTCAATTTAGCCTTCTGTAAATGCAAGGATGAAGGGCAAAGCACAGATCTGGGCATGAATTTTTAAATTAAGGGTATTCAGTTTCACAGTTTTAGGATGGCACCTATATGCAGTCGACAACCAAGATGTCTGAGCAGCTCACAGTCTGGAGTTTATTCTTAAATAGTCTGTGAGGCCTGGATTGCCTATTGTCCCCCGTGCATAAGGTTCGGAGATGCATTGGCCCAGGCTACGCCAGCAAAACTTCTCCATGCAATTCTGGCAAGCCACAGCAGCAGAAAAGGTTTGCAATAGTTTGTGTCCCTTGTCATGGTACCTCTGCTGATTGCAGCATATTGGGGGGGCTGCATCTAGAGTGATATAACCTGGGTTAGATCTTTACACTTGGGGAGCAGGGTTTTTTTAAGGATGTCTGAGGAAAAGCCATCGCCTGCTGCAATGAGCTGTAACTGAGTTTGGGTGGTGGAACTGCGCTGGCGAGCCCTTGCTGGGGCACTCAGAGCCAAAGAGATCAAGTGACCATTCCAAGCCTTGCGGGAAGCTGGTGCCAGAAAAGAGATTGCAGCACAGTCCCTTGCGCTGCCTCTCGGTGTCCCAAGCACTGAACCGTCCCGTCTCTGGTCCAAGCGCTGTTTAAAAACAGTAAAGGGATGGTGTTGAACCAGAGCTTTGTGTTAGAGCTCAATGATCAACTTTGCAGAAAAAAAGATCAAAACCTTTCAAAACCATATAAATCAGTTGCCTGAACATAGAGATGAACCTAAGCCAGTGACTGTGGCAATCTGCAGCCAGTAAAAGTGAATGCAATTTATTTCAGTTAATAGAGAATGTTTTTTTTCTAAAAGAGTTTCTGCATTGGGGCTGGAGGACTGGTGTGTGAGGAAGATTAAAATAATTGATATAAGTGGGATATTGGGCCAAGACAAGCAGGAAAATAAATCCATAGGTGCGTGAAAGGTAAAATGAACCAACAGGTAGAGGGTCCTAATGATTAAACGATCCAAGGCACTTTTTACATTGAAGCAGCATGGAAGTCAAGGTGGGTTGCACTGTAGAGTAGCTGGAAGATTAGCACATAGGAAACGTCCTGGGTTTGGATAGTTTTTGTCATATGCTGTTCTGAACACTGGGATCACAAGGGACAAACAGAGGGTGATGAATGTGCAGGGACCTCAGTGCAGGGAAGGAACGATCCCTCATAGTTAATGTTACACACAAAGATAGTGAGATGTAAAATTTTTCAATGAATCGCACGATGGAAAACATGGGAGTGGCCTGTGAGTCAGTGCCCTCTGCAATTCCAACATCCTGAATGAGATGGGAAGGCTCAGTATTGTGAGCAGAGAATGCGTCACTGAAAAGCCTCTGTGGCCCCAGTATGATCAATGTCTGACCATGGCACCGCATTATGTGTGGACACAGGCAAAGCTACACTTACAGCAGTTCAACTTTTTCACCTGTGTATAACTCTGAAATGCGTCAGGCTCAGCAATAGCTGATTTTCAGCTGAGGGAGTGACAGTTCTATTGTTTCTGGCCCAGACATGCTGACCTGCAGTAAATCCTGAGGGGCAGGAGGTGCCCCAGCTGGGCCAGAGCCTGAGCCCACAGCAGGACCCAGGCCACAGCCCTTGTCCCTGCAGGGAACCTGTGCTGCAGACCCACACTGGCTCTGCACCATACACGGCTCTGCAGGGCTGGCTGATGATTAAGTTGGTGTCACCAGCCAAGGAGGGGAGGCCGATGTGTTACCACAGTGTCAAAGATTGCAGGAGGGTTGAGGTTAGAAGGGACTTCTGGAGGTCAGCTGGTCCAACCACCTGCTCAACCACGGCTCCCCAGAGCGGTCTGCCGAGGACCAGGTCCAGATGGCTTTTGAGTAACTCCAGTTGCAAATACCAAGCAAGACAGATGCCATTTTGCTTGGCCATTTTTCCACAGAGCTGTGTTGTGCATGGGACCAGAAATGCCTCACCTGCAACTGCACTGGACATGGAGACAGTGGACACCCAGTACCAGCAGGGACACCACAGCAGCCCACCTCAGCCTCTCCACACTACCCCCAGTGAGAGGCTGCCAACAGCTCTGCTAACACCACAAGGCAACTACTTTGCACTGCAGAAGTGTGATATCTGTGAGGCTGAAGCAGCCTTGGAAACATCTGAAGGCAAAGCAGCTTTGGGATATGAAGGTGGTATTTCAGAAGGGGCAGTGGCCAGCTTGCCTGCTTTTAAATGAGCTGTGATTGAGGAAATGGCAAGACATTTCCAAGTTGCAAACATGTCCATGTTTATCTTCCTTTTAAAGAGCTGAACAAAGTTGCTGGTTTTAATAAACTTGAGTTTGAATCAAACAAGAAAGCTTAAGGTCAAATCTTACTTGAAAGCAATCCTAGCAATCTCTGATTAAGAGGTGGCCAGATAAAATTTGATAAGACAAAATCTGATCCAGATTTTTTTAAATGCAGGCAGATTTCAAAGGCTGGGTCATTACTGAACGTGAGATTTCTGTGAATCAGCATGTTACATGGTCTGATGTATTGAGACTCAAACAAATGTTAGACATATGGAAAGACCTCTATATATAATGAGAGATGTAAAAAACAGAATGACTGTTTAACTCAGAAATAGGATAAGGAAGAGGGACACATTAGAGGTATATAAGGCAGCAAATAGCACAGCAGAGATAAGCCAGTGTTTCTGTTCACTTTCTATGAGACTATAATTTCTATTTACTGACACATAAGCACTAGAAAATTTTCTCCAAGCATGGGTAATATACCACTGTGCCACAAGGTACCTGTTCTTGAAAGAGCTTATAAAGGTTACAGAATCTAGAAAAAAATGTGTATTTATATGGATAATAAGCTATAAATCATGCTTAGTAAGTAAGCCAACTAATGCTTGGGGAAAAAAACGTCCCCTGTGGGCCACATATTTCCCAAAATGCCCTAAATGGAATTCTTGTACCTTGCTCTCAAGGACCTGTGGCTGTCAGTAAGAGCAGCAGGTGAGACAGGTCATAGATCTGCCCCGTGATCTGAAAAATTACTACATTCCTTTCAGTAGTAACTGCATCCCAGATATCCTTCTGCACTTGGAAAGAGCCACTCCGAATGTGGCCCAAGGGAACCGGATAAGCAAATCCCAGGGCCCCAGCAAACACAAAGCAATCAGTGGCTGGAACAACCCTCCTGCCCTGGAGGTTGCATTTGGTGTGGCTTGAAAAGGGACTCGGGGCAGCCCGTGCCAAGTGATTGCTGGCACTTAAATCAGTGGCCACTTGACTACGCTTCCCATGTCTGGTTTGGCTGGGGTCTGTGGCACGGCGGCACCGGCTGAGGGGCCAGGCAGGCGGGGTGGGGCTCACCCACAAACTACACATTTCTGTGGGGTTTGGTCAATGTTACAGTAATTCTTCGCATCCTTCACCAGGCTGGTAAGGAATAGCACTCTCACTCACAACCGAGAATGCAATCAGCCTCCTCCTTGCTGGATGGGAACTGTGTTAGGAGCCAGGCTGGCTCCATGAGACTGCTTTTCTGGGAGAAAAAGCAATGTGGCAAGAAATGTACATGCCCAGACCAAATGGCAGCAAACTTATGGTAAAGCCCCTGCATATAATCTATATTCTAATTAATACTCTGCATCATCTAATCAACAGAAATCTTCTGGCACGCATGGTCCAGTTTGCAAACTATTCAGCAGAGAGGCTTTTCTAGCCTCTCCATAGATCAGAGTAATTAAGCAAAGCTGCTGGAGGGGCTTCCCCCCGTAGCTTCTTGAATACTGGGAAGGGGGAATGGCACTGAAAAAACCCAGGCAACCTCTGGCAACCTCCCTCAGCCCTGGAAGGCTCTCTGGAACAGAAAGAGGAAAAAAATTGCCTTCCTTTGCTGCTGCTGTTGAGCTGGTCTCGGTCCCGTTGTCGTGGTGCCAGTGCCGAAAGCCCATCCTGCTTTCCTCGCACTGAGCGTACTGTCCGTCCTAGAGCAGATGCAAAGGCGGCACCGGGACCGCTCAACTTCAGAGTCTCTCCAGCAGCCTCCCAAGTAGAAGAGCACAGCTCTCCTCACAATATGCTGTGGGGGAGGAGGAAGGAAGGACTTTGGCCCTGTTTGCTTGTGCTAATTGATGGCTTCTGTTGCAGCTATTCACACTTTTAAAAGATGGTAACAAGTCTCCTGATTTAAAAGCAAAGAATAAAAAACCCAAGAGCCTCAGCAGTGCGTTGGGTGCAGACAAAGCTGCATTGAAGAGCACTCAGCAGAGGCGCAGCAAGGGGCTGGGCAGAAGAAACAACCCACCTGCAAACACTGAGCTCTGCACAGATGCACAAAAATCCTAAAATACTCTATTTGTTGGGATATACTGGGACAGTCTTCTCTGCAGCTGTGGGCTTGCAAGTCAGGGCTCAGCCCTGGCACTGGCCTGCTCTGTGCTCCACCTCTGTGCCTTACCTTGGCTCAGCTGTGGTGACTTCTGCCTTCTTTATAAAACAGGTTCTGTGCCTCTGACTTTAGTGCTCTCCAGGTGAGAAACATCTTTCTTCATGTAGCCTCCTCTCCGTGTACTGGGTCTCCTGTGCTGGTGTGGACAGGTGTCCTGGGGCTGTTTGGAGAAGGGCTCTGCACCTTTTCTCTCCCACCCTTTTCCTTGCAGGCAGACATTGTCTTCTCCTGCTGGGAGAGCACTGTACCTTGCTTAGCAGTTTACATGGTAAATCTATATTGCAAGTTGGAGGTGTGATCACAACACGCCTGGGTGAAACCCTGCTTGCTTTAATTTAGCGAGCTGAGATATTAATTTCAGAGGAAGAGGCAGCAGCATGCACTTTGGAGCCTATGGTCTGGGTGGGCTTGCAGAGCCTGTGGTGTTTCAGCTTCCCTGGCATCGGTACCCAGGCAGCTAGACGGAGCGAGCTGGGATGTGTGAATAAGCAGCACAGCAAGAGACAACTGCGCTGAGCAGAGGGAGCTGGGCTCCAGCCACACGCCAGGGACGCCACGGGCTCAGCGGGGCGAAGCCCGGGCACTGAACAAAGCCCTGCCGCCCACATCCACCCGCCTTCCTGGGGACCCATCAATGCACCTCCCTGCCCAGCAACTCAATAATTTCGCGTTAAGGAAGGCAGACCCGGTTCTCACAGGGAATTTATCTCTGCCAGAGGGACCCCTGGCAGCCGCCGAGGTGAGTCAGCTGCGGCTGGCTGCTCGTCGGGTGCCTCTGAAGCGGCCGCGGAGGGGGGAGGCTGTGTCCTCCCACCCTGCTTCCCTCCCCGCAGCCCTCAGCGGCATCTGCACAGTGGCCTTTGCTTATTCCTGCAGCCCTCCACACACTCATTGTGATTCACATCTGGGTGCATTCAGCCTGGTAATTTCTTATTCTGAGGAGGTCACCCAAAATACGTGTTTAACAGAAGTGCTCTCTATTTTTAACATAGAGAAACCTCATAAAAAGTCAGAAGATTAATGCAAAATAATAAACGGGATATTTAGTCATAGGTCTCCATCACATTCACATTATAAACAGTTCAGAAATTATTTCCACTTGTGAGACAAGATTTAACTGTAAATCATGGGAAATGGTGAGATATATATCGTCTGGAGCAGGGTGGTAAACATATTTCTGGGTCTGAAGGGAGAAAATAAAGCAAAATGTGTGTCGTAGTCGGGGTGGACCCTGAGCACATTTAAACCAAAGTGCACGTCACCCAGTCAGCAGCTGCTGTTCTCTGGAGCAGGACCACCAGCTCTCTGCTGAGGGCTCTTTCCTTTTAGCTGCACCAAGGAACACTTTTCTGCTGTGATTTTGTGGTACCCAAGGCTTTGTTACTGCTTTCTTCCCATGAAGCTGCTTTTATTCCAACTTAAGCTGTTCCTTAAGCAGCACGAAACCAGCTCACAACTTAAATGGCAAATGCACGGCAGCAACTTTCCTAGCTGCAGAAGGTGATATAGACAAATCTGTTGCTGATACCAGCAAGTACTGAGCTGAGCCCCTGCTTCTCATTTGGAGTGCATTGCCGTGTCTCCTCTGACATGTTTCTTCATAGCACTGAAAAAGAAGCACTTGGAGAAACAGCTTTTCTACTTGGAGAAAGCTTTGACTCCAGGGTTGTATCTCAAGTGCTGTAGTAGGTAATCAGCAGAAATCAAAGCCCTTACAGTTTTTTCCAATGCAGAAAAAGGAAAAATCAATTTATTTTAAGTAGTGGAAGCTGATATTTCAGTTGGTTAACCTGTTAGCCTGCTCCTGTTGGAAGAAACCTATGTAGGGTGAACACTTGTATTTCTCATTTATTTGTGGGTTTAAACCATCCAGTCGAGTCAGTACTGCTGGTGGAGCAGCCTCTGGTCCTCATGGGTCTGCTTCTCCTGTTGACTGCCCACCCTGAGACTCAGCCACCGTCCTCCACCAAACAGTGCTGCGGCTGTGCCTTCTCTTCTGGCTGTGTGACTGCCACAGACAGGGAACAGTCTGCTTCAGTTGGTGCCCTGCTTACCCAGTGAGTAAAACAAGGAGGAAACAGCAACAGCTTTGAAAGGGGGGCAGCCCCAGCCTGGGAGCAAAGCAGCTCTCCTGGTGCTGAAAACAAATAGGATGAGGAGAGGAGAAAGAAGCTGTTGGGTTGTACCTAGCCAGGGAGGCTCGAGGGTCTGACAGGTTGAAAGCTTGAAAGGTGATAAGAAATAGATACTTCTCAGACCTTTTACCCTGCTTTTCCTGAGTAGTTTGCTGGTCTCCACAGACTGCTTCATGCTGCAGTTTTCTTGCAAGTTCACGTATATAATACTTCACAACTGAAATATTATATTGAAATGTAAAGCAATTTTAAAGCTAGTGTTTACAATACAATACAGCTGGTTTCCAGCATTAGGGAAATTTTAAGATTGAAGTAGAGTGGCTCTAACCTTACCATGTCCACCTGAACGCACAAGCAGTGCTACAGAACTGTATCCCCCTTCACCTCCCTCCTGTCTCCTCTCTCCTGGGCTTACCCGGCTCCAGAAAACATTGCCTTGTGATGCACATAATTTTTTCCACTAACTGGAAATAGGAATCTTGCTCTATCCATTAGTTACTGTATATGCAGTTTGTATATATAATATTTATATTTTTCCCCAAAGTTGTGAAATATATAAAATATAATTCCTCTAGCTGAGAGCTCATCATTCCCATGACAAGGTGCAATCAATAAATTATGCACCACTTGTGGTTATTCTGCATGTCAACTCATATTTCCATGTCGCTGTCCTGACTGTTACTGAGTGTTTGTGTTGTTGTACCTTTCCACCTCCTCAGTGTTGATTTAGGAGTTATTATTCTGGGCTCATAGTAACTGCAAGAAAATCAAGTTCCAAGTGTTTCTGCCAAAAGAAGGAAATGAAATGAGCAAGTCAACAGAAAATTCCACTTGTCAAACACCATTTGCTTACGACTACGGCTTTGTTAAGGAAACTTGCATTCGGACAAATTACCCGAAGGAAACAATTCGCCTTTGCGCTGGGATAACCCTCGTGCCCGGCAAGGACTCTTGGTCGCGACAGCTGTGGTCCTCAAATGAGCGAACAGGAAAAAAAACCAAAGCCACTTCTGACACTTACAAATTATATCTCCTGAATAATGCATGACTCATCCAGATTGGCTACAGGAGGGGGGTACGGGGGGGATGCTTTTTCAATGGACAACCAGACGGATGAGGATTGTATTATAAGAAGAGTTTGACATACCAAGAAGGGAAAAAAAAAAAAGGGAAAAAAAAAAGCCCAAGTACTCACACACACTTTGAGATTGACTGTCAAATCATTTCACATCTGTACCTAAAGCAAACAGACATAATGCTAACAGCTTGCTGGAGCTCAGAAATGCCACCCACTAATCAGTCCACCTGTGGAATTCTCAGTCCATCTTGCAAGTCGTGTACCCGATTGCCAAGATGCCTGACAAGAAAATGTATATTAAAATGTTGAGTAAGACTAGAAATACAATGTGGTGTAGTATAAACAGAATGCACTTGCTGGGCGGGAAAACAGAGATGCCTTCTAATTCCTCTCACCATGACCCGGTGCCGCTTGCTCCTGCCTTTGCCGGCACCGGGTGGCAGAGACTGCTTGCCGCCCGAAAGTCTCCTTCACCTCCTGTGCATGATTGTGTCTCGCTCTGCTTTTGTGCAAAAATAATACATAAATAACAAAATAACTACCCACTCTTAAAGCCTCTATCCATCTTAATGAATTGGGGCTTTTTTTGTTTTGGTTTGGTTTTTTTTGCACATGGATATCATTAACAATTGCTTAAATATAGGCGTTGGCAAGATAAGTCTCAGCAAAAAAATTAGTGAGAAATAATCTCTCCTGTGTGATGAATGCACCCTTCGGGGTAAAACAAAGAGGTAATTCAAAGGAACGGTTTGTTGAGATGGTGCGTTGCAGGAGCACAATTCTTCCGGGCTAAATTACATTGAGGATTACAGCAGCGGATTGCCAGTCGCTGTTTAACATGCTGGCAAAATGATCATTTTGCTCTTTTCATCTCCAAAAGGAATATAAAGGAATAAAAGGAGAAAGTTTACTGGGATTGTAAGAGAAGGCAAGAAGGGATGGGGAATGCCCCAGGGAGGATAATTATTCTGTGCAAGGCACCATCAGAAGGCTACGGGGTTTGTGGTGTAGCGGGAGGCGGCATGGCACAATTAGATGCTTTAGCTTCTCTTTTCTACACATCCTGAGCTTTTCCATTTGCACGGTAGCCGTTTTCTCTCTCAGAGTACAAAATGCTATTTTAACATCTGTTCTTTTAAGGCTATTTGCTCTGGGAAGGCAGTGTGTTTTGCCATAAATTTAGGTCATTAATTTGTATCTGTTCTTTGTTTATTTAAGAAACAGGACAAAAGGGCAGCTGCTGAAACATTTGGCTGTGCCGAGGGGTAGTGGGCTCGGCATGCTGGAGTTGTGTGCACGACCAGCTTGAGTTTGCATCCGCAGCTAGAGGACAGATCTTTATGGGAAACCTTTGCCAAGGCGTGTGGTGCTCCCCTCTCCAGCACAGCCCTGCCTTCCTCATTACCTGCGTGTGGAGGGGCTGCCGTGCACAGGGACAAACACAAATGGGGGCCACGTGCTGGTGCAAAACAAAAACCTGGGGAGTTGTATGGGAACTCTGGTCTTGCTGTTGTTTCTGGGAGAGGTTTATAAAGGAATTTTTTTAAACTGTGCTAAGTCAGATGTCTGCGGTTGGCTACCAAAGGTAACAGGCTACAAGCAAGTCTGACCTATATAATTAGACATTTATAAACAGAAGCACAATAACACCCAGCAAATTAATTGTTCACAGCATTTAATGCTCTTAAATTGCTCATTAAGTGCAGAATGATTTCAGGGGTATTATTGATATTATGAAGCAATAAGAGAGGTTTTATTCATTCTTAAAAGCCCAATGGACTCAAACAAATTGAATGTGTGTGAAAAGGTCATTTTTTGCTTGCAACATCTTCTAATATATTTAATCAGATCAAACAGAATCAATCACTCAGGTATCTTGAGGCATCTTTTGTTTCCATATTCCCATTTGATACAGATAAATGGGTGTCTCTCAGAAAGCCTGGCATTACCATCTAGGCGTGAGAAGCTGAAGTTTCCAGTTAGAGCCAAAAGCTGAAGAAGTGCTGGTGGGGGCACTGACTGGCATACAGTGCCTGCAGCCCAGCTGCAATCCAGCTCTCTGCTGCTCTCTCACTTCTCCCCTGAGCCCACAGAAACCAGAGAAGATATGTGTCAAGTAAGTCACTGCAGTGTGTCACTGTTGTTCAGATCTGGTCTGGCTTCTTCTGGGGACAACAGTTGGTCTCATGGCAGCAGCATCAGGGCCCAGTTTGCAGAACTGGTCCCCAAACCCAGACTCAGTATATTCTTCATTGACACTGATCTTTAGAGAAGAAAATTAAAGGCATTTCTGATGGTTCAAAGTATGTCTCATTGCCATTTGTGTTTGGCAAAGAATTTCTCTGATCTTTGCTGGGTGTTTATGTGCTGTAAATCTTAAAGTGCTCCGGGTGCCCAGACACACACAGTAGCTCTCAAGGGCAGATTTAAAAACCAATTTAGGCTTTTACTTCCTTAATCAGTGGGAAGGAGCACCTAAATGTCTTTATAAATCTGGCTCTGAATCAGGCACTACTGAGGAGCATACTATTCAGCAAAATCCCAGTGTAACCATTATAAAAGGGATGAAACCAAAAATGTTTCACGGAAATGTTTGGAGTTAATTCAGCATTTTTTACAGATCCACCACCTTAAATACTGAGAGTAAGCATTATTAAAACCGTAATCTTGCCACAGTTTGACTCCTGACCTCTAATATCAAGGTCCTTCTGATTGCCACCAGATTTGAGGTGAAGTTCGTGTCTCATTTCTGCTCCCCCTGACCCCACTACTACTCAGTCCTTGGAAGATTTTTTTTCCCAACTTACCCATAAGGCAGGTTCTGCTGGCCCCTCTTGCTGCTCTTTATTTCCAAGGCTTCAACCATGTTCATCCCAGATGTGAACATGGCTCAAGACAGGTGGGCTCGGAGCCAGAAGGAACCAGGGCTGACTGAGAGAAGGAGTCTGGAAAGGAAGAATGGGCTGAAGTGAAGAAAAAGTGGAGAATTGGGGTTTACAGGAGCCTGTAGGGTGAGCAGCCCAGGTTGAAGCCCCTAGAAGCAAACACCTGAGAGAGGGACAGGGTTGAGGATTGCAAGGGTCAGGCTCAGGGGAGCTGAGACTTTAGTTTGGTCCTCAGTGGACCTTAAGGTCCACCACAGCTGTTAATGTGCACCTCTGCTCTGCCCCAGACACCCCAAATGGGAGGGATGTGAAGCTGGGCTACTGTGAGCAGTAGATAATCCAGCACAGAAGTCTGTAGCAGTGTTTGCTTCACAATGTGATGAAGAAACAGTTAAAATTAAATTTCTCCAAGAGCATTTTTGGTGTGAAAGAGGAAGAAGGAGTAAGGAGATGGGGAGGGGGGGTCTGTCAGGGTTTCATGTTCTACAGCAAAGGCAGCCCATATGGGTAGAGGAGAGATTTTCCTTTATTGCTGCTCCCCAGACACTGCTGGCAGAGAAGGTGCAAAATTATGTCTTAAAATTGGACTCCTTGGTGGACCACAGAGCAGATCAGTATAAAAGCTTGGGTGGGAGGGGATGCCACCTGGGATTCTGGAGGGCTTCTTATCCCATGCGTACTCCAGAACTGGACATCTATGTGGGACAGCTCACTTTTATCTGTCCAGGTGATTTGATAAAAGAGAGCAAGAGGCAAAACAGATAGGAGAAAGAGGAGTAAATGAACAGTTCAGGGAATCAAACTAAAATTGTCCAACTTTTGTGAAATAAGGACCTTCAGGAACACACAATGTTTTGTGAAAGATGTGGATGATCATTGACATGTGTTTTAAATTCAATTTTCACTGAAAAATATTATTTCCCTGTTTCAAATAATACAACATATTGTGAGTGTAAACTATTTCATCTCTGTAACTCAAAGGGTAAAGCCTACAGCTCTTGCTCATTCCTTACTCAAATAACACTCCTACTTACTTATGGATAAAGAAGAGATTCAGAAAGAGAATTAAATGCTACATGGGTGAGAAGCAGGACTTAGGCCCAGATCTGAGAAATGAATGGTGTGTACTATGTAAGGTTATGTTTGTTTTTTTAAAGAATGGGCTACTCTGTTTGAAACATGTCAAAACTCCTTTGTGGCTTTTGCTTTCTTCAGGTAGAGTGAAAACTAGCAGCTGCAATGGGAAGATGAAATGCTTGAACCAAAATGGCTAATTCTCCATTCAAAAGCAACAGGTGGCTTGCTGAAGGTGGCAGAGGCAGTTCCTCTGCTAGCTGGGAACTAATTTACTGGTTATTACATCCAAGAAAGCAATGTGCTTTGCACATGTAACCTCTCTGCACTTTAACATCCCCATCTGTAAAAGGAGAGCAGCTAAGCTCAATACTCAGCTTTCTGAAGCGTTTTGGAGTATTCAAATGAAAGCCTTGCATAGATCAGTGTGCGTGTGTGTACACCAAAATATACACACTTATATGTGCAAATACACAGATGAGGGGTTTTTTTAATTACATGTATTGCATATTTATATTTATGTTTGTATTTACATTCAATTCCAGTTTCACTCATGTCACCTCCGTATAAATGCTCCTTTCAACCTATGTCTCACCATCTTTTCTACATCATTTTAAAGTACTGAAATGTCTGAGTAGATTATTCATTTCATGCAGAAGTCATTTCTCTGAGTACAAAACTTAAAAATGTCTAGTTGGAAAATGTATAAGGGAAGAAGAAATTTAATAGCAATAAAGACTAATTTCACTAAATTCTGTGTTGCTTTGATTACAGGAGAGATACACTTTCAAACAGTATCCTGCCCTTTATTTTCTCTGCTAACACTTTGAACTTCCTTGCAGTAGCATGAGGAGATTATTCTGTAGGAGATATTTCATGTTTTCTTACTATTTTAAACCAATTTTTTTGTATTTGAAGAAGTGTCTCATACTCTATTTACATATGCAGCTGTCTCAGAAACATGAGTGAATTTGGCTAGCTGCTTTGGGAATAGGTCGTGCTCCTATGTAATTTTTTTTCTTCAAACTAGTGTATTTTTCATCAACGACACTTCACAACAGGGAAGAACGGGTGTCAGGTTTCAGTCTCATATGTTCTGCAATTTTACATTCTGTGGCAATGCCCACGGTGCTGGAATAATTTGAAACAGAACTACAATCTTTCCAAGTTTTGTAGAATAAATGTTTAGAATTGGTAAGAGTTTTGAAATGCAAATGTCAAATTTTTTTTTCCGAGCAGTATGTGATTAATTCTTACAGTACTAACAATGCTTGCCTGTGCATGGAATCAGTGATGGGGATGGAGATAAGATAACTGCAGGTAACAGAATTGTGGGTACAATTTTGGGCAGTGAACATGCACATTATTGAAAAACTGAGACCCAGCCCCTGAGGAAGTGATGTCAAGCTTGGCAATTAAAGAAATTCCCACACCCCTAAGTTCCCCGGAATAATGCTCTGCAGGACTGTCACCATAAACCCAGCTCTGCCTAATCTCCATGGAGTAACTCCTGCAGACAGGGAGCCCAGAGAAACCAGCCTGGCAAGAGTCTTCCCAAGAGGACACCCAGGGACAACCTTAATGTTAAATTGCAAGTCATACGGGGTCACTGGTACCAGATCCACCATGGTTCCAGCTTCAGTCAGGGCTGTGGAAGGACAGGGAGGCACAGGCAAGGTGAGGTCTCATCTTGTCAAGAGCTTTGACTCATCCCATTGCAGACAATCACAGTGATGTGTGAATTGTCACTTACAGTCTTGATCCACATGAAGAGTAGAGAGGCCAACAACCTCCTCCCTCAGTCAGAGGTGCTACTTGTACCTCTGGCAGCAATGGAATGGGCCAAGAGCATCCAGCACTGAACTGATGTCTTTCCTACCTGGATGAGAATCACCACATGTGTGGGGGAGCTTGATAGCCCTTGCCTGACCTGCAACAGCTGGGTTTCACTCCCCTGCACCACCTGGCTTTGCTTACCAACACTCCAGGAAAAGGAGGAGTCCTCTGGCTCCAGCTGCTGTGTGGGTGGCCAGGGAATCAAGCTGTGTGCTAAGGACAGGTGATGAACAGGCTGCACACAGGAGATGAAACAGGAAGGGCAATAAGACTTCCTGGACATGTAGCACTGGAGTGGAGTCCCTGCTGGCCATGTGGTGTGACAGGATCAGCCACAAGACTGGGAGGGCCCAGTTCTAACACAGATGATGTGAAGCAAGTTCAGAGCTGTAAGCCTGAGAAGCAATCAAAGATGGCACCTGGGGTCAAAAGAGGCTTCAAACTTCTTTTTAGCTGGACTGCTGCCATCAGTCTTTGTAGGGAACAAGGAGTCATGGGCATGCCTTTCATGTCAGAACTCCTTTTAACTTTCCTTCCTTCTCCTTCCTTCAACAGCAACAGAAGAAAGTCTCTCCCACTGTTGTTCAAATACTCCCTTCATGGTTTTGGTAGCAGTTGCCACTCCAAAGAGCCCTCTGTTACATCTTCTTGGGAAGAGTACTCAGCCTCCAAAAGCCATTAGCTCACAACATCTAAGCAGCCTGAGTGCTTGTGCTCTCTGGAGACACTGCTGGGACACCTTCCTCTCCTGAGTGACCGCATGCAGCAGGCTGTGACACAGACAGAGTGAGGAATGCCCCAGTTCCTCCACTCTGCCAAATCTTCCCATTCCTGTACCCTTTCCCATCCCTTGCATTTGGGCATCACGCCTAAAACAGGGACAGAAGCAAGTATGAAAACCTGCCCCTGGCCCTCCCATTTGGGTTTGTCAGTTCAAAAAAAAGTGAGGGTGGGCATCAGAAATATACACATTTCCACCAAATTTCTCTGGATTTCAGAATTTGTTTTAATGCTAATTCTATTTCCACCTGACAGCTTCTCCATTTAATTCTTACTATGGCAGTAAAAACAAAAAGGGCTGTGTGGCAGGCAGAAATGTGACCTTTTAGGTTTTCTTCCACCATGTTTAAATAAAAATATCCAGTAATATCTATGCAGACTGCAAGCCAGTGATGGGTCTTGCTGTGGCTTCTCCAAGTAGTGACTTCCAGAGGCCAGAGCTGGAGTCCCTTCTTTGTAACCGAGCTGCTATATAGCAGTGAGCTTGGCTCTACCTGAATATTTCCCCTTGGAGATTATGCCAGTTAACACAGCTTTCAAACACAGAGATCATCATCTGTAAATATAACATTTGTCATCTAAAGACTTCAAAAGCCCTCTTGTTTCTTGAAAAGGATGTTCAGTGTAAGAATCAAGAGAGATACATTAAAGATAAGTTGGTATTATTATCTACAAAGATTAGCTTAAATGAATAATCTTGGAAATTGCTAGCAGTTTACTTTATTGAAATCCACTGTGAATGTTTCCCAAACCACGCTATCTTTATGCAGAATATTATAAATGGTTTTTTCATGTTTAAGTTGTAAACAGTAAATTTTGTATTTTAAAGTCCTTCAATGTGTTATTTGGGGATTTATCTTGATGACTTTCTTGATACTTACAAGGAGTAAAGAATCTGTCTCTCTGCTTATAAAGAGAAAACAGCTCATGTGATGTGAAGCTTTGTCAAATGCATAAAAAGCTGCCTGGATTAATTACTCTACTTTTGCTACCATTAAATACAAAATTAGTGATTTCAGCTGTGTCTTTAAAGTACAAACAGGGTAAAAAAAGGTTCAAATATAATACTGCTGTAAATCTATTTCTATATGACTACAGTGTCATAGAACAGGATTTAACTCAAACAAGGAGGAATTTTAAGTATAACTACAGGCATTGAATTGTCTTCAATAAAGACACTGTAGTAGCACAGGTTATTTCAAGCCATAATATAAGTGCAGGATAATTTAAATTAATATAAAGGATCCTTTGGGGGTTGTATTTTTTAATTGCAATTATACAATGAATATTCGATACCTATATTTGGTATATAATGAGGATTAAAGCTATATTCCCCAAACAGAGGTTTAATAACAATGTAAACTACTGAGAACTTCATTAGAGTGGCTAAGGTATTAGAAATTAGATTTAAATTCTAATGGCCGAGGGGAAAATCAGAAACTTCAAACACCTCTCCTAATATAAATTGCAATATTCCAGTATAAAACATGAAGAATTGATGTGAGCCTCAATCAAAGTGCTAAAAAGCTGCCTTTGAAACCAAGCCATCCCCGAATGAAAACCCTGTAGCTGGAGACCCTGCCCTCACTCCGAGGATTAGCGTGTGAAAGCCCAGCTCCGCTGGGAGCCCTGCACAGGGATCCATCGGCGGCCCCTGGCCGGGCTCCTGCCCGCAGCTGGGGAGCGCTCGGAGCGGCTCAGGGTGGTGTCGGCGCTGCCAGGCATCCCCGCCAAGCCGGGCATTGCACCACAGACCTTCTCAGCATAAGCCCCCACAGCTTTTGCTAAAGAGCAAGTCTCCTGGGCTGAGACAAGAGCAGACTCCTACTTTGCAGCGCAGCCGTAGAGCAGGATGTGCGATGCTCACTGACCTGTGGGTATATTAAGGATTATGTAGAGCGTTTGCATTTGCTCCTTCTCCCCGAGTCAGCTGTGAGCCCAAAAACCTGTCCTGGTCCAACAGCAACGCCACTTGCCCAGGGTGCCACTTGCTCAGCCACTGCTGCTCTCTCTGGGAGAGTCCTGCGTGCTGTGCTGAGGTGCCAAACACTCTCTGGGCTGGCAAAGCATGATCCGTCCTCTGCCTCATCCCATTTTATAGAGGCAGTTGCAGTGCCTATGGCACTGGTGCAGAGTTGAATAGCTGTGAGGTCCTAGACTTTTATACTATGGTTTCAGTAATTTGAAAAGAAGAGTCATAATTTTCAGAAACGGACCTTCACAAGGATCCTAAGTCAGTCTTTGAGCTCTAGACAGGTATTAGAAAACATAAAATAATTAACAACTCCCTTAAGGTTCAGTGGCCTTTCCAAACTCAGGCTACATATTTTCATAAATACGCCTGCAAGCCAGCGTCCAGTGTCAGGTGCCTTCTTCTGCCCACCTAAGGTTAAACGAGCAGCTCACCTCCTTACAACCAGAAAAGTTTTCCCCACCACACACTGGGGACTCCTGTGCATCACAGTGAGGCCATAGGGCACACATTCCCACCTGCCTGAATCCCATTCTGCAGCAGGAGGTCCGCCTCCAGGTATTTCATGTTGGGATCAGTCTTACAGTAAATAATTATTGCCAGATGCAAATGCATCCAAGGTGTCTCACAGGTTGCTCCCCTCTCCCCTGACAAAGGCTTTGAGGCAGCTCACATCCCTTGAACACATTTTCTACCACATAAATAAGTCTAAGTACACGCCTGTCTTTTCATGAGCAGACAGTGTTATTTCCAGCTGCAGCAGTTTGCGTCACTTGACTAAGAAGCTAAATATACTTATCTATACATCTATATGTATAGATGTGTGCATGCACGTGAGCATATACCTACACTATATGTGGATGCACGCAGATCTACATGTATGCAATTGTGTGTATTTATGCATAGATTTATCTGTCTGCCTTCACCTGTGTGCTGGCCAGGACAGGAGGGCCAGAGCACGCATCCTGTCCTACCTTAGCAAATGGCATCATCTGGGCGCTGCCTGTCATGTGTCACATCCAGAAATTAATTATATACCTGCAAAGTGCAAAGCAGTGCCTTCTCTCAGCTCCAGTTGCTTTTGTTTTTACTTCTTTATTAATCATCTTCCGCTTATATGTGGGAGAAGATTCTGATGATGAATATGTGTTAAATAATTTGCAAGCATTCATTTTTTTGTCCTGGTTTTCCAATGTACCAAACTGGCATAAATATTGGCAAAATTTCCTTTAATCCTCTAAGGGATCCATGCCTTGCTCTCCATCCTGAGTCCTAATCTCTCTAATACGTTGTTGGGTCAGTTATCCAAGATGGAGTGCGCATATCCTTTCCTGATTAATTTTCTTTCTCTTTCCCTTTTGCCAACATTGCCTTTGGTGGGAGAATTGCCCCCTCCCTCTCCACTCATCAGATAAATCTGTGTCCCACCCTACACAGAGGGGAGAATGGATGGAGTAGCTAGAATTTTTAGACATGAAGTGGTACCTTTGCGGGTCCCTAATTCACCCTTCCAAGTCTCGTAATTGCCAACAGAGGTCTTTTTTCCTTCTCATAATGTACAAAATGATCTGCCCTTTTATGATTGCCTTGAGAATATCCCACAAAGCTGACGGTGAGGGAGCAGATGCCTCATTCAATTCCAAATAGAAGGAAATCTGTTGTCTCAAATAATCCCTAAATTCAGACACTTTCAGCCAGCTATTATCAAGAGACCACATTTTAAGAGCAGATGTGTTATTAAGGCTGAGAAATGTTATGAGTACTTCGTGATCTGACAAATGAATTCAGGCTATCCAGCATTCCAACATTTGATCTTTTAATAATTCAAAAAATGAAATGGAAACTGCTGAGCTGGGGGGGGGGGGGGGCTGGAGGAGGTGGGGCAGGGGGTCCATTCCACAAGACACCAACCTGGAATTTTAGGGCTCACATTTTCCGGAGAGCATTGCCAGTGCATATTTGGGGTGCCTGATGCCTACATCAATATATAATTTCTTCCCTGTGATGGCTCGGCCTCTGCCTTACGAGTCAATCTCGTATGTTTGCCACCCATCCAATGAGAAGGTTCATTTGGATATAGCGGCATTTAGAGGCTACTAAAAAGGCGAGTCTGGTTCTCATCTCACTTCAGCGTGTGTGACTGTGCTGCCTGCTATAGCACTTCTGCTTCCCACATGTGTGAGGGAGCTTAGACACGGGGCTGGGGTCGTGCCCAAAGGGCGTGAACAGTCCATAAAAGTTTCCCTTGCCAACGTAACAGCTAACTTGCATTTCACCAGGCGGCACATAAAAACTGCTGAAACCATCTTTAAGGGGTGTCTGGAGAAACTGCTCATTTTCTCTCCTGATGTCGAGTTCCTCCCTCCAGCTGATGTTTGAGCTGGTGTCCTCAGGGGCAAACGACGCCTGGCTGCCTACACGGGCAGCAGACAAGGAGTGAGCAGCACTGCAGTCCCATGCAATGGGGAAGTCCACAAGCAAATGTGTGCAAGAAGGGCAGGAAGGCACAGGGTAGGAGGTGCCGAGGCACCACTGTCTAGACAGCAACCAAATGAGCAGTCTGGGTCTGTGGAGAAGCATGCGTGGCTGTTTACCTGGCTGCAGTACTTCAGCTCACTCGTCGCTGGCACTGCCCACAGAACAGCTTGCTGTGGGTTACTTGGCTCCAGGCTGGCACCAGGAATGTTTTGTCCTACTCACAGACACAAAAGTGAGGAAGTCTCTCCCTCACCACTTAGTTTCTGGGTTTGGTAGCATTGACTTCACAGGTTCCCCTTCCCCTTCTGAGTCATTTGAGCTTCCAGTACTCTATAGCTGCTATCTGGGGAGAAATGCAAGCTGTGACAGACATACTGAGCCTTTTCAGCACCCACAAACTCTCTGCTCCTCTTTGTACAGCTCCAAGATGATGAAAAAGTTTGTCAATTTTGAAACTTTCACCAACTCTACTGGGGTCCCTGTACAGAGGACAGCAAGTACATACCACCCTTGTCAGGATGCAGACCAAGAAACCACAGGTCTGTGAGGGTTAGTGGTTTCTCCAAGAAAGAAGTGCCAGAGTTGGAAATCAGAGGCACACTTATATCACCTGGGCTGCACTGCCACTCAACAAAACCACAAAATATGCAGATTTCTTTCTGTTCACATGTTCTGGACTACACACACCTCTAGATATTTACAGTGGGAAGTCCTCAGGAGAGGAAGGCATACAAATCCCTAAAAAAGAAAAAATTCCAGTTAGCAACTGCATTGCCAGAGACCATCCCTTCATCAGGAAAGCTGCAGATGAAGTTTTCAGTGGTGCCTAAGTGACACAGGTACTCAGACTAAAAACCCTTTTATGCACTTCTGGGATTCCTGCTCAGCATTCCCACAGGAAACATTTCTGATTTTCTTCAATTTCCCCTTTTGGTGTTTTCTATTAACTTTGACTCTTGCAGATTTGAAGATGGAGAAAGGGACCAAAGCCCACAGGTGAGGCAGGGGTGCAATGATCTTGGGGAGCCTTTAGGAATGTCTTGTAGCACCCACATCCCTACTAGACTGGATTTACCGGCAGCAAGAACATGCTGCATTAGTCCAGGAACCAAAGCCAAATGCTGCTCAGACATGCCATCTGCAAAAAAATAATTATACCCTCCTCCACACCATTCTGAGATTTTTACTTCAGTTTGGTCACTCTGAGCTTTTCTGATCAATAGAGAAAGCCTTCTGCCTCTAAGCAGGTTTGTTCAAAAAGCATATTTTGACATCTTTTACTTCTGAGCTGGAAAAGAGGCAGCCTGCATAGAAACCTAGTTTTCTTCACTCAGATGTACCACATTTTAAATTCAGAAACAAAGAGATGTACATGGATAAGTGAAAGCACATCTTGCAGAGATCATCCAAGAGCTCCTACATTTTTCAGACTGCCACCACAAGCACAACTTGCCGACCACTTCATCTGAGGGAAGAAATGAGAAATTATGAGGGTCACCAAGCACTCCGTGTATCTCCAAGTGCTGCAGCTATTTAACGAGATACTTTTTGCAGTGGCGACCCCAGGAGAAGGGCCGTGCTCCTCCGTGGGCTCTGCACGCTACACTGCCTGTGCACTGAGGTGGCTCGGCCACCACGGAGAGGACGAGTTAGCAAACCCCCCCAAACAGAGACTGTTTCCCGACAGCCGGGACTGGGGTGTTATCCTCATGTTTGTGATTCTTTTTCACAGGAAGATTGCAATGTGTGGGGTTTTTTTTTTCCTTTCTTTTTAAATGCACATTTAGTCTCAGCAGTAATGCAGGAGATCTGAGGTGCTAATATATGATGTGAGGAAGGACTGAAGTCTCCTGGGGGGTGGGGGGGGCGGTCTTTTTGGCAATGACTTGCCTCAGAGAGGGATTTGAATGAGGAATGCTACGTGCGCCAAATATCACTTACAGGACACACGCACGCAGAGGTGAAATCTTGGTGCACGGAGGGAGCTTCCCCTCTTCACAGCACTCCGCTCATGACCCTTTTTCCCCATCCCTGGGATGCTCATCCCATCCTGGTTTCTCCATTTCTCTCTTCTCAGCAGCCACTCAGTGCTTCCCCAGCAAATTCTTCTGCAGGTCAGAACTACTGGTAGACACAGTGCTGCAGGGACAGGACTGGCACACATCCAGGTCATATCTCAAACGGACAGGATTTAATATGTGCAAGAGGCTGGATTTGTGGGTGGGGGTTAGAAAAGCTGTGATTTCCAAACTGGATACCTTACTCCTCAGGACAAGCAGTGATGCCAGGTTTTCTGCTGCAGATGTAACCGTCATGTCGTTGGCACAAGCAGCCCCACCAGGTTGTACCAGTTCTAAATCAGTTACTAAAATAAATAGCAGTACTAGTTAAATTAGTTATTTCTGGTCAGAAAATGAAGACAAATTAGCAAAACTAAATCAAATATAGAAAAAAAATATCCTGACATTTTAAATTAGGACTTTTTTTTCAAGTCGAGATTCTGAAATGGAAAGCAAAGGTTTTAAAAAAGCACGCAGTAGACATTTTTAAAAATGGATGAGCCTACACACGCTAACTTTTCCCCTATATTCTACTATAATAAAAGAGATCTCTGTGATCAAAGCTGATTCTATCAAGGGTGTTACGATAGGTGTCCTTGTAGCCTGCACATACACTCTTTTCAGTATGAAAGCCCAAAATCTTTCTAATTGCTTTGGAGGTTTATGAATGCTAGACTGCTTGGTCAGAATGTATTTAAAGGTTAAAATCAGAGCAATGCTTAGATTGCTAGGTAGGGTATTTGACAGACAATTTGCTTTTGGTTGTCCACATGTTTCTGGATAGACCTGAGGAAGGAATGTGTGGAAAGGAAACCTCTAGTCAGTAGGCTTAAATTTGCTGCTTAGCACATTTAGTAGTATCATAGAATCACAGTATGGGTGAGATTGAAAGGGAACTCTGGAAATCATCTTGTCCAATCCCCCTTTTCAAGCAGGGTCATCTAGAGCTGGTTGCCCAAGACCAGTTAGCTTTTGAGTATCTCCAAGGATGGAGACTCTACCACCTCTCTGGGTGTCCTGGTTTAAGGCAAATATTTAGGAGGAAACCTCTGGAGGGTCTCCTCTAGGAAGAGCCGATTCCAATCGCCCCTCCCCCTACCGGTCCGGGAAGAATTTCCTTAGAGAAAAGTGGAAAAAACTATTTATTTAACACATAGAATATTTACAAGTATAGGGAAAAATTGGATAATATGAAAACAATGAAACCTCTCCTTCCTCTGAAGAGATGGTAGATTCAGAGTCCGTCTGAGTCCGATTCAGTTCTCCAGTGGGGGGACGATTGCCGGGCCCGGCTGTAGCAGTCGGCGAGGGTGGGGGAGGGGCCCCCCGGGCGTTCCCTGGTGTCCTGGGCTCACGCGATGCCAGCCCCACAGAATCCCGGGGAAGGAAAGAAGCCCCAGGGTCCGGGGTGGAGGGGAACCCGGCCGCGTGCAGACCCCGCTCTCTTGACCTTGGTTCGTAGTAATCTGCGGGACGGGGGGCGATGATCCCGGGGAGCTGCGAGTTCCGGCCGCGCTGGAGCCACGCGCTCCCTCCTCTGCTCTTCTCTTCTTGCTTCCTGCTGCCGCTCCGCCTCTTCCTCCACCTTCACTCCCACCGTCCTCCTTAGACCAACCCAAAGCTGCAGAACTTAATGTCCAGCACAAGCCAGGGGACGATTGGGGATACAAACAGGCCACATGGCTAACCCAGGACACTGGGCAACCTGTGTCAGTGCTCAGTCAACTGCACAGTAAAGAAGTGCTTCCTGATGTTCAGACAAAACCTCCTGTTCCAGCTTGTGCCCATTGCTCATGGTCTTGTAAGTAGATTTCACTGGAAATAGCCTGTCTCCATCTTCTTTAGACCCTCCCCTCACATATTGGTATAAATTAATGAGAACTATCTCTGAGCTTTCTCTTCTCTGGACTGAGCTGTCACAGCTTTTTCAGCCTTTTCTCCAGACCGTTAATCACCTTCATGGCCCTTGGCTTGATCATCTTCAGTAACTCCATCTTTCTCTTACATTGGGGAGCCCAGATCTGGACACACAACTCCAGCTGTGGTCTTACCAGTGCTGAAGAGAGGAAAGATCACTTTCCCCAGCCTTACAGCAGCACTCTTCTCAGCACAGCCCAAGATATTGCTATCCTCCTCTGCCGCAGGGACCTGCTCCTGTTGAACTGGGAATCCGTCAGGTCCCCCAGCCTTTTCCTGCAAAGCTGAGTCCAGCCAGTAGGCCCATGGATGAAACATAAGGAATGTTAGAGAGCACAACTCTAGGAGGCAGTTCGCTGTGTTTAGAAGGGTTTTTTCAGTCATAATGTGCTGTGGTATCTTGAATAGGCAGATATGCAGGGTACACTGCTCTCTGTAGTGATATGTAGGGCACTCTGTCATCAGTAGTGGCCAGAGTTAAGGTTCACAGAGCTCTAAGACTGAAGCTTTCAAGTATATTTTGAAATATCTTGAAAACTTTGTCTTAGTTTAGAATTTCCAAACTGAATATGAAACAGACTCAACATAGGAGACTATTTTTTCCCTTGTAGTACATATCTGCATTTACAGCCTAAGTGTGTTAATTAAGCTTTTGATATACAAGTTTTTAGGGATTCCTTCCACTACATTTTCTTCAAAATGGTCTTGGGTAAATCTTGCTTGTGAAGGGAGATCATCTTTATTCTGAGCAAAAAAGTAGGGGGGAAAAAAAGTCTGTTCTGTGAAAAGCTTATGTGCTCTGCAGGAGTTTATTTGTGGCAGTAACAATCACAGAAGGAGTTCTGGGTGATAAATATGTCCAAGCCTTCAGTGGCAGATCTTTATCAGTGCTGTAATGCTACACGGTAATAATGCTCTATTGTCAAAGCATCTGGATTTTCCCATGGGCGGTGTTTCTTCATCTGTGAACTCCAAATTACACAAACCCTGTGACCACTTGTTTCAATATGTAACAAAATTTGGTGACTTTAAGGCATAGTTAAAGTATACACTTTCCTGAAATTTAAAATTTCAATGTCACTACAGCACCACCCAAAAGTCAGAGTACTAAGGCCACTATAAATAAGAATATTTCTAACTCTTAGGGCAAGAAAAACTTAGATAAGCATCAGAAAAAAAAAATCCTTACTTTTTTAAACTCAGTGTTGTCGGGAAGGCAGGTCTTTCCAATACATTTTCTAAAAATAAAGCAAAACATCTATCAAAAGAATAAATCTATAAATTCATAAACCTATGATTATTAAGGTCAGTCATTTAAGGTTAGATGATGCTAGGATGATAGACATTGCTTATTGTATTCTAAATACATTGTTATCTACAGAGACTTTACCAGCTCCCCATAATAATGCCCCATCTCTAGAAGAACACTTATTCCTTAAAAACAATCAGCTGCAAATTTGAATATAACCAAATGCTGTAGGGAAACATTCTATCTATGCATATTTCCCAGGATTGCTCCCTTCTCTCTTTCTCCTCATTCCTGGTGATGGGAAAGTTGGTGCAAAACCATACCAGGCAGCAGGACCTTTCTGCACTTTACCACAGACTCCATATTACACGGGGTTTGCACCTTTTTTGTGTGAAGAAGAGAACTTGCCTTCACAGCTTTGCATGCAGAAAGGCCTGTCTACAGCAAATCAAGTTACAATTTTGAGCCACATTCTGCTTTCCATGTTTGCATAAAACTCCCACTGACATGAATAAGAGTGCTGTGTATATCATGCTGTGTAATAAATAGCATTCAAAACAGAACCTATGCAAAGCTTTCTCACTGTTTTGGGCTACCAATTTATCCTTGTATTTACAGAATATTGATGTAAGCAGATGCCCAAACTGCCTGTCATTTTTAAAATATGCAGAGATGACTGGTGCAGTGGCTACTGACTACAAAACCAGCACAAAGTTTCTGGGGCTGCAGTCTTGCTGGTCTCTCTGCTCTGCTCCCTCAGGACCTGGCAGGAGATGCCCTGGCCCTGACTCAGCCCCATGCACACACACACTCACGCATTTGGCAAATGATGCACAACTGAGCTCACCCTTGCCTGCACTGGCACATCAATGTCCTCACAGCTATGTTGTCTCTAAATTGGGGACGGGGGAGGAAGAAGCAGCGCAACTCCTGATCTACTCAGTTTTATGTGGAGGGGTTTAATACAGCTCTATCTGCCTATTGAAAGGAGCAGATCCTTTCTGTTCCCTCAGGCTGTGAACCCAAAAGCAGAGCAGCAGTTTTCACAGTGATCAGACACAAAACAGAGCAGTTCCCTCTTCCCACAACACGTAGACCTCTGACTCTTCCATATTTCTAGCATCAGAGGGATGACTTTCCTTTCTCCTATCTACAAAGTTCTCACAAAGTTTCTGGGTCTTAATAAGGCAAATGATGAACAGCATCAACACAGCATAAATCAAATGCTAAATATTTATGTACCATTTGAATCTCAGGAAGTGCTGTCATCTTTTGTCTACCCGTTTCAGAGCCTCAGCATGCTCATTACTTGTGCTAAGGGGAACAGGGAGAAAATGAGTAACTAAGCTGGTTACAACAGCAACCTTCCTCATGAAGGTCTAATCTGTTTAATGAGAGGCAAGCAGGGCACACCAGATTTATGTATGGAGGTTGTCATCTCTAAGCACTGTGCTTCGAAATGCAGCGATAGCTCTGCTAGGTATTATACCCAGCTTTCTGAATTTTTGTGAGTCCTTTGATTAAAGTTCTCCCCAGCCAGTTTTGGCCTGGGGCATGGGCTCATGCCAGCTGCCAACTCTCCCCTCCCGGAGGCCAGCACAACCCCCAGTGCATTGCTGGCACCTTCCTCTGCATTGTCCTCCACAGGGGACGCCGGTCCTGCTCATTCTTGCCCTGCTGGGGAGTGGCAAGGGAGCAGAGGGCAGGGCAGGACTGCTCTTCTCAGTTGTGATGCACCCCCAGAACAGAAAAACAGAGAAACCCTATTCAGCCTGGCAGCAGGCAGCATTGACTAGTGTCCTCCAACACTTGACTTCTTCCCAGCCAGCAAAATAGCATAGCTTTTTGTGCCTGCAGTCCATGTGTGTGTGTGTGTGTGTGTGCGCACTTGAATGCCTGGGTGCATGCAAATTAGCTTTCCAAAAGCACCCTGTCCTTTCTGAGTGTGCTTTGGAGGTGTGCCACTCCACAAATATTGAGAAAGCCCTGTGGAGCCATTTATTTTATTTTTGAGCATTGTTAATATATGATTACATGGTTTCCACACTTTGCAATTTTCCACAGATGACTTCTACATTATTTAATGCTGATTATAAAACCATTTAATAATGGTTTTAATAAGTTCCATTAATAAATGGAACTCAGATGTCTTGTGAAGGGAAATAAGGGCTTCTGCTGTCTTGGGGAAGCCAGAAGAGACAACTCTCAAAAGATAAACAAGGTCACTGGGACAAGGGCAAAAAATGCAGCTGGTAAATCAGAAATTAAAATTCAGTTCTCTGCACAGAAAAAGGCATTTTCAAGTCAATGAAGTTTTGGCTAAACAATATCTGCAGCAAGGCACCCAGCAATAACACCCTGTATCATGAGAAGAAAGATACTGCTACACAGTTGTAATGCTGTAATCGGTGATATTTAAAATTTTAGCGACTGGACGCTTTCCGTTAGTGACTTCTGAGTGATAATGGGCCCTCAGTGATCTGCACAACACCGGTTCCCATAAAACTTTCTCATATTTAAATTTTTACATTTTTAGCTGGTGTAGATGTGGCAAATAATTTTTGAACCAAAGAGACATTCCCATGCATTTCTATGAAAATAAGTCACTTTTTGTATGTTTACTCAGACCAGGATGAAAAATATTTAGTGATTTTCTACACCTCACTTATTGATTGTACAGCTAAGAAATTTGACATTTGTGAGGTGTTTGTGGAATAAAAAATCAGCAAACTCCCAGTCTTATTTTTTGTTTTGTAATTTTGATTTTTGTTTTTGAAAGCAAAAGCACAGTTTCTAATTTTTTTCTTTTTGCATATTTTAATGTGAAGTGTTGACCTTAAAAGATCTTTTAGGATGCATGAAAATCTGCTTTAACTTGTAAACAACAGGGAAAGACAGAAGCATACTAAAAATTAAAGAGGGCATAATAATGATTACAAGTGATTTTGGCCTGTTTTTTGTTATAAAAACTGCCCACAGCTTTGTATTACAAAATCATGGGTTTGGCATCTTACAGCTGTGCCAAACATTAACAATTTGAAGTTAAATTTGCCATACTGTTCAGGTTGATTAATTTTTTTTTTTTGGGGAAAATTTCTGATCCATCAGCTTTGGCTTTTCCAAGAACAAGGTTTGGGAAAATATGTTGTTTTGCCCAAATTTAAATGTTCTGGCAACTTTTTCTTGGAACCATTGCATCATTCCCATGCTTCGAAGCAGGGCTTGAAATCTGGCAGGGTTTTGGCGTTGACTTCAGGGATATGCCTTGTATCACATTTCTGAAAAATCCACCTAATTTGGCCAACGCATGCTTTTGAGGGAAAACCAAAAATCTCACTTCATAGCTGCTCAGGGGAGACTCTCCAGATGCTAACAGATAAAGCCCCCAAGAATGCCACTGTCATGGTGAATGTTCCATCTCATCATTATCCCTAAGAGAAAATAGAGGCTGGGCATGTACCTCTCCATGAAATAGCAGAGCATGCCTGAGGCCAGTAGTACACGAAAAGAAGCCAGTTTTTTTCCTGTAATAACTCTTCTAGGCTGAGTTAGAGCCAGCTCTGAGAAGAGGGGCCATATCTGTAGTGTACAGGACTTTATCCATATAACACCCATAGATTATGTTGAAGCTTGCGGACCTGAAAATGTGTCCACCTTCTTGTAGATGGGTGGGTGTTCATCAGGTCACCACTCAACTGGTTTCCAGAGGGGTGGGCAGAGGCTCTGTCAAGGTCTCTGATGCAGTTAACCAGGGAAATGGGACTGCAAATGACAAAACCTTTAGTACTTTCTGCTTAGTCAACTTATTGCCTCAGTGACACTCCTGGTAGGTTTTGTTTAAGTAGGAGGCTTCAAATGCACAGGAGACGGCAACTGGAATGAAGATGGCAAAAGGGATGGAAAGACTGAAACAAGGGATCTGTTGACTTAGGCTGGGAATGGGAACCAGGGGCGTGAAGGAACAGAGTACTGAAGTGACTGAGCACGGGAGACAAACTGTGGACAGACAATGGGATCACCTGTGTTGCTCAGGCACAAGGAAGGCTGAGTCTTAGGAAATGGTGAGACTAGTGGAAGTGGAGAACACAACCAGGGAAGGAAGACAAACTTGGTCAAGTGGTTACAGAGGATGGTCTGGGAACAAGAACTAAAAGTGCCAAAGTAGAGGTGGATAGGAGCACCAGAAGTGGACAGAAAGCTCAGGAATGCATAATTAGGCCTGTTGGCCAGTATGAGAAAAAAGGTGTAGACCATAAAACACAGTGCAAGCTGTCAGGAAGAGACTGGATCTAGTGAGGTAAGGAGCTAAATAAACTTAAAGACTAGAGGCAAGAATAGGAAGCAGAGAGGTTGGGGTATAAATCATTAGGACGGCAGGAGACTGAACGGGCCAAAACATGAAGAGGAACATGCAGACCAACCAACAAGCAGCAAAGGACACTTCCAAGTGACTTTCTCACAGCATCTGGAAAGAACTGTATTGTTATGGAAATCCAATGGATTTCCATTTTGCAGAGCAGTGTTCTCAGGAGAGCACTGTTGATGAGACTTCCTTGACATGGGAGACGTGACAGTCAACATGAGGGAATTCCAGTTTGGATTTCCTTATGGTGTGTGCAGATCGATGGACTGGAAGTTGGCAGTTGTTTGGGAACATTTTTCATGACCTGAATGCACTCACTACACCAGAGACAGCATCTCCAGTAGTACGTGTACGTGACATTTGAGAAGGGCTAATACCTCAGGGTGATAAGAAACGTGAGGAAAGCTAGGAGTAAAAATTTGCAGAGACACCAAGAAGAGTGTGTAAGAATACTGAGGTCATTATATGGTCAAGTGGTCAAGCTTTCACAATTAAGAAAAAGAAGGCAGATTTGCCTGACAACCCACTCTGTTTGCAAGGAGAGAGGAGTCATCTCTTGGAAGAAAAAATGCAAATGGAAGGGCAAGAAAGACGAAACAAGCAGCATTACAACCTAAAAAATTTTACAAAAACATAGTAGGTTCAAAGAGCAGGGGAAACAGCAGAGTGAGGAAGCCAAGAACATTTTATTTAATATAACAGGAGCAAAAGACATTTGCATCAGCCTATTATTGGGGAAGAAGGGGGATGCCAGCCTTGTTAATGATGCAGAAACAATGCATATTTTCATTCTACTTGGAAAAAAGTACAGCAACATATCAGTATCAAATGAAGATATGGAAGTCCTTTTCAATCTACAAATAACTGAAGGGTATATTAGATGACTCTGAGAGATATTAACATTTTAAAATTAGCTGTTCTGGAAACTATCATGCAAGATTGTAAAATATTTGCTGAGAGAATCTCTTTGTCACTATTGTTTTTTGGCAAATAGTATATGAAGGAAATTCCAGAAAGCTCCAGAAGATCCTACATTATATAAGGCAAATCATTGAAAGCAAACTTTTCACAGTGAATAGGTGATAAAAGTGCCTACTATAGCCTTTTATGTAGAAGTACCAAGCTTCCACATGCAGGTGGGAGCCTGAGTATGGAGCACAGAGGGCCCAGGAACCACACAAGGGACACTTTGAAGAACTGGACCCCTCTCATCCCTCTGTATAATCCACCATCTATAAACGCGAATAATTCCACCTTTTCATCTCCAAAAGGTGTTATGGAAATGAAGCCCACTGACACAACATTGGTAAGGACACTAAAATCACAGAATGGTTTGGGTTGGTAAGGACCTTAAAGATTCCTTAGTTCCAACCCCTCTGCCCTAGGGGACACCTTCCACTAGACCACGTTGCTCAAAGCTCTGTCCAACCTGGCCGTGAACACTTCCAGGGTGGAGAATCCACAGCCTCTCTGGGCAACCTGTTTCAGCCTCATCACCCTCAGAGTAAAAATTTTCTTCCCAATATCTGATCTTTCAGTTTAAAGCCATTCTCATTTGTCCTATCACCACATGCCCTTGTAAAAAGTTCCTCTCCAACCTTCTTGTAGGTCTTCTGGACCTTCACTCCTCCAGGCTGAACAGACCCAACTCTCTCAGCCTGTCTTTATAGGACAGCAGAGCCTTCAGAAAAGTGAATTGCTCCATCTTCTCACTGAGGTCTGAACGGTGTTCAGTGAGCAAGGCATGGGGTCTTGTATTGAGCACAGACCCAGTATAAATAGCTGCTTGTTAATTGAGCACCACCTGCTCCATGAGCTGGATGAGGCAGGGGCTCTGTGGGACAAACAGAGAAGGATTATGCTCATGTAATTAAAGATTGCTGCAATGTGTGTATGCTCAGAGGGGCCAAACTTCAACTCCGCAAGCCAGCTTAATAGTGGCTTTTTCTAGTTTCTCAGTGCTTGATTTTGTCACCCTTAGTAATGATCTTTCACTGTGTTTTGCATAATGTCATTACATATCCCTTGGTAAAGGACTGAAGCTGATGTGGCATTGTGGAACTCACTGGAACTGCTTTTAATTGCTTCTGAAACATCACTGGTGTGAAGAAAGACAAAGAGTGGTAGCAGGAGTAGACAAAAGGAATCATGAGACCTCTCCTACTCCAGAACACACCCAGTGAGAAAGTGGGAAGGAAAAAAGAAAGAAGAAATGGTAAATGCAATGCTTGAGTGCAAATGCAAACAAACCCCTCTTTTTCTCCCCAAGACCCCAAACGTTGGGGAATTTTGCCTTCTGATCACGGTTCCAGCTTTGTGACTCAAGCATCATTCTCCAGATCTGCAGTGTATCTTCCCATTTATCTCTAACTAAGACAATTTCTGAGTCCTATATGAGTCATAAGTGTGTTTTATATAGAAACTAAAGAAGGTTCTTCCAGTCTCTCAGTAAGATATGCCGTGCTGCCAGGGAAGCACTTTTGGTTGTTCTGACAAGCAATTGTGACTGCTCTGAATTGCCAGAAATACAGTCTGAAGAGCAAAAGGATCATTTGCCATCTAAATCCAAAAGGGTTTATAATGCAATCTTTGTGTCGCCTGAATGCGTTGATCCCACCTTGCAATCACTGATATTAGGCTTTGCAAACTGGCCAGATCCCAGTGGGTATAATTTTCAGGCTGGCTAACTCGCAGGGTTCGAGTGATGCCACTCAGGGGCTCAGAGCCAGCGGAGCAGAGGGGGCGGCATGCAGCACACGGGAAGGGGTCTGAGTCAGGGCTCCCGAGAGCAAGGAGACCTGCCTCCTCTCTCCTTCCTGCTTCTGGAAACCACTCCTTGCAAGCCGGGTCCGCTCCCTGACAGCCACCTACCCTGCAGTTAGGTCCTGTCCTTTCTCAGCTGAGACAGGAGGGACAGGTGGCCCATGCCGGAAGCAGTGGCTGCGGCACAGGAGCAAGGGGGGGTTCCTGGTCCAGAGCCCAGAGCTGCCATGTGACAAACAGGAGGCCAGGTATTAACAGGTGGGTGAGAAGACAGGGGCTGGCTGCCTGCTCGGGGAAGCGGCCGTTTTAAAACCAAGGCGGCAAGGATCACAGGGAGAGCATGCACGGTGGGGAGGGCATATTTTGAAGAGGAGGAGGAAGGAGCTGTTTTGGAATTGGGTGTAAAGCCATTTGTTTGGAGGGATGCCAGGGTAACAGTAGGTGCCCAGAACAAACGCGCGCAGCCATCCCAGCACTCAGAGCCTGCATGCTCGTCCTTCGCAGTACCTAAGTAGGTCAGCCCGTTTCTTCAACCTTTCCTCTTCCCTTTCTCACTTGCTCTCTTTGTGGGAGGTGGTGGTGGTGGTAGCAGAGGGGCTACACCCGTTTTCACTGATTTCCAACACTGTCTACGTGTGAACAAGAGAAGCGGAGAGAAGCTAAAGCTGCTTTCTTATTAACAGCTGGTGACAGTCCCTTTACACAGTGCGTGTCGCATTTCTTAGCCGAGGTAGAAAGGAATGAAAGAGGAAGACAGTTATTTAAAGTTTAACATTACAGATGAATTGCAAGGATATTCTGAGGCTCACAGTCCCCCTCAGCAATTCTGCGAGCCCCAAGGCTGGCCCCGCCACACCTTTGCAAGTGACTATTTTAAGCAAGTGTGCTCATCGGGTGCGGGAGGACAACTGCTCCAAGTAATTCTGGGATGCAGGTTTCGCACCACAGGATGCCAGCGGGATCCAGTGAAGGTTATGGACTGTCTAGCCTGAACTCCATCTGTGCCCTGAAGTTTCCTCTTGGCTGGGCACCGCTGAAGGACCAGAAGCAGCCAGTAGGAAGCAGTAGGCACAGGGGCTCTTGGGGAATTTAAGCCATCTGAACGTGGCACTCAGTTTTTTAAGACAGCGTTTTTTTAAGCGCTGTGAACATATTGCACCCAATTATAATTGCATTATGTACTCTGTGCCGTGCTATGAGTGCATGCCTCCTCCTAGCTATGGAGGGGCAAATCTGACATACATACAACAAGTGCCCTGTTTTCTCCTATGTAGCTTCTCCCAGCCTGTGTATCACGATAGTATTTGCATGCCTCCCAGTAGGGCACTGAACTGTGCGGCTAACATCTGCCACGTGTTGTTTGTTCTGTCCTCCTCTCCCAAGGAAGGAGGTGAGTGTAGTGGAACATCTTGTTTTTGCAGCACATTTGTTTGGCTTTTGCTTTCCCTGCATGCAGAGCTATGTATTTGCATTAGTAAAAGTAAGGGCACGGAAATGTGTCCTGCAATTGAAAATGCCTTTATTTCAGTAAGGGGAGTTATGGCTAATTAAGTCAAATTAAAAAGGGAAGGCAGACTTGATTTTCCTTATTCTCAGCATACTCTGTTTGACAAATGGGTCTTAACCACAGATGACAGTATTAGCTTCAGCCTTTCAGACAAGGAAATCTTGGCTGCTATTCCCTCTGCCCATTTATCTATGATAAATTTAAAGACACATGTTCTCCCTTCCTGGACAAACACTCTTCAACTGTTTGGGGTTTTTTTTTAATCTAACAGTAAAATCTCTTTATATATGTCCTTTTTTCCCTTCTTTGAATGGGCAGCCTTCTACGTGATACCCTCTGTGGATCTTGCCAAACATGCTCTGGACACAGCTCTGTTTCATGGCAGTTTGGGTCTGCACCTGCTTTAGTGGCAGGGGCACTTCTGAAGCCCAAAAAGCCTATATATGCTTTTATCCCTAGGGCTTTATTTTAAGTATTTTCACCATTCCACTATGCTGGAGTTTATTAATGATCTTTACTCAAGCAAATAACTAGTATTAGTCAAACCACAGTTTTGATTTTCTAGGGGACATTGAAAGATAGGACAGGCTGACTTTTTGGAACAGAAACTAAAACACCTTCTTGAGCCCAGAGGTAAAGTCCTACATGCTGGGTTGTGCGTATCCATGTTGCTGTTAACACTAAGCTGATTTACACTTTTTTCCATGTGTACTTTAAGATTACCTTCTTTTAAAGGGTCAGAGCGGTCATTTCTTTCCTCTATGTTCTAGTAAAATGCTCAGTTTCTTATAATCCTTGCCACTGCCTTCCAGGGCGCTCTGTCTCATCCTGCACTTGCTTGGTGCTATGACAAAAAGCAAAGGCAGGTTCACAAAAGCATTATAGCAAGCAAATAAGTGTCTTTGATCCTGGAGATGTGCCAGCCCAGCAGTCTCAAAGCAGAGCCTTCCCTGAGCTGTGCTCACGGGGCTGTGAGGCGGGCACGACCCGGTGACTCGGAGTGCTGGGGGACGGGCACTGGCCAGGGCTGTGTCACCTCCCGGCCCCAGCATGGCACGTCGCGTTTCTGTGCCTTCAGCGCCCAGGAAAAGACTGAGTCCCTGGGCTTTGTCTGATCATAAGACAAATATTCTGTGAACGATGAAGTGCCGTTCCTCTCTGTGAACGATGAAGTGCTTTTTAGAGGAGGAAAAAGGCAACAGTAAGAATGGATACACTGAACACCAGGACAGGGCAGTAGGAAGCCCATCCTGCAGCGCCCCGGGGCTGGTGGAGGAGCGGGCGCTGAGCCCGGCCCCTGGCATGCAGGATGCGACATTGGCCCCCTGTGCCTCTGGGACACCCCTAGCCGGGGGGACACCGCTCTGGGCACGGCCCCGGCCGAAACACTGCCCAAGCTCTCGCTGGCTGCCCGGCCCAGCTCCTGGCCCAGGGCAGGAATCAGCACCGTGCTCGGAAGGGCTGGATGGCGGCCGCTCCTCGCCGCCTCCCCCACAAACAGTTGTTTGTCTTAAGTTGAGATTTTTTTCCCTGGGGCTGCCACAGATTTTCCACCTCCGAGGCCAACCAACGGCCAGGGAGGGAGGCTCGTTAGTGGCCATGAGGGCGGCCGGCCTGCCTGTGCCAGGCCTGTCTGCTGAGGGAGGCGGGCGGCAGCTTCGCGCAAAATGCCAAACAACCGTCCTTGTTTTCCTTGGTTGCCAGGGTAGGAGTTGACATTGTCCCCAGCGGAGCACAAGGACTCCCCGTGACACGGCGGGGACAATGGGAAGGTATGTTTTCTTGACCCGCTGCAGGAAATCCTGTGCGTCTTGCCGGGGAACGCAGCATTTTCCTGCCCTGTCCGCGGCCGGGCTGTGGCGCCGGGGCCCTGCAGCCTGCTCGGGGCTGCCGTGCTCCGAGCCCTCCCGAATCCAGCAGAGCAGCCTGCGCCGGCTGCTGGCTGGGCAGGACACAGCCTTCCTGCCGGGACACTGCGGGCTGGAACGGCCCCGAGCTGCGGCTCCTACCTGCGGCCATTCCCAGGGGCCGTGCGGTGCCTCCTGGCTGGAGCGGAGCCCAGCGCTCCCAGTCGGCAGCACTGCTGCTGTTGATTAACTGATTTGGGTTGTTTTTTTCTTTAAAGAAACAATTCAGAAAGTGACGCATTACTTCTGCCTGTGGACAGAGGGAACAGCTGAAACGTGGGAGACCAGACTACAGCTGTGTGACTACAGCTTTTTTTTTCTTTTTTTTTTTTTTAAAACACATATTTTAGTGAATAAAAACTACTGATTCCCTCTGCTGGTGTTTTGGACCTTATTTACTTCCCAAGGTGATGGTGGTTGTAGTCATCAGACTGTCTGTGAAATGAAGAGTGAGACAACAGGAGGACATAACCTCTTCATACCTGAGGGTGTTTAAAGCACAGCAGTCACCCTGCTTGGCTTGGCACTCCTCACCCCACTCCACTCGTGCATCCTTATGTTCTCCTCTCGGCCATCACTTGGGGTCCTGTCCTGCAACGCAGCCTGACTGCCACAGATGATTGCATCTATCAGAGGGATGGTGACACTGACAGCAAGTAAATATTCACATGGATAAATTAGCCTCAGAAGGGCTTCTGCAGCAATTTGGAAAACTCTCACACTCCAAGACCCATCAAATGTTTGGGGAATATGTGTGAAACAGGAAAATTTAGAACAAAACAATTTTTTTTTCTATACCGTGGCAAGCACAGAGGCAATGCATTAAGACTGGGTGACGTCCATCACAGAAACTGATTAGCCAAAACTCCAAATAACCCATTTACTGGCAAGTCTAGGGTAGCATTTTCACATGTTTCTCTTTTTTACCTAAATTCCTTGCCAGGCAGCTATGAACAGGGGCATGCCCAAGAACTTGGTGTACCCTGCGAACAAAATTGATGATGTGAGGAGAAGGCTTTGTTTGTTAAGAGAATTCATCTGCAAAAACTAGTGGGGTTAGCTGGAAATCTCCCTCTACCTTTTCCCTTTTTTTTTCCCCCTTTGGAAGAGATGTGGGAAGAGCAACATCTCCTGGAGACATTTGTTCTGGAATCGTGTGATTCCTTGCACTTCCAAAATAACCTCCCTTACAGAAATGCCTGTGATGGGTTCATGCAGTTGGAGCAAGAGGGACACCTCCTTGCCTGCGTGATGTCTCCCAGCACCAGTGCAACACGGCAGCTACCACAAGCATAATCTTACCGATAACCTGTGGATCAGGGATACACACAGGCACAGGCTGTGCAAGAATGAGAGTGCATGTTAGCAGGACCTCATGTGAACAGCTCCACAAAAATGATGTGGTAGGCAATGCGCCGCTGGACCTCAACATGGGAAACTTTTACTGTGCCCAAGGTGGGGCTGGCTTCAGGTTCCAGGGTCAGAGGAAGTGTGTACTTTCTGGACATCAAGCTTTAAACCTAGCAGGTAGAGAGGGAGAGAACACAGGAGCTGGGACTTTCCCCAAGCATTTCTACTGGTGTGGTGTACTGGAGTACATCTTTTGACAAACCAGTGTCTAATCGTCTACTTCTCCAGCTGTCCTTCCTACTGACTCTGCATCCCTCCCAGTACCCGGAAGATGAAGCACCTCTGGGAAGAAGTGTTTGCTCAAGAAGCATACTTACACATTGGGGAGGAGTTAGAAATGCTGAGAGATTTTGTTATCTGGCTTTTTGTCCCCTATCTGGTGGTTCTTCCCCTCTCTGAATCTCCTCACTGGCTCACATTCCTCATCTGTGCTTTGTCTCCCTCCTCATTGTGTCTTTGTTCATAACTCCCTGCTCTTGCTCTCTCTTTCTCAGCTTTTCTGCCTACTTCTGTAGTCCTGTAACCTCTTCCTAGTGCTTGGAAAATGAATATAACAACTGCAATTTCGACAAGAAAAGAAAGCTAACAGTTGCAATAAGCAACTCTTCTTCTTCGGAGCAGACTGACCAGTGAGTCATTCCCAGGACTTTTGAAATGACAACAGGCATCTCCTGCCTTTGCTGTTGCTGCCGTTGTGTTCCTCACAGCAATGCTTACCAGCCAGTGGAGAATAGGGCCCCCTTATGCTTGGTGCTGCATAAATCATTTTCTTTAGCCTGGGGGAAAAAGAAAAAAAAAAAACCAAAAACCTAAAGAAGATGAATGCATGATTCAAGGATTTACTGCTCAGATTGCTTTGGGGGTCTTTTATTCCTCAGCCTTTCCTGTGTTTCTCTCCCAGGCTGCCTCTCCTGCTGGCCTAGCCCTTAACCCCATCCCATCACTCTCTCTTATGTCTGGCTGCCCCCCTCTGATTTACCTTCCATTTCATTTTGTCCCCTCCTTTGTCCATGTGCATGCTTCTCCTGCTGTCACTTACTCCCTCTCCCTTGTGGCCAGATCCCCTGATTGCCTTCTCTATTCTGCAGTACTGGGTAGCTTTTCATCACCTTGCTGGTGGAATCAAGAGATGCAAAATATTCAGTGTGAGGTAGACACTGAATGGTTAAAACTTGGCAAAGTTATAGAAAACTGAAAACAGGCTCTCATAGCAGAAAGTGTCAGGTACCACCAGCTCCAGCTAAATTAAATTCTGTCCCTGTAGTGTGTATGCACAGAGACATTTATATTCATATTTTTAACAGCCTTCTAAACTCTGCAGTTCACTGACAAACCCTTCATGAAGCTATCATTCCTTTTTTAACACCTGAACTTTAAAATGTCACATATAGCATTTAAAAGGACAGGCAAATAACCAAGGAAACATCCTAGCATGCATTTTGCTTTCCGTCCTTATGGTTGATCTAAAGTCCATGGAAATCAATGGCAATCTTTCCATCTAGTTCAGCAGAGTTCACAGTTGGTAGGTTGTTTCCTCCTAAAATTTCAGAGGAAAAAGACCCTACACAAATGTGGGGTTTTTGAGTTTCCTTTTACTTATGTATTTGGCAAGACTGATGTGCTGTCAAATGATCTTTTCAGTGCTAAATATACACCATTAACTACTAATAAAAAAACCCCAGGCTTTAAACATTCAGCTCCTTTTGGCATCTGTACAGAGCATTCCACTTGATCTCACAAGATGTATGGTTTGCACTAGGATTGCAGTCACAGTTTTCTTGTTAAAGCTGTCAACCATTCCAGTGTCTATCTTTACAATGCAATTCAAACCTTAGTTAGAAAAATAGGCAGTTCTGCTTGAACTATGATATTAAGATCCTTTAGCAGTCCTCTTCTGTATCCATTTGCAGGCTACAGCTCCTGTTAAAACTAGGTTGCAATGTGAAAACAAGGGAGGGAAGAGGCTGATCCCTTCTGTTTGAGATTTCCTCTCAGTGGCAGAGATACTGTGGACATTAAATGCTTCCTTAAACATGCTATTTTTTGGAAAAAAACCATTTTGTTAGAACCACTTACAAGGCAAAACTTCACTGTCTCATTTTGTTAGCTACAGAGGTAACTCCAGGACAGAACATTGCCTTTTGACTCTCTTAAAATCAGCAGAGAAATTCTCTTGAACATTAGATGATTTGCCATAGGATTGCATTTGTATCATTAGCAGATATTTGTTAATGACATGGGAAAGGTGGAATCAAGTTGATAGGTTTTTTTCTCGTGAAAACTGATCATCTTCTAAAGGTGAACGCCCAGAGCATTTCTGACAAGCCAGTATAAATCATCAGTCAATATTGCATGAAGTAATTTAAATGTAAAGACAAAAAGCAAAGAGGGAATACAGGTATGGGATAAACATATGTCTTCTAATGCTTAGGCTCAATGGGGAGCCCCCTTATCTGCTTCCATAAGGCGCCTTATTGTGCTTAAGTAATGGGTATTAGAAGCCAAGCAGTATGTTACATCTCCTCCTACATGGTACATTCCCATACTGCCTAGATACATATGAATCCTGCATGTCACATGTCATTACATTTTCTGAGACTATATCTCCATCCATGCTAAAAATACGCAGAGAAAGAGATAACTTCAGTGTAAGCAACAGATACTTCTGCACAGACCCTTGGCAATACCAAAGACCGAGAGATTTACACATGTGTTTATTATTCGTCATTGTCTGAGGAAGAGCTTTTGTGAAGATAACCAGCCCTAGGGGTTTTCATAGCAAGCGCCTGCTAGGGGCATACACCCATCCCTTTCCAAGCTGGATACACTCAAGTGAAGCCCCCTCCACCTGCCTTTTCATCTACATGGTGGCCTGATTTTTTTCTGAAGTGCTTAGTTACAGAGCCATTCCTGTAAAAATAACTCCAGAGCTACCCATAAATACTCTCACTCAGAAATTCCAAGCAGCGAACAAATCTGTGAAACTCGTGACCTGCTGATGTCCTGCTCCTCTGCTATCGACATACAGGGAGCGCAGAGCCCTGAGCCTGCTGTGGGGATGAGCCACCTTCCAGCAGCCTCTGCACTGCCACCTCTCGCCTCTCCCCACGGCACAGCCACCCACCAGCAGCGTGGGGTGGCCTCCAGGAGTCCGCGTTGCAATACGGATGTGAGGCAGACCTCTTGGACCAGACTCCGCTCCCCTCCCCCCAAAACCCAGGAAAATCATTAGTGGCCTAAAACCTCGCTCTAGCAGCTTCATTGCTGGCACTCTGGAGTTGGATTTGGTCCTCCATATGAGAGACAGGGGAGGAGCAGTGGTCCCCTGGTGACATGTGTCAGGCAGGAACATGGCACATGCTCGAAGTACCCCCAGTGTCCCGGGCTTTTGCACTTCTGTGTGAACAGCCGAATGGGCAGACCCCTCCTGCTCGGCTGCAGCAGATGGAGTGGTGAGGCAGGCTGCGTGTCTGCAGGGCTGGGCAGCAGAGCTGTGCTCTCGAGCTCCAACTAATGAAGCTGATTTGATGAGCTGATTATTCTTGTGTATTAGTGCATCGCTGACATGGTGCTCCATGCTGTACCAGACACAGAAGGAAGGGTACAACATGGGCCCCCTACCGAGCTTTCCACCTAGGCAAATGGACCAGACGATCCAGAAAGACAGGGTTCTGGATGATGAGGAGGAGACGGAGCCCCTCTTTGTAACAGAGCACTGCAGCTCTCTGAGCTGGAATGTAGCAGCATTCCTAATTTAGATACTCCGGTTGAATTTTAAGTGGAAGTGAACAAAACATTTGAAAAGCTGTCCCTGTTCTCTCAGCAGGGAGATTTCGAGAATTTTCTGCGTTTGGGGGAGAAATACCAGCACAAAAGCAGACAGAGTTTTCCCAGGTAGAGATGTGGTTCCTGGAAGCAAGCGCAGGCTTTCTAGATGTGATGAATGTAAACAAAGAAGGGTTGGTTATCAGTAGGTGATTCATGATGGGAGGGATAATGATGAATAGGTGTTATGACAACAACTGCTCTGCAGCTGTAGCTCTCTCCTCTGCCACAAACTGCCAAAAACTCACCAGCTTTCTCCTGGGACCTTCTAATGACAGTAAACAAGGCTTGACAGTGTCCAACACAGAAGGTACATGACTGTTGACCTCCTCATGGCAGGGGAAAATTGGCTAAACAATGTTAGGTCTCTGGGTTTTTGCAGACAGCAAAACATTCTCCAGAAAACATTCTTCCTGGTTTACATAAGCCATTAATTATGTTAATAATGTTTCTACCTGTGCAGTTTCTCCAATTTTAGCCCAATATTCCTCCCTAAAAATGGAGAAAATTACCCTCTGGGAACACAAGGGTGGCTTTTTATGTATTTTAGTTCATTTCTACTCCAAAATGAACAAGAACAAGCCCCGGCAGATTTTTTTTTTCAGGCAGAGTGGCAGTTCTGCTCTTGCTGAATCATCTGTGACAATGATTAGGCAAGAACACAAGAATAAACATTCCTTGGCAGCCAGGCATCAATCTACAAAGTATCAAACCCACCATTTAAAAATCAGAGGCAGAGTTTGAAAAATGCTGCTCTAGGTGACTTGGTCTGTGTTTGGCACAGTGAACAAGCTGTGTTGGATCGGGGAAGCTCAGCATAGTCCAGAGGAGGGAACAGCTATACACTGGTGATTAGGGGCTTCAATGGAGCAACCATGTAGTCTCCACCACGGTATCTAAACACAGACAGAATAAACAGGAGTGGTTTGCTAGAGAGTCCAGAGTGAGGCTGAATGCATACAGAGGTCTGCTGGAAAGCAAAACTGACATAATGGTGGTGTTGCTCACAGTATTTATGGTTTTGTATGTATTTTAATATATTTTCCAGAGTCCTTTGCTTCAAGTGCCTTATTCATGTGAGTCCCATGGTTCACCCAGTCCAGGAGGTTTCTGCCTGTCAGCTCCCTGTCTCTGTCATTCCTCATTACAACAGTCACCTATGAGAATAGGTAGAGAAACAAAAGGCCAGATGCACAGCTGCACAGATGAGTGAAGCAAACAGCAACAAAGGAGAGCAACTCTCTTTGGACATAGCTAACATGTGTGAACTTGCTTGTCTGTTTGTAATCCCATTTCTTGTTGCCTGTCCTCATAGCTATGCTGAATTTAAACGTACAGTGTTTCCCAACCACATGTCTTCTTCGTAATGGCTTATTTAATGTCTATGTTAAGGCATTAAGAAGAATGGGGATTCAGGGAGCAGGGATGAGGGGAAGGAGTGAGGGTTATGGCAGAAAACTTCAAGCTGAAGTTACTGACTTTCTTTCTCAGTTCTATCAGAAATTTTCCTGCACACTTGGAAATGCCACTTCACCAACATGTGCCTCAAGTGGGAAATCTGTCAAATGATGAAACCTGACAGCCCACACCACAAGGTCTTGCTGGGTGTCTCAATGCATATTTGAGAGTTTCTGAGATCCCACTTAGGCTAGCACCACAGAGAAGCTTTTAACTAACCAGGCTGAAAAGGAAGCAGAGGCTCTGAGATCTGGAAACATCAGTCTGACATGCCAGGCAAAGAATGTCAGCGCTATTGCCAAGCCTATCCTGCTGAACTTTCTGTAAGGTGACCCTTGTTTCTACACAACAGCAAACATCCCATGAGGTGTGGAAGACAACTGCTATTTACCTGCACCAGTTTTCCACTGCAAACCAAAGTACTCATTTACTAAAATTTCAGAGGAGTAATGGGGTAGTGCAAGGAGTGAGTTCAAGGACCAAGAGCCGGGGAAAATTCCAGTTTCCTGCACTATTCTCAATCACTCCTACAGCCCTTGTAGATCCAGTGGCTTTATAGCTGGACAGTTGTGTTGCACTGAAAGGCTGAGTTTCCTACCTGGTATCTCTCAACCAGAATTTTGTTCATGGCAGAGAATCACTGGACACTGCCTTCCTACCTGGTGTGTTGGAAAGCTGAGATAAGAATGAGGTGCCAAGACAGAAGACAGTATTTCCTGTCAGGGACCCCTCTGCTCCATAAGGGGATGGGATTGGGTTGGGCATGCAGCTGGTCTTTATAACTCCATGGTGTAGGACTTTGTGGCTCTCTTACTTCTAGAAGCAGGAGCCTGGATTACACAGACAGGCCTCTGGCTCAAAAGCTCTGCTGCCAGCCCTGAGCTGTTGGCCCAGCACAGGAGGAGTCACAGAGCCGGAGCACACCTCTCCTGCAGAGCCACCATCACCAATTGCCTTCGATGTGATCCATGAGCTCTTGCTCAGCTCAGCTCCAGCAGCGTATTTTGTGATTGTCCATCTCGTGAAGATTTGGATAGGAAGCTTTCTGAGCCAGGGAAGTTGGCTGTCTGCTCCATATCAGTGCTTTTGTGTCAGTGATGGACCCCACTTTTCAAACTGGACAGAAAGTGATAGATGGCTCCAGAAGATGCTCTTATCAGAGGCTTATTGAACTGTCTTATGAAATTGCTGCCCTCCAGTCTGTCTGTTGAGTTCATAGGTTACCTAAGGTGTGTCTCAGCGAGGTGTCTCAGGCCTCCTCTCAAAACTTTGGTAAGATAAAAGCAGACCTGAATGTGCAATGCTCCTCACAGTGGTTAATAAGCTGGGGATGCTGTGTCTTGTCTCCTTGTACCTTCAGCTATGTATTTCTGTATGCTGTGGATTGCTCTTCCTCTCCTTCTTCCTCTCTAGCTTCTTTTCATCCCTTCCTTCAGGGATGAATACATAACTCCCCATTTTTTAAGGGGTTATACAACACATAGAATAACACCCACACAAGCAGTGTTCCCTGGTCCATGCTGAAGACCTCTCAGTGGTCCTGCAGTCCCTTAATTCTGACCATCCAGAAACACCAACAGCTTGTTCTGAGTCAGCTTCCTCTACAATCATGCGCATGCAAATTAAACATTTTTTTCTGCACAGCCCATCGAGAATAACTTGAGTGCTTATTTTCTGAGCCATGCTATAGCTGTCTTCTTGGTAAAGCACAGACGGTTAAAAAACCCAATCATGCTCACTTTAAATGACTACTGAAGGAATGCCTAATGGATAAATTAGGCATATCTTGGCTGTGAAGATGGCACCTTTCAGCAACATCCCATAATGAAAGCTTTGGGAGTGATGACCTGATATGGTGGCATGCTAATGTGAACAGCTTCTCTCAGTTACACATTTTATGACAGGATCTGAAGAGTGACGGATTAAGAATATATTAGTTATCAACTGCTTTTCGGATGAGTTTCTTAATACAATAAAATTTGAAGGCAAGCTGGTAGAGTGCTGTGTAATCTACAGATACTTATGAAACAGTGAACAAACCTAAAAGGCTGCATTTCTTGAATGTGATTTGATAATTTTCTAGCAGAGTTACAAAACAGAAAAGATTTGCATTTGGATCATTGTTTTGAAGACTTGTTGCTTACTAAATCTTGAGCCAAACTGTTTCTGGCATGAAAGTTGGGTGGGAGAAATTTCTCCTGCACCCTGTTTGCACCCCCTGTGCCCTGCGCTGGAGATGAGGTGTTGGTGAGAGTTGCCAAGAAAATGAGTGGCAGCATTTGGGGATAGAGAGGCAGAAACCTACGCCAGGACACCTGGGAGGTGCTCTGATCCAGCACATGCACCTCCCTGGCAGGGTGAACAAACATATCAGGAACAGACTCATGCCTTGTCTTTCCCTCGTCTTCTTCATTCCTCCAAAACCCAAATCTTGTCTTAAGTGCACAACCAAGCCCTAGAAAAGTTTACTCTGATACCCTAATTGTGAATGTTGATTTTTTCTCTAGGAAAGGAGGGTAAACACAATGCAGCACGAAGGAGACTACAGCATAAGTGGGGTAGAAGCTTGGGTAAGGAAGATTAATGCTGGAGAGCTGTCTAGGAAGGGGCCAGCATAAATCCTCAGAAAATTAAGCATATGCAAGGAGTAGCAGACAGTGACTATGGGAAAACCTGTCAGAACAAAGTAGCAGTCTTCCACTCTCTCTTACCTACAGACACAGCCAAACGCACAAGAATGGGGTTGGGGGTTGTTCATAAATAGTCTGGCTGCTGTTTGTCAGAGGCAACAGTTGAAATGTCCGTGCACAATTGCTACTTTAGCATGTGCTAAAAATGACAATGGCGTCCAGTCGCAATGGCCCCGCTGAGAACTGTCGTTCCAAGTCACAGTCATAAAACTACTGGTGGGTGGTCTTCATCTCCGCTTGTCCTCATTATCATTTCATTGTGTTTCTGTGGCCCACTGCAGCATGGCACTCCCTGCATTTTAAAGCATTTCATTGACGGGGCAGTTTGACATTCATATTTATATGTCCTTGTTGTATTGCAGTGGTTTCTTCCATTCTTGGGGTCCAAGCCTTTTGTGAAATGGTGCGAGGAAGATGTGTATTCAAATCTTGGACCAATGAATTGGGTATTGTCAGGCAATAACAGAAAGTATTGAGAATTTAAACATCCTGGACCTTATCCTGCTTCTGTGGAACCTAACAGAAAGGTTTTTCTTGCCAGGGGCTAAAAGGAGGGTTGTGGAAGAGGTCAGATGGGCGGCAAGTACCTGGTTTGGGGTTCAAGAGCAAACTCCCTGGGTTACAATGTTAACAGGAGGCAGTCTGCTCTCCCTTCTCCTCTGCCAGAAGTGCAGAACAAAGCTCCAATTGACTCCAAAATCAGAAAGTCCAAACCCTAATAATATCTCTTTTATTTCCTAATTCTTGTTTAATATGCAAGACAAAAGCTAAGCAAAGCCTATATGCAGTTCTGTGACTGGGCAAAGCTTGAGCTGTAAAAGCAAAATGCTTGCCAAACCTGTGAAAAACAAAAACAAGAGACAGCTTACACAGTAGAAAAAGGAAAAAGAAAACAACAAAAAACCCAAACAAACTAGTGAAACCTTAAGATTTACTTCAATTGTTTTACTTGTGCTCTTGGCTGGGGGCTCCTCAGCTCCAGGAACCGGGACCAGAGCAGAGGATTTGTCCCCTGCCTCCCTCCCTTCCTCAGGCAGGACGGCCAGGGGCACAGCAGAGCCCTGACACATGCTGGGCTGCCTCGCCCTAGCTGGGAGGCAGAGGGAAGTGGGCAGACACAGGAGGCACACGGGGCCTCTGCCATTTTGCAGGGCCAACTTGCACATGGCTGGCTTGCTGTGTGGCAAATACCCCCGCTCTGCATACATCGGGCTGCACTACACGGCTCTCTCGACTTTCCAAGCTTGGCTTGTTCCAGGCACATAAAGGAGCAGCTGCTGCTCATGTGTGCATGCCTTGTTGCCCAGTGAGGAGTTGAGGATGTTTCTTGGCAAATGGCAAGAGCCTTAAGTTCGCAGGTGAAATGCCACGGAAGGGAAATGAGTAAGATAGGCCTGAGTATAAATGTCAGGAGGGGTTTAAATGCTCTATGGATGACTTCAAAGCACGGCAAAGCATGGCTTGCAAATCAAACTAAAGAAAGAATAAAATTCCTGACATGGCTTTTCTGCAAATCTTCCCAAACAAAGCTACCTGTGGACAAGAAATCAAAGGGGTAGACCAATCTGCTCCAGAAGTTCCTCTTCCTGGAGTATAGTTTTTATGCCTGACCACTTTCTTAAACCATTAGCAAGAATGCCAGTATTGTTAGAAGAGTCCTTTTAGCCTTACAGGATCATAATTTCCTTTGTTACCTAGAGAATAGGAGCATGCAAGAAGGAGGTGTACAGGCATCTCACATTGCTCTTCCAACATGCCTCAACCCTGATCTGCAAGCATTCAAAGCAGGATTCATCCCCTGTGCTCATTCAGCCCTTGGCCTCAGCTACTGGTGCCAAAAATGAGAGCCATGAGAGCCAAGTGGGATGACAGCTTTTGTACTGTGCTCTTTGGCCCACTAGAAACTGGACGGTGAGACAGCAATAAAGATGCCTTGCTCAACCACTGTGCCTGGATCCACAGCAAGCCACCAGCAGCAATAACTGAATCCTCTACTTTTTTGCTTATATAGCAAAGACCTGAGGTGGGAGAGGTGGTTCTGGACATGCATCTCTGTGGAGCATCTCTGACATGCTCTAAACTCAGGTCAGGACACGCCTGCCTGACCCTCCTCTGTGAAACAGATGTCATGCCCAACAGAGCTAGCAATAGTAATACTATTGTTTAAATATTATTTGCCATGGTTGTAGCACTTCTGTTGGTGGATGATTGATGGACCAGCTGGAACTGCACTGAGCATATTCATTAAGTTTTTGGTATATTTTTACTTTTGGCTGTCAATGGTTTAGACTCATGATTTTCATCCTGTGCCTTATTTACAAGCTGTTTGGGTTGACAGTCTCCTGTTTGCTACTCACCCCTCATAGTATTGAGCTGATCACCTAAACCACACAATACCCTGTCTGTTTCTCTCTGGGTAGGTGAAACTTGTCAAAGAGAACAGTAAACAAGGAAATACCACAAACTCATAAACATTTGTGGGTTTTATGTGAACATTACAAAGAGCAGCCAACCACTCCGACAATAGTCAACGCTCATTTCCTTAAGGAAATACCCAGAAGAAACAGCAAGGAATCAGAATTCAAATGGCATTTAAGCAAATATTCACCGGTCCTGTTTTCCAGCATTTAACCTGCTCTGTTATTTGGACCTTCTGTCTTTGGTCATGTTGGAGTCTTTCTTGGAGATAATATTAGCTTGTATTTTTAACGCTAGTGGGTGATTTCCTTAAGAATTCTATTACTACTCATGCAGGAGAGGGGAGAGGTTCCCATTAAGGAGACTAACTGATTATTTGGTTATTATTTTGATCTGTAATGTATGCTTTTAACAGCCTAAAATAGAAATTAACTTTAGACAAGGGCAAGACCTATATGTAAAAATGAGACCTGACATTTGAAACTTATTAAGCACTTTAACTTAAAAGGCAAGTAATTTCATCAAATGCAGGTAGCTTCCTCCCATTCTTGGAACTGCACAGATGCTTAAGCTTTCCACCAGACTGGGAGCATCACTCATTTTAAAGGTGAATCGCTTCCCTTCCCCGAATAATCTGCAAAAGAGAATCTGTAACAATTTTGTTGTGATTTAACTTTTTTACATTCTGCCTTGATCCATTTAAGAAAGACCGAAAGAACATAAGATTTGAAAAGATTGTTACAAAGGATTGTGAAAAGATGAATCTTGGAAGAGATTTCACAAGAAAGACTGCTGTAAATCATGTGCAGAGACTGTCTATAGACTGCAGGGTAACATGGAAAGGAAAGAATCCTTCTTCCTAAGTACAGAAAAGACAGGTTTAAAAATGGAAGCAAGGAGCACCAGAAACACTGCTGCTTTGAATGTTGCATTACGTTTAGCTGGATTTTGTGTAACACTGTGTCACTGACATGACTCCTTCAGCATATATTCATAGGCATAAAATTCTGTGCGAATAGCAAAGAGAAAAATAGAAATACCCTTTTGAAAACGTATTGCTGGGGTTTTTTACTTTTATTTTGTCATTATCAGTACTGGAACTTCTGCCTGTGGATCCTGTTGTAATTAGGAGGGGTTTTGCTGTGCATTGTCCCCAGTGCCTGGCTGGCTGCTCAGAGCTTGCTTAGAAGCACTCAGCAGGGAAACAGGGTCATGTTGGGAATCAGCACGGACAGCTGTGACCCAGCATTGCCCAGTATCTGGCATCTTCGAGAGGGCCCAGTCGTAGGTGGGGGAAATGCTCTGTTCCCTAGGCACTGTCACCTGCATTACCACATGAACACTCTGATAGGGTGCCAACAAGCTCCCCTGCTCCCTCCAACCCCATCCCACCCCCTTCTCTGGGATGCTGGTCCCTGCAAATCCCCTCACTCAGTAGAATTGCTGCTTCCCAAGAGAATCAAGCTGCCCCAAATGCACTCATCCTAAGATGACTGAAAGGACCCATCCCTGGTCCGGCTGTGCATATGGAGGTGCAGGCTCTGAAGTCTGGGGTCCAGGAAGGTTTCTTCCAAACTGCTAGGAGTCACATCGTGTTTTGAAGGCTTAATTTGGTAATTGGGCAGAGCCCCCTGGCCATCTGTGCTGAGCGGTATCTGTGCTCCCTGGCTGGGCAGAGGCACTTGGCTCCCCCCTGTCAACAGCCTGACACCTCTGATTAGGGAGCACAGCCTCCCCACACCCTGCTATGCCCCCACACTCTCCAGGAGAGGCAGCTCTTGCCAGGAGGGTGTTTGGGTGCCCAAATCTGGGCCAAAGGGTGGCCAGAGGGGGTAACGGCAGGAGCTGAGAGCAAATACAGGAGGCAGATACATTACTTCCCTACTGTACCCTCCCAAGCTTTGGGGGTCTGTGGGCCAGCAAGACCGGAGGGCTGTGCTCACAGCCACAGCTCCCTCGGTGTTCACCAAGTCTCTGATTTCAAGGCTTTTCTTCCAGGCCTAGGCACTGTTCTTGTAAGTGGCTCCAAAACAGCATTGAACCTCAGCACCCAGAAACAGCAAGAAGGGTTTGGGGTTTTTTCCCATACAGAGGTTTTTGGACATATGCTTGATGTAAGACTGTTTTGTCTTCAAAACTATCCCTCTGGAAGGAAGGGGAAGTGAGTGTGGGAATGCCTAGGTGGTCTGAAAAAATGTTCAGTGTTGTTTTGATACAAGTGGCCGCATTGCATTTCATTCTGGGAGGAATATTCATGGCTAAGCTCTAAGCCTCTGATTTATAATGGAAATACTGATAGATCCAGATCCATTTGCAGATGCTATTATAATGTTTCATCCTGGGGAGGGGAGGGGGAAGGGAAACGGCCTCCTTCCCTTTTCATTTTAAATATCGGTACACTCTGATATTGGTTTCATGAAGCATTTGGATGGGTCCTTATTCACAAATGAATAAAAATGAGTAAAGTCCTCAGAATCAAAGGTAAGCCAAAACTGGCACCCATAAGCACAAGGCAACCCAGAGAGCCCATCTGCAGCCAAACCATGCAGCAGACCCAGACACAGCTTAAAGGCTGGCAACAAGACCGCCTGCAGAATCTGCCAAGGAACCAGATGCTGTTGCTTCCCAAGCTTGGCATGAGGGTTCCTGATTGCCATCCAACAAAGAGGAAAAAGAGGAATGATATAATGTGGTGGGATAAAACACATCCCACCTCAACCTCCTTTATTGCTCATTGAAAAAAAATTGTGGAAGATACTACTGGAAATGTATCATTGTTTTCAGAAATACATACATTAGCCACAACAATGGCCTTGCCAAATGGGAAAAGTAGGAGCTATTTAAATGTATGTGCACCATTTAAAAAAAAAAATTAGATCTTCATATGCTGTTTTGGGTATGGATGTCTTTGTGTCTTTTGTTAACTGTTACAGTGATAACCACTAAAATGAATACAAGTGTGGCAAAAAGCTTCCAGTTTTTTACAGTAATATTCCAAAATCCCCTGTCTCGGCACAGCTGTCTAGATCAGACAGACCACTGTGATGGTTACTGAATGTAAAGAAGCCAGGTTTGTAAAATGGGGTGCAGAGAAATTATAAAGGAAATGGTAAATAAAGATATGTGATGAGAAAGACATTATGAAAGAAAAAAATACATTGAGACATTATACTGATAAGGGCTCTGCTTTTTCTTCAGTTTCACAAGTCTGTTGATGTAACTTGATTTCACTGGCATCGCACCTGAGGAAAACTGGAATAGATTTGGCCCAGGAAATATAAAAAGAAGTCATGAGTTGTGTGGCTGTGCACCTGAGGATATATATAAGCCCATGAAAAAATTCCAGTGGAGAGAAGGCAGCAAAATAAAAAAGAAAATATATGTAAAATAATACGCTGCAGGTAGGCAAAGAAATAAGAAGCAGTAAAAAAGTGATGTAAAGGAAGAAACAACAGAATACTTGTAGTTACCTGAACAATAACAGCTGTTATCATTACTCTTATCATCATCATCAAATCATATTTTGGAAAATAGCAGGTGCTTCCACAAATGATGTTTCAGGGCAGCTCAACCATATTTACAAATTCAAGTCATTTTTGCCAGACTTTCAGCTGAAAGAAATGCAACAGAACACATTAGACAAACTAGTCCCATAATTTTCATTGTTAGCTGGTTTAGCATAGTCCAAAGATTCAGGCACATGGTAAAAAAGGGGAGGCTTCCTACAAAATCAAGGGCAAGGGATCCCCTTTCATTCAATAGCACAGTGGTTAGAGCAGTCACTGAGGACAAGGAGACTCAGTTTCAATGAAGCCTGTAGGGTTTCACATTTCCCGCATCAGGGTGTTGTCTGAACAGGACTGTGATGTGGCTTCACATCTTTTCTGGGCACGGGAAAATATTGGATATTAAACATGAGTCCTCCACGTTAACAAAACTGTTCTGGCTGCTGTGATACTGGCTCGCTTCTCTCCCATTCTGTCTTCCCAGCTTTTTCATTAATATTTTTGATTGAAATTCTTTTATTGTAATTGTTTTAGCTTAGGAAGATGTGTCATTTTCTTTACCTCAATCATACCACTTTTAGATTTTCTTTTTTAATTCTTGTCTGTTTTGGCTCAGTCTAACTAATTTTAATTCTTTATCAAGTCCAATTATTCATACTTTCAAAAAACACGTTCAATAAAAGCATTCAATAACTTAAGAAGATAAGTTAAAAACACTTGGTAAAATATGAGGTATGGAAATATGATTATTGTAAAGAAAATTTAAGAGAGAAATATATTGTAAAGTATAATAAAGAATATAAGGTTATTCTTGGTGCATCTCTCAAAGTCCCAAATACATATTTATATTTACAGAGCATTAATGTGATAAATTTATTGTATGTGTAGAATCCCAGCCGTTACAGATTTCACTGCCGTCCATGTTTATACACTGGGAACTGAAGAAATGTGCTACCATGACCAGGTGCATCTCAAATGGTTTCTCTCACCTTTGCATGCCACTGGGAGATGTTTCTTTTCCTGGAGCTAGGTATTTAAGACTAGTAATAAGGAAGGCTTTGATTTGAAAGGCTGCCATGTGTTTTTGTACCTGTGTTTGTGGCCTAAAAAGTATTATGACACATTTGTTTCATGTTGAGTATAACTCCCTTCTTAGAGGACAGCATTGCCTACTGAAGCAGTATCATAATCATGGTATGATGTTATAGAATGAATTACAGCATTACAGAAAACACAGGCACTAATGAGTACTGAAGACTGTAAGCAGCATTGCCTGAGATTTTCTATTCTAAAATCTTCCTTTGTTATATTCCAACTTGGCTGAACATTCACCATTTGAGGTAAAATTTTCCATGATGCTTGGCTGTCTCAGGCTGATAATTACAGTTGTTTTGCTAAGTTTTACCAAAAAAAAAAAAAAAAAAAGAACTCCTTCCTTAAATAGGGCCCTGTTCTCCTGTGAAATGACTTCTTACATTAATTGACTGGCCCAGGACTTCTTTGATGGAAGAAAAAGAAAACAATGTCAGTTCTCTGAGATTTGATACCAACATGGTGTACCAGCAAAATGCCACGAGTCGGGCCATGCCTTTGAAGCAACCAGGTTGGTCTTGTTCAGCAGAGATGGAGTATTTCAGCAAGCACGGAAATCCCATGGGCAGACCTCACTGGGATGGTGTGGCTGCCTCCCATTCCCTCACCTTCGCTGCCCCTGGGTGCTGCTGCTGCCGCCTGCAACACCTCCCTTCCTCAATCTGGAGAGCGGGAGTCGCCTCCCCAGGCTCCAGCACTACACTGAAATAATAGGAAATTATCTTTCTGAGGGTGCCGCGGCTGCACTGTCGAACGTGGCCTTCACGAAGAGATCCCGGTGCTCCTCCAGCCGCCCCGCCCGGTGTGGGGCCGTGGTGCCAGGGGCTCAGGGAACATCCTGCCCGCTCCTGCGGCCGGGAACGAGTTACAGGGGGGCTCTGCAGGCTGTGGAGCCAGTCAGCTGCTTGGGCACAGCGAGGGAGCCGGGTGCCGGCGCTGGTCGCTCCGCCGAGGCCTCCTTGGCCGCGGGGGTGTCTCC
>JAHLSL010000010.1:22318889-22342666 GCA_025920805.1 Petroica traversi
CCCCCCCCCCCCCCCCCCCCATTCTGTCCTCTCTTACCCAGGGGCGTTTTGATGCCACAGGGTAAAAATAAATAAAAGCAAGTACTTCCACTTCCTCGGAGCAGAGCTGATATGGCAGTAGCTCACTGGATGAGAGCAGCTCAGACCTGAAACGCTTTCTTCTCTGTTGGGATCACAGCTTGAGCGTAGGCTTGTTGTGTCGGAATGGGCCTACTGTACCCAAACATCTGAGCTTTCTCCAGCTCCTAGAGGAACATTTTATACTCATTATACATGCAGCAGAATTTCAAAATATGTCCCTGGGACCAGAATGCAGGAGGAGGACATTAAAGGTTAGGAGGTAGTAGGGGAAAAGCAAAAGGAGTGAGTAATCCAGAGTTGCCTGATAACCCTTCCAGTCTTAGCCAAAATTAACCGTATTGAGATGTTGTGAAAAGGGGAGATGGGTTACTTGACATATTGCTAACAAAGAGAGATTTTTATTGCTTTAGATACCTTCTAGAAGTAAAAAGCAAAGGATCAGCTCCATATCCCAGGTTTCAAAATGTTATGATCTAAGCACAGGATTCATCACTGCCACCACTAAGAGATCATACATCCTGGAGTGTCATGAGCCATCCATGATTTGTGTCATTGCAGAGGATGATAAATCACTGCTAAAGACATAACAAGCAGCATCATCGCTGCAACACAATAGATCATGATGCATCAAGATCTTTGCTAAAATATTATTTACAGTTAGCAGGGGCTTGGAATGGCAAAGCAGAAGCCGATATTAATCTTTCCTGCATTGTGCCTTTGTGCACACCAAGGACCCTCCCTGCCCTGGGAAAAATGGGATCTATAACACTTGCTGATGCAATAGCCACTGATTGCATACACTGGGGCTGAGAGGGATTTTATATATAATCGTGTGTTTATATATATTTATGGAGAAAAGGAGCAACAGCAAGAGCAAGTGAAGTCCCATTCTTCAAAGCTTTCGCTGTTCAGAACCCATCTGTAAATGCAGACATGTAAAGGTCTCTGTTCCTTGCAGTAACCTTGGGAAGAGAATTTAGTCATAAAGCTTGAGGAAACAAGTGACTTTCTTGTTTTCAAAAAGCTCCAAAGGTCTGGAAAAGTCTTAGGGGTTCTTCCAGCTCTCACCCTTCTCAGCACATGCAAAGGCTTAAACAAATTAAGCTGTACTCCGCAAACTACTTTGGGAATCAGTTTCAGGGAGGTGCTAAAACACTGCTGACATAATTAATGTTTGGTGGGGTTGCCTTAAAAATAAAATTATTCAAAAATCCCATGCCCCCCCAAAACCCCAAAAAAACCAAACCCAGACAATTCAAACTTCTGAAAACTACTACCAGCTATTTTTATAGGCAACTCTCACTCTGTCAATCCAGTCAATCCAGGCACTGGGGACTGTGAGTTATTTCTCTTTCTTATGCAGGACGTTGCTGATTTAGGTCACATCAACAGGACTAACAGTTCCATTTAAAGAAATGCTGAGATGGATAGAAAGTTGGGCTTTAAAAAAAAAACAAACTTCCTGCTGGAAGGAAATCTGCATTTCCAAGCTGTTGATGACCTTTTTGACAACAACAACAACAACAAAAAATCCATAGTGTTTTGCAAGAGTGTGCCCAACTCCAGCCGTACCCCAGCAGCAGAGGAATATTATTCCTCTTCTGCCATCCTAAAGACAAAAGACACAAGTAAAGTGCCTTTCAGTTTTATATCAGTTACTCATCCTGTGTTTGCTTCATGATGTGAAGCTGAACCCTCCCACAGACTTTAATTGAGTTAAATCATTGCCAGAACCTTTTAGGCTCCCTCTCGCACACCCTTCAGTGTGTGCATCTCTGATGAGGCATGTGAGCAGAGACGCGCTCCCAGGACGTCTGGGCAGCAAGCCACCTACCTGTGGGCTCTAATATTTCCATGAACTATATTTCATTTGAACATTTCTTTCCTGTTTAGACAATCATCAAAGGTGGGGAGGGGAATTGGGAGGAGCCATGAGCAATTTACTGGAATATATACAGGCATTCCCCAGATTTCCCATCCTCCTCCTTAATTGGATATTATCCCTCATTAATGACTCTGTGAGAGCCTGTAGAGTACTAATTGTCTGCAGTTCCTCTCTCTGTCCCTCCCCTCTCTCCTCACAGAGATTAGTCTTTTGTTCAAGTTCATGAAGTTTAATTTCTGTTCCTCTCACTGAGATGGGCAGCACATCCAACCTTTGTTCCACCAGAGTCCTCAGAACCTGGTGTCACCTCTCTGGGATGTTGTCTTAGGATACGGGGAAAACCTAAAACCTCCTCCTGCTTCATTATCAGTACCCAAAGCCCAGCCATGGCAGTGCCCTCGCTGCAGTCCAGCACAGCTGTGACCCATTTCACACCCACCATGGTCCTGTTTCACATCTTGGGCAGGTCAAAACCCAGGAGAGTCAGAAGCTACCTAAGCCCTTCAAAAAAAGCAAAGGCTGGGTGAACATTTGCAGCATGTCACCTCCATTTGTCTTTAGAGGGGCTTGTGTTCTTTCAAAGAACAGCTAATCCCAGACAAACAAACAAACAAACAAACAAACAAAACCTAAGTGCCTATTAATCAAAGACTGATGTGAAAAACAAATGGGTTTGAATGGCTTGATTATTTGCATTAATAGCTGCCTTGGTAAGATTTTGGCTGTTTTTTGGCATTTTTCTGATCAGTATCTTGCTAGGATATTTTAGGTCCATACAGTTAAGGATGAAACCCGGTAAGCTTTCCCCTGGCACTAACAAATCCCCTGACATGATTTTGGGTGTGATAGCCTATTTTGACTTACAGTCTACTTGGTCAGGGCCAGGGAGCATTCCTGCCATTGTCCCCCTCGTTGCTCTGGAGATGCTGGTCCCTCAGGCTCGTCCTTGTTAGCCTGCAACGCTGCCGGGAGCCATCGGGCTGTGACCCCGGAGCCTGGCGGAGCCCCGCCAGGTCCGGCCGTTCCCGCAGCCCTGTGCCGGCATTGCAGGCACTCAGGGAAATGGGTGTTCTTTCTCTTAGACCTTATCTGGGATTTCTGCCATGCCTGTGAAGCACAGCCCCCCTGTCCCAGTTGCTTTTGTGATGGGAATACTAAAGCCAAAGCCCGGGCTGTGTGGGACGGCAGGGGGACTTTTGCTGATGTTTTCAGCGGAGTTAAAGTGGTACTGCCTGCTTTCTGCTATCCTGGGTACCTGCTAGCAGAAATCACAGGTACAGTGCCCGTGCTTACTTTTTCCCCTCTCCTGTAACTCTCCCACTGCTACAGCCACAGGCTGACTTGCTACTGCCTGCAGCCAGCACGAAGTGATACAGACCTTGACAATACACAGGGAACATGACTTTTAATCACTGCTACATAGGAAAGCCTCCCTTTACAACAAGCATCAGATGATTTGAAGGCAATTCTTCAGGAAGACCTTCTGTAATAGGAAATCACAGCTTGAAAAAAGAACAAACCTTTTAAAAAAAACCAAAACCACAGAATTGTTTGCTACCTTTCTGCTAGAAAAACTGAACAGGTGAAGGTGATGGTAAGCTGTTTGTCCCAGGAGCCACAAGCTCTCCAGCTACTAAGTCAGCCTGAAGTGGTTCAGTGTCCAGGTCATCCCAGGACACTGACAAGGTGATGGCAAATGATCTGGCTCCCATCCGGAGGCCTCGTGTTTCAGGCTGGTCTGTCTGTCAGGGAGGTGCTGCCGGTGCCTCGTGGCTATCCATCCGTTCCACCTCAGCCAAGGTCAGCCCTGCCCAGGCTGCAGGCACACCTGCCACTTAGTCCCTGGTTTCCAGCCCCAGCATGGCTCCTGCCCCAGCTGCCAGGTCTGTGCTCCATGCCTAATGCTGAACAGGTCTCATGAGTCTTCTTCCTTGCCTTCCAGCCCCTGGCCAAAGGATAACACCACAATGAGGGCACTCACAGCTGCTTGGGCTTCATCCCATGCTTCCTGGGATCTGTCTGCTCCCCAAACTCTCATTCTTAGGACAGCGACATCTGGGGTGACCATTCTGCTTTTGCCTGATTCAGACGTGGAGAGAGCTTATTTTTCTGAGGATGACAGACGGAAAGGCAGACCTTCCTCTCGCACACCAGTTCCAGCGGTTTGGGACACCTGGAGCAGCAGCATTAGTGCTCCTCATTCTCATCCTGAGAAATATAGGACAACAGAGACTATATGGTGGTTAGAAACTCTGTTATAAGGTCTGACCCATTTTTGTCCTCCGAAAGCAATCTAACATCTGCTCTCAGTATTTCTGTGTGCCATTTCAGAAATATCTTTGGAAGAGCACTGCTAACTCATGCCCTGCCTACTTGCAAATTGTATTATTTCAGACTCTAGTTTATGTATGCTTGGGGATGGATCTTTATATAAACTAAAACTTCCACTGAATATTATCTTGGGCATAAATTCAGTGGCAAAATGGACTTGCACCTGGCACTTAAATCTCAGCTCGGTCCATCTGTCCTGCAGATCCTGCTGCAGCTAAGTGGGAAAAATCTTTGTTGTTCTGTGCTGAGCAGTTTTTTGGAGGCTCTTGGAGGCGGTGAGGAGAAAGGGCTTGGAAGAACGTCTCCCACTGTTCCTCAACCAATGCAGGCAGCAGGCAAACCAGACCCATGGGCTTGGTGGGGCAGGGGAAGGAGAAGCAGTGGAGATGCCAAACGTTGCTTCAGTGTCAAGACATGGAAGAGATAAACAGAAATCCCTGTGGTTAACCACCAAGGGAGCCTCTTCAGCAGTGCACAGCCAAGAGGCAGGGCATGACTTCATGTAATGGGGGGATTTCACACCCTGGAAGAAGATAACAAAATCTTTGTAGGTTCCCTGTGCCAACATGAGGCCTGGGAGGCCTGATGGCTCTCAAAGGCCACTGCTAAAACTCTTCTCTTGTTTCTGAGTGAGAAGTTTTTGTTCTGCAGATATTATCTGCCAATAAATATTCCTCTAATTGAAGAACCATCAAAAATGTTGGCTCCGCTTATTTTAGAGTCCATCTTTGACCTTTACCACTGTGAAATACTTCTATTGATATTCCACCAGAGGCTATAAAACATCTGGCCTGACTGTGCACCAAATAGCTGGAATTTTCTAGCCATTTCAGTCAATGGCATTGACCCCAAACAACAATTTATCTGTACCATTTATGAGTCCCCTGGATGCCGGGGGAAGCTTGATCCATTGAGCAAACCCAGTCCACGTCTGGGAGAATGGAGAAACCTGATTTTGAAGGAAGAACTCCAGTTTTACATAGCATAATGAAGCAGCCTTCAAGGCAGGGCAGTGAGACTGAAGGATGTCTGCCCGTGCACACACCCTTCCTACACCCAGTGTCACTGCTGGATGGAAAAGCAATGGGAAAAGGCAGGGCTGATGAAGATGGCCAGGCAGGGTGACACCAGCTCCCTCTCAGAGGCTGTGTTTCACTGCCACTGTGGCTGTGGCCCTGCCCCTCCAAACCCCTCGGGGGCCCTGAGCAGTATGGAAGGGACCAGGTGCAGGGACAAACAAAAGCAGTGACTTTCAGCAGGCCTGGAAGCAGCAGCGAGGAGAAGACACCTGCATGTCAGCAGGTGGGCTCAGCTGCTGCAGTGCTGCTCTTGCTGCAGCTGCAAAAGGCACATCACTGCCTTGGCACAGGGCACCCCCAAAATATGCAACCAGCAGATGGTGCCTTGCCCCACACCCAGGCAAGGCACCATCTGCTGGTTGCATATTTTGGGGGTGCTTCCCTGTCCCTTCCCCTTTCTCTTCTCCACAGACCGCAGGGCTGATGGCTGGTGAGGCTGGAGAGGACTGGGCATAATTTTGATGTAGTTTCCTTGGAGAGCAAACAGCACTTGACCTTGTTTCCCTCTTGGTGGGCTGCCAGGAAGGTCAGCTGCCCGGCGACATTTTTGGTGGTGGCAACCATAGCGGTGAGGCATCGCAATATCTTCAAACTCACATCTAGTTCCCTGTGTGTTCTGCTACAGATGAATAGACAAAAGACCTCCTGGGCAGAGAGGGGGGCCCTGCTCCACCAGAGTTTGGATTTTTCACTGTCAGCCAAGCAGAGGATCCAAACTCCCAACAATGAGCTCCCTGCTCCAGACGAAAAACATTTATAACCTCTCCAAGCCAGGCTCTGGCAGGGCAATACAAACTGCGAGCTCCACAAGCTAATGACCTTGAAAGTATCCATTTATCTTGGCCTTTCCCCCCAGCTTGAGATGCCACAGAAAATGTGAGGCTTGCTTTCTTCTTTCCTTTTTTTTTTTTCTTTTCCTTTTTGAGCTACAGGGATGAATATTCAAGGAATGCTGGCAATATGGAAATTGCTCAGTTTCACCTCGCTGGCTGGAGCTCAATACTGAGACCCCAGTGGAAATCAGAACTGAGGGGCAATTGGTGCTGGTATTCTAGGAGGGCAATCTGTGGCAAAGGGACATCACTGTGCTGCCACTATTACCTGATTGCTCTGCACTGGCTCTTCCTTCATTAGTCTTCATCAATAAACAATATTTACAACCAGGAAAACCAAATCCTTTGAGCCCATTGTTCTTAGACACTAAAAGCATCTCATAACTTGGTGTGATGTGACAGCCTGAACTGCATTAAAATCCAGACAACAGGTTAGAAACGTCCCTGGAACAAATGGGGCTGGTGCACCGTAAATGTTATTTCCTCAGGGAGAGCAGTGACTCCCTGGAGTGTTTTACTTTTCAAAGTCGGTGTCTGTTTTCTATGCATTGCCACTGTACGGAAGCCATTGCTTGCCACAGCAGGGTGCTCCCTTTTTTATGGGATATACAACTTGGGTGTAAAATAATCCCACATCATTTCCTTTGGTGTTCAGTACAGACGGCTTAAAGTGAAAAGGGAAATCACACAAAGCAGCTGACAACGGGCACAGGCAGAAGCTGCTACTAGGAAACATCCTTCTACTTACAGGGGGGAAAATATTTCCCAAGATGTTTTCTGATTGCTGAATGTTTTAGTTCCCTTACAGATGTGGTGGGATCCAACCACTTTATTTGCAAATATCCTGCAGGGGATCTGGCTGCTGCTGTGTAGCACCTGCGGGCTGGGGCCTGCCTCTCACCTTTGTTCTCAGCCAGTAGAGCTGTCTGCTGGGACGAGCACAGCAGATTTGGGCTCCAGAGAGAATCTGCTGGCTGCTGCCTTTGAAGCAAGCACCAGCTCGTGTTTCCATTTTAGGCATACATGTAATGTACATCTTTGCTTACTGGGCACACTGCAATGCAATCCAGCCTCAGAAATTCTTGGCTTCCCTCTGGATTTTGATGACTTTATGAAAGCTGGTGTTGCACTGAAGGGGTCCATGGTGGTCATCTCCTGACTCACTGCCAGCAGGATGGACACTCATGGTGACTTAAAGAATTGGAGTTTTATTCCAGAAGACACACCCAGAGCTGCCTGCTCAGTGCCATCACTGGACATGTGGAGGGAGGACTAGACATACCAAGGACACAAGACTCAGTGTAACCCTGCAGGGCACGTAAAGGTTTCCTATGGCTCCATGGGCCAGATCTGTGGTTTTTGGCAGGCCAGGGAGGTTGAGCCAACTCCTTGTACTTCCTCTGTCCCACCTCAAGTGCTGGCTCTCTCTCCAGGTGCTGAGCAAACACCCTGGATCAATGGATAAGGCTCAGTTCAGCCAGATACTTCAGCATCAGCTTTAAGTAAGCAATTCAAAGTTTGTCAGTATTTAGGGAAGCACTTCAGGGGACTGGCACAACCAGATCATATTTAGCTTGAGTACAGTTATCAGAGTCAGGCCACTTAAAAGTGACTTTATGGTGCGCAGGTTTAACTATTTCTTTAAAAATAAAAATCCCATCACAGTAAAAGAAATGCCAAAGCCTTTTTGAAGCTCCTTAACACAGTGAATAAGAAATCAGAGTTGATTTACATAACAGAGATATACATACGTATGTATACGTGCATGAGCATTTGCATGAAAAGCATTTGCAGGGAATTCTAAAAATAGAAGACATTTCAGAGGTTTGTAGGCAAGTAAATCCTTTACATTTTATTGCTTCCCTCCAATTAATAGTTTAAAATAAAACCCAGTCCTCCTGTCTTCTACACTCTGCAAGCCAGTGAACCACGGACTTCCCTACAAACACCTCCTTCTAATTCCTCCACTGAAGGATCAACCAGGAACTCCCTCCCACTGCTACAAAAATGAAGGTCAGTAAAGGAGAGATGCCTTTGTCTGTAGTCTCGCAGTTCTCCTAAAATGAAATTCACCCCTTAATTTGGAGGGCAATTTTCCTCCAAGGAAGCTAGGAAAATGATAATAGTTCCCTGTGAAACACTCACTATTTTAAGATGAAAATGTTTGGAGCTTTGAGGTATCCAAGCAGAAATGGGAGGAGGTTGGAAACCAGCTCTTGTGAACTGTGTCTCCAAATACTTGAAACGATGCTTAACCTCAAGCTTAGGCGTACCCTTACTGACTCAGGTGGAGTGGCTCTCCTGCTTCACTCTAAGCGTATGTTTAACTGCTCCTCTGGGTCAGGGCCCCAATTAGCACACCAAGATCTAATTTTATTCTCAGTTACGGCTGTATAAGACTATATTAAGCAAACCACTTTATACCAGTAAAAAAAATTAGATTAAGCTTTGGCTCAGGGTAGGAAGGGAGAGCACGACACAGAAAAAGACATCTTGTTGGATGTTATTGCCTCTGTTATGTCCATACCCTGATAGCTCTTTGTCCTCTGAAAACGTCTCTGTTCCAACCTTGTCTCTCTCAGACCAGCCTAATTTTTTCTGTAAAACAGCCTCTCAGCAGAAAGGGTTGGCAAGCCAGTAAGAAAAAGCCATGACCACGGATCCCCCAATTTCTAAAACAAAGCCTGTTAGCTAAAATGTACATAAATCCATAGGTTAAATGCATGTCCTGTGCTTGTGTCCATGAGTAACCACATTAATGCCACTGTAATCTGTATTTCTTCATCCTTCCCTTCTCCATCAAGCCCTTTAGATCTTGATCCCAATGCTTCAGACACCAGATCATGTTACTCAGAAGTAAAGCCTATTGACTTCACTTTAGCTTTAGTGTGTTCTTACAGACGCTGTTCAGCAAAGCACCCCTTTTAGATGAGCTACACTAAATTATCCAGAATTACACTAAATTATCCACTTACAGATAAATACATGCTTTGGTGTTTTCCTGAACAAAATGAACTTAAACATTAAATCAAGATTATGTCTGAGAATCTTCCCCACCCAACCTCTTTGGAAAATTTTGTGTACCCCAGTACAGGCAGCTGCCTTCTGCATGCCAGCTTCAAAGCACCTCCCATGCTGATGGATCTGCAAACATCAGCCAAAGTATTTAGTTTGCCTGCCATTTGCACCTGTAAAAATCAGGAGTAAATCCAGGAGAGATTAGTAATGAGAAGTGAGATGCTGACTAGTTCAGTGCTCCCGGTTTTCCTGCTTACTGGGAGCTGCAGCAGGACTGGGAGGTCCCCTCAGTGCAGCAAGGCCACCAGATTTGGCCAGAAGGCTCAGGCTTGACTTTGGCCAAGCATGCAGGAGCTGGTACGTGTGATGCAGACAGGTCCTGGTGAATCCCACTGTGGCTGAGAGGTGATGAATGTCCAAGTGAAAGCTGATATGTGGTTTACACCAATCTGTAGCAGAAGCCACTCTGATTTTTAAAAATATAATTTTGTCTTCATACAAGGAATGTAGGAAAAAGCAGGATGAACAGAGGCACACTTTAAGATGAACAAAGCAGAGTTCTTGTTTGAAGCACTGGCAAGAGTCCAGCATCTCTCAGGGCCAGGCACTGGGGTCAGTCCTGTCTGGCTCTCCCTGCCAGGGAAGGACAAGGAGCTTTAAATTGTATTAATTTTTTTTTTCTGTTAAGGCCTACCTTTTTTTTTTCCACATTTTTTGCAACTGGCATTTGTGGTTGTGCTATGCAATATAAGCCAGAGGGTTTGTAGAATTACTGGTAGGACAGCATCGATGTGGCAAGCCAAAAGTTTGAAGAAAAAATCATGCATGCAGGCTCCTAAATATGGATCTACATGGTTATTTTCAGCCAGAGTCTTGCACATCCATAGTTCTGGGTTAGAAAACATAAGCCCCAGGTGAAGTGCATTTGGAGGATCTCTGCCATCTGATGTGAATGAAGACCCCTGTCACAAAGTCATCTGTATGACCTACTTGCTTCTCACCGCTAAGGAATTGTCCAGGACTCATGTAACAACTTCAAACTCAGGCACATTCCTCGAGCTGTGTGAGGAAGCTTGCACATTGCCTGACCACATTATATCTGCCTCTAGGCAGTGTTATCACTCCTTCCCTTCCATATGCTTAAGCAGAATTTTTACAAAAATAAATGAAATACATATGTACATTATGCAAAGAGTGTTCTTGAGCCGTGCTATATTTGGTTTTGCATGATACGTATCCAGCGTGTAGACCATTGGCACTCGTTTTTTAACTGTTAGAGATAAGCAGAGTCACAGTAAGCTATAAAAGAGTGTAAAATATGCAGGGCCTGATTCTCCGGCTCGCGGAGGCCCCTTTACATCACGCTGGCACTGCACTGGAGTCTAAAAGCAAATGCACATGTGACTGGAATCCACTTTCAGGCCCTTTTATACTGCCAAAAGAGCTTAAAGTTGCCTGAATTCAAATGAGACTCAGATGCTTGTAGTACAAGCCGGTAGCCATCATTAAAATCTCCATTAAATGCTGCTGCCCCTCTGCCCCCAGCAGTGGGGTGAGCAGCAGCAGTCAACCCTGGGCATGAGGAGATGCTGGAAGATTGGGGGAACATTGTCCCTGTCACCATCCCTGGGGGTATGGGGGTGTTCTTGGGACCAGACACGGTGAGATGGATGCAGTGGGTGCCACCCGGGCAGGGAGATGCAGGGACAGATGAACAGGGTGCGTGTGGGCAGCTGCACAGGGAGGAGTATGTAGGGCTGAGCACCCCCCTTTTCCCAAATGGCTCCATGTCCAAACTGGGATCCATATCGCCTGAGCCTCCCTTTTCATGGCTGGTTTATCTCCCTACAAAGAGCTGACACAGAACAAGCTGTATGCACAAGTGCAGGTACACCCGCCCTGAGTTTTAATCATTCAGCGCCAGCCAAAGTGGGAGGGACAGGAAGGCTCTGCCACCTTCCCGCTCTCCCTATGGCAGCCGCCTCCACCTCGGCCCAGGTTGGATCCAGCCACCCACCGTGCAGGCTCTGGCTCCGAGCGCCTCGCCCCAGGGCCCAGACACAGCCGCTTCTGCATCCAGGAGGGAAACCAGAGCTGCTGGCTCGTGACTGGCGCACAGATCACCAGTTCATGACTCTCTCCTGTGAAAAAAAAAAAAGTTGGTTTGCATTTAAAGTGTTGGGGGAAAGGATTTTTTTCCCTTTTTTTTTTTTTTCCTTTTCCAATCCCCAAAGTCACATGGCCAGACTATTTTAAACATTCCTGGCTATTCCCCCATGCACCAGCTCCCTTGGCTGGCACTGGGGTATTCTCGAAGCTCGGGTAGGAGAGTAAACTCTGCATGTATAATTTATCCATTGTAAAGGATGCAAAATCTACTGGGAACAGGAGGGGATAAGAAAGAGCGAAGACACTTGTGGATGCCAAGAATTCCAAGTGCCAGACCTTGCTAGCGCTCTTCCAAAATGGAGGGTCCTACACGGCTCCCGTTTAGCTAGAGCTGAGCCTAGCCTTGCCTGCTGTGTTGAGATTTGGCAGGCTGCAGCTCGCCATTGTTGCGAGCTCTCATCCAGGCAGTGGTGCCAAGCCTTCCCTCCGGCTGCAGCCCTTCCAGCGCGCTAATCCCCGAGTATCTGCCTCTCCCAGATCCAGCAGGGACACCCTTCAGAGCTGGGGAGGGAGAGGGAGAGTCCTCTCTGCAGAGAACCCTTTTCCAGCAAGCTTCATGAAGAAGCCCTATTTGTTAACCCGAACAAATTGCCACTATCAACGAGGCAGAGACATTGCAAATAAGCAGGAAATCCACTCGCCCCTGGCTCCAGAGCTGGGCAGCTCAGCACTCGCTCTCTCACCAGGGAAAGCAAGGAAGGCACGGTGAAGCCTAACTTCTCGTGCTATCTTTAGTTTGCAGTTTGTCCCCCAATAGCCTGCCTGCATGGTGAGAGCTCAGAGGGAACACAGGCCACTCACCGTGCCCAGCCATTCTGTGGTTGTATCCAAGCGGATGCAGCCAGTGAGGGGTGCTCAACCCAGCATTCCCAACAAGAGCAGGTCAGAAGCTCTGCACCATCAGTCAGCCCCACAGCACTTGGGCCCCTCTCCGCTTCATCACCTGCACCCAGGACAAGCACAGGAGGCAGCTCCCCCTTCCCTTCAGCAGAAGCACTCAGGGCCCATGAAAGCTCTCATTCAGGGCAGGAGCAAGGGATGCCACAGCTCCAGGCACCCTCAGAGGGATCACCCTGCAGCCCTCTGTCCACAGCTGAGGCCAGCCCTCCCTGGGGCTCAGCCTTCATAGTCATGAGGGCTCCAATGACATGATTGTTCAATTGCTGTAATTGTGTAGGTTTTCATTTTTAGCCCCCTTCAACACTGGCATTGAACTCAATTTTGCAAAGTGGGAATTTCGCACATGCAAGAACTAAGTTTTGGATGCTGTCCCCGCACCCTGGCTGCCATCCCAAAGAAATTCCTGAGGGAAGGGATGCAACAACCCCCACTGCATCCCAAATTAATTCAGGAGCAAAACAGGGTCCAAGGCACTTGGCCCTCCTGCCGAGCACTCTGTGTATTCCTGCAGACTGGGGCTTTGTGCAGGCCACAGCAGGGTCTTGCCATTGGAATGGGAAAGCAAGGCTTTCCTGGCACCCCAACGCACGGAGGCAAAGGACCTGCCACGGGTGCCACGGTGTTGTGGTAGCTCCAACCCTGCGTGGGGACAGCCCACATCTGGCCTACATTCAGGAGCCGGGGAGAAGCCCCCAGGGAAGTGACCCCTCTGCACCACTGAAGCCCTTGACCCTGAGCAGGATGGAAACAGCCCATGTGTGGGATTTTCAGAGGAAAGGGCTCCTTTTGCAAAAGGGGTGTTATCTCAGAGCATGCTGTGCCAACCTGCGTCTACAGATGTTTGAAATTTTAAGACCAGAGTGCTGCTGGTCTGACCACAGAAGTTGAAGCTGGCTTGAGGCTACTCCAAGGCATTGATGGCTTCCCTACCAGAGGGGCAGGAAATCAGTTCAACCTCCCTGTCCTAACAGGGGTAAAATCTGCCTTTTCCATCTGATGTGATCACTGCCTCCCCTCAGCAAAGCATCTGGTTTTTTTCCAGCGCCACCACGATGATTCCCCAGCTGTGTGTGAAGCTGTGTGGCTTTGGCCACATCCATGCTCCATGGGCATGGATGTTAACGTGTGTCCCAATGTTTTAGACAGTTCATGGGTGTCACAAGTGGAGTGGGAGCTTCAGACAAAGTTTAATTAAAGAAGCCTGCTGCTGAGTCATGAGCTGCTTTCTAAACTCGTTCTCAGAGAGAGAAGCTTAGGGGCAGATGGATCTGATTTTAGCCTCAGCCTGTCAGTGGTTTAAGTTTTATAACTTTGCCCCCCAAGTTTTAATGATGGCAAACCAGATGTATTTATAAAATATGAGTCATTTATTAAGACAAATTAACGTCAGAAGATCCTAATTAGAATTACTTACTACACAGTCTAAACGCTAGGCAGCTATAGGATAACATAAACGGTGTAGTGCAGTATATTAAAGCAATTGTGTTAAAGCAATTATATTAAATCTAGCAATAGAAACATTAAGTTGAGGTCACCTCACTTCTCTTCATAGAGTACTTACTTCTCTTTCTCTCAGTCTTTGAGAAGGAACCTCAGAGAGTGTCCAAACCCCATGGGAGAAACTCCACACTTCCCACATCAAGAAAAGGATGTGGAAGAATCTAACTTGTATGAAAGTAGATTGGACTTTTATAGCATAAAGAAGCTGGCTGCCAGTCATAGGCCTCCAGGTCAGTTTAGCAGCTTATCTGTCAAGTCTTACTTCAAAGGGACAGATGTGTGTTTGAAGCTGGGAAGCCAGGCCGGCCTTTTAGCATATTCAACACCAAGAAATACCACTATGACACCATGGTAGCTCCCCACAGAGAGCTTGCATTGCTTTGTCTTCTGATCAGATTCCAGGCCAAGCAGATCAGCTTTTTTTTGCCTGCCAAGGTGCTGGTGCCAGGGTATAGACCTTCACCCTTTCCCAGACAGTGCAGAGGGGCTCCCCTGCACAGGGTGCCAAGGACAGCGGGGGACCCCCTGTCCCAGGCACTTCATCTCAGGGCCTCCCTGCAGCCTTGCTGCTCTCACCATGCCACTGGGAAAGCCTTCCCACGTGTTTCTGCTGAGTCTCTTCAAAGATCTCAGCTAAATGTCCCCAGGTTGCACTTACTGTGGGAGTCAGTATTCCAGGACTACCCCTGTCTGTCCTGTGCTTACTGGGGAGGCCAGGCAAGGCAAGAAAATGATTCTTTATTGTCTTATTTCACTTTGATACTCAGCAGTAAATCTATGAACTCAACAGACAGCACCTCTGAGCCTAAACTCTGTACTAACTTGCCTTAGTCCAGCTTTCACTGGGACATGAAGGGGGGGCTTAGCAATTAAAAAGAGCTGGCTCCATAAAGAAAAATAAACAAAAGCAATTTGAATGAGTCAAACAGCCCTCTTGAAGGAAGGCAGTCTGCATCCTTCAGGAAGGGCAAAGAGCTATCACTGCACAGCCTGGCTGAACCCTTAATTGCAGGCTGTCAGGTACCATACATCTCCAAACTTTCTGAAGTGCAGGAGGTGGTGTGATGGGAATGGATCCCACACGAACAGCACAGGCTGGGCAGAGCGATGGAGAGATGATGTGTAAGTGCTCGGCTCAGAATATTCCTGCGTATCCAGGAGGCGAGGACACAGGATACAGGATGTCAGCAGAGCAGGGCCATCCTGCAGAAGGTGCAGGGGGTTCCCAGATAAAGCAAGTTAATTTCATCTAGGTTAGGAGCAAACTGAACTAAATTTAAATTCCCTTAGAATTTACATTAATGAGAAATCAAAAATCTCCCACAGCCTCTTTAAAAAGAGAAGGAGTAACCAATAAAATTACAAATTAGACCAGTCTACAGAAATACACCTTTGCTTGCTGACTCAGTGGAAGCCAATTGAGCATCTTCTTGAGCAGAAAACAGATGATAAACATCATCTTGAGAGATTCTCCCAGATGTTGGTTAAAGTTGAATCTGTAGAGGGAGCTATTTAAATCTCTGTTGTAACTGTTTATTGTACAAGCTGCACTTCAGAAAAGACCTGCACTGCAAGTCCCATGAATATAATGACTCATGGTAAAAACAGTGGGCACAGAGAGGGGAACAGCTCTCAAAGGGCAGCCTCTAAATGATGTGCAGCCCCAGGTTGGTGAGGCCTAGGGAAATCTGTTTCATTGTGGAAGCTCTGGTGGGTTTTGTCCAGGCAAGATGCAGAGGGGAATGGGATGGACATCCCTCCAAAGCACAGGCCCTCAGCTGTCAGCAGGGACCCTCTCCAGCAGGTCTGTGCAAGCCTGGCTTGACAAAATACACAAAGAAGGATGGGGAGTGCATGTTTGTGGAAAGCCATCCCAGTGAAAAGGCCTGGAGACTGGGTCAGGGATGTCTTTGGCCAAAGCCCTCACCATACTGTGAAGCTCTGGAACCCGCAGAGATGGAAACAACATGGAGCTGGAAAACCAGACATTCTCACAATTGTCAGCTTTTTGGGATGCAAATATAGTGTATGTTCATTCTCAAATGCACAAGAGGAATATTTACTAATTGCAAAGCCTTTTTGAATAATGATTGAATGACAGTTTATGATTTCCATTGAGTGGTACAGTGTTATTCAGATGGCCTGTGCTACTATTGTGCTTTAAAACTCCCACATTGTCTTTAACTAGAACTTTGTATAATTGTAGTCCATTGGTTTTTATTTTACCAATTCTTTGCTGTTCATTGCCTCTTGGCAACATTCATTGCAACTCACTTCCCATTCTTCTGCTGATGAATGTAAGTCCACGTAACACAAACAACTGAGATTCCCAGACACATCATGATCAATGTAGGAGTGATTAAAGTTGGAAGAAAACCATGAAAACCATGTCTCCTGTTGGCCATTCCTGAATGCCACTCATGCAGACATCCAGTGTCCAAGGAAGACTCCACAGCATCTTGTCCCTTATTAGTGTGTGCAAACATTCATATGTAGGCACACTTCACACATAACCCTCCCAAATATGTTTCTTTAGAAATATATATGCATAACTTCAGTTTTATTCCCTTCTAATTGGGTTGGGGACAACCTCTCAATCCTTTAAGTTTAGGGATTTGGGCATTTAAGAAAATATCTTTCAGCAGTAACGATTAACATTTTTCTTGTTTTCTCTGCCAGGTTATTCAGCCTATAATGTCTATCAATGTAAGCACCAAATGTCCCTAATTAGTACTGGGTTTTAACTTTTCTTTTTGCACCAAAAAAAAAATGAGGTCATGATCATCTGGTACATAACCAACTGCCAGTTTTTATTTCCATTATTCATTTCTCCATCTCTCAAGATGGCATCCAGTGCAGGACCCCTCTGGGAGCAGCAGAAGAGATCTGCAGAGGCTTCCCCCGCACTCAGTCATGCTCAGCCATGGCCATACCAGTTCAGCAGTGCCTGTAGGGCTGCCAGCACTCACCTGGTTTGCAAGGCAGCAGCCACCACTTCCAGCCCTCAGACCCTCCCTGGCAGGGCAGTCTGGCCCTGAGGATCTTGGTGGGAAAGGTTTGCTCCTTCTGCGACTCCCCAGCACGGCTGCTTCCCTTGCTGTGCTCCAAGTGAGGAGGGAGACTCCTCTCCCCTTCCTCCCTCAGCCACAAATATCTGGGGGCTGCTGGGCAGCTGGCAGGCACCAGACCCACACCTGTGTGCCAGATCTGTCCAGCTGTGCCCGTGACACACCATCCATCTGTGGCCCTTCTCACGTGCTGCTGCCAGTCTCTTTCCCTGGGGCCAGCTGGGAAGGGAGATGGGGTCAGTGGGAGGGAGGGAGCTACAGGGAAATTTTATAACAATGCTTTGCATACAAATTGATTTCCTCCTGTTGTCTCCTTGCATGGGGCAGGGCTCACAGCTATTGTGATCCGAGGGTGCCCAGCCCAATGGGACCAGGGAGTGCTGGATGCTCCCTCCAGGGCCTGGAGCTGTGTCGTGGGGCATTTCTGGTGGCTTCTTCCAGGTCAGCAAAGGTTTCCCATACAGACAATATGGCTGACTAAGCCAACATTTTGCATGGCTCCATGCACTCCAGGATGCGTGTTTTGTTTTCCCTGCCTTGCCCTGCTTTATGCCCAGGACAGTCAATGCCAGCAGCAAAACTTCCCCTGACTTTGCAAGGACTGGCTGTGGGCTCTGGACTCTGGGTGGGCAGCAGGGCAGAAGCAGACCACAGCCCTTCGGAATTAATTTTGGAGTCTCACATTTGGTGGAAACTGAGACTTACATGATTTTCCTCATCTTCAAAGACTCACAGGAAATGAAACAGTGCTTGAGCAGTAGTGTGCTCTTGGAGATTTGATGGAAAAGCTTTTTGTGACTTTTTGTGTATTGAGGGTCTCTGACCCACCACCTGGCACACACAAGGCCTCTATCTTGGCATGTGGCTCCCAGGGTGGCCACTCTCTGAATGTGCACCTCTCACTTGGGCACATGTCCAGGCAACTACAAAAGACCTAGCAGAGAAAGGAGGATACTCCAGAAAAGTGCAAGATGTGGATACCTTGGTGTGAGCCAGAAGAGCAGTCACAGCGTGTACTGGCAGTGCCACCGTGGCCTTGCTTAACCCCTCTTGGAGCAAGGCTGGATGGTAATTACAGGGATGCTGGGTGCCAGGGAAGCTGGGGATGTTGCTGCTGATCTGCATCAGTTCAGTGGAAGATTTAACAAAGAAAACACCCTCAGCTTCCCCACTGCATTTGTTGCAGCAGAGGGGTTCACCCCTCACAGCCCTCCCATCTCTCGCCACATGCAGGGCACAGTGAGGCGTTTGCAGGGGTGATGTCCCTGGAAAGGGCAGATGAGAGCAGCCAGAGCAGCACTTAAGAACCTGTTTATCCCCTCATGGGAACCTTTAAGTCCCCAATGCTTTTCCACAAACTCATCCACCACCCAAAAAATTCTGCATCCTGCTCCTCCTTTTGCTTCGGAATCGAAAGGCAGCAACATTTCTCCTCCTACCACCCCTGCCCTGAATGGAAAAGTTCCTTCCCCCATGTTTGCTGCACTTCCCAAATGCCTTTTGCTTTCTTGCCTTTCTTTAAATACTTGCCCCACTTGTCTCGTGTGGGTCAAACATGAACTCACTGGTTCCTACGTCATCGCACTCCCAGCTCAGCACATCCTTCTCCTCATCGTCATGCAGAGCATAATTTTCACCTGTTATTGAAAATTCAATATTGGGAGCTTTTAATTCCAAAGATTTTGATTTTTCAATAAAAAAGTGAAAATGAATCTCGGCAGGATTGCAGTAGAAATGTTGCAAATGAGCTGGTCACATAAGGCAGAGAGGGAAGAAAAACAAGGAGAAAGAGAAAGACAGAGTTAAGGAGAGGAATACATGAAGACTGCCCTTCCAGAAAAGAGCTTAAATAATTCAGGAGAAAAATATGACCAGCAGCAGTGATGTAGGTTTTTGGGCTGCTATGCACTGTCCAATGGAAAATATTGCTGCTTGCTCACTGCCCTGTCAGTTGGCTGGACTGTATCCCACTGCCTCTGCATCCCTGATTGCCCTGCTTACTTCAGTGCTCCTGTGCCAGCAGCTCAGTTTAGGCCACTTGTGTATCAGGGCCCACCAGATTTTGCAGTCATTCTATAACATGTCTGTAAGTCCTTGTCAATATTATCCTTATTAAATCGGATAGGACTTTTCTATCAGGGTTCATTGGATTGGTTAAAACAACAGAAAAGTGGTGTTTAAGAAAAAGAGTCTAATAACTCAAAGTTAAATATGGTCTCTTTCCCCCTATTATTTCTAATAAAATAGCTCATGTTAAGTATTAACACACTGCTTTTTGGTCTTCTGTGTAGCTGGAAATCACAGTGGATGAAGGGGAAGGTGTTAGTCCTTCATTAGCCATGCATATATTTTTTCCTCCTAGATCTAGTGCACTACTGGAGGCTTGTTTCCTACCCAGATCAAAATCTGAAGTCTCAGCTTCGTGTGGACAGGCAGGAATCAGCTTGCACACAGCAAGGTTAAAACACGGCTTCCCATCTTTTGCCTCACCCTTTTGTGGATGAATCCCTGTTTCTGAGAGCTCTGCACAGCCCCATCCCTTCCCCCAGACACCCACCCAGGCCTCCATGTCTCCATTCATGCTTCCATCCGTCACTCCTCACTGCCTCTCCAGAGTCACCTGGGCAGCGACTCCTGTGGGTGCCTCCCCCGGGCTCACATCCAAGCCCGCTCTCTGCTGCTTGCAGATTCTTTCTGCATAACATCTCTGAGATATGGCCTTCCTTACCCATCTGTACAGCTAAAACTCTTGTCAAGACTCTCAGCATTTCACATCTCAATTACTGTAAAATCCTTCTCCTTGCTTGGCAAATGCAGCCTCATCCAGCGCTTCCTACTCCATCTCCCTGCCCAGCCACTACCGTACCCGCCAACCACAGCTTTAAATCATTTATGCTCAAAAGGATCACACACAAACACCTCCTGCAAGTTATTTTTCTTGCTGGTGATCACAAAACAACAGTGATGGCACACGCTCCCATCTGGATGTGATTTTACAGATGCAGCCCTTGATGTCAGGAATGGTGAGCAGGAGCTGGCTCACACATCTCACCTTCACACCGAGATCAAATAAAGCACCTGGGGCCAAACCTGGCCATGAAGTGTCCCTGCCTTTATTTCCCAGTGGGAATGCTGAGAGGGCACTGGCTGTGGCTCAGAAAGGCCCTGTCCCACAGTGGCTCGTGCCATCCCCCAGCACTGACCTGTCTCCAGCCCTGCACCACCTTATGCCTTTTGTCAAGCAAGAATTGCTTTGCATGGATCAGCCCTTTCCCATACTGTGTATTTAATACTTACAAACCCTTTTGCTGTTGCTCTGTAGATTCTTATGTTTTCCTCCCTCATCCTCTCTTCCCTGAGCTGCTTTTCTTCTGTTTTCTCCTCCTGCTGTTTCTCTCTTCCCCTTCATCTCCCTTCCACCTTGGGAGGAAGCCTGGAACTGGCTCCCATGTCTCCCTCCTATTTATTCTCAGGTCTGTGTGGCTTTTACTTGGTGTTTTCTATTATGAAGGTGACAGCAAATTGAGAGCTTAAACAAATTTGGCTTTAGGTGCTTTAATGAAAAATTAACAGGTTTAATACTGGCTTCACCATCAAAAGAAGAACATTAATGTTTAATATTTAAACAATGCATCTTCACAATAATTCCACCACATTTCACATAGAGAACCCACAGTAAATGCCTGGGGTAAAGCAATAAAAATCCAAAACTGTAACACTATTTACTATTTTAACCATGTCATTCACAGTTTATACAATACTCCTTTACAAAGAGAATTGAATCATTTTTTAATGACAATTCCCCCTGTCCTCTGCCACTGCAAAAGGTAATAATATTAGATTTCAGATCACAGTCCTGGCTCCTTAAGCCTTTTTAAGACCAAGGATATGAAAATCTTATGCAAATTAGTTGCCCTTTAAATGTATCTTTAGGAAAAAAAATGCAACAACACCTCACTGAAGAATGATTGAGTTGACATTTCATCTTCAACACATGCTGTCCAGGTAGAGGTCTCAAAGAAAATCTTCAAGTGATAAAATATGGCTCCAGCACCCATAAAGTTGTGACATCTCCCCAGAAAGCCATGCTAAAGGGATTTCTTGCCTTAAAATTGAGCTCTGCCTTTCACTGTGGTCAGAGCATCACCCCACATGTGCCAGGGCCAGGAGCACCTTTCCTGGAAAGGGCAAATCCATTGTGAATGCCAGTACTTTGGGGCAGATGTTGATGGTGACACCTGACCTAAGAGGAGCTGTGGGCTTGTTCTCTCTTCATTTTCCCTTGAGCTGAGGGACTTCTGGATGCTCACTATTTATGAATAACCTTTTGACTCCACAGGGCTCTCCCTGATACGACATAAACAACTTGAGAAAAAAACACCTCACAAAAGAGGAAACATCAATTACCTTGTATTGCCTGGATTGGTTTCAAGATCCCTTTGCACATAAAATGAGAATGATTTCTTAAACTGAGAGTATTTAATTGGAGAAAAGATTCTCACTTCAGTAAATCTCCATCTCTAAAAAAGCATGATCCAGCTGGATAGCAAGAAAACAAATCACATGCACTGCAATACAGAGGAAAAAATCTACAATGCTTCCAGATGCATATCACAGGAAAATAATTAAATAGCAGCCCTGGAAGGAGACATCATGTTTGAAGTAGATAAAGAAGAAAGTTCTGTTGACGTGAACCCAGAAATAAAGCAGAGGAGGAAAGCACTTAAATATAAAAAGTAATCAAAGAAGTTACGTGTCTGCCTTGATCGTGGTTCCAGAAAGTTTCTGGGTCATCTGTCCATGCAGTTTTCCTGCTCCCAAATCTAAATTCTGTAGCATAACAACTATTAGACAGGAAGAGATGGACAGTGAAACAGGATGCAGACAAGGCTTCTCAAGCCAAGACAAGAAACATCTCCTGACAACGCTGATTAAAATGTCTCCGTGCACTTTACCCGGCACACATAAGAATATATCATTAGAAAATTATATCATTAGAAAAAAACCCTGGGATGTGACTTCCTCAGCCACAGAGCTGGGACCCCTGCTTGCACAATCCCCCTGCTATCCCGTACACCATGAGGTCAGGCTTTAGGATGTTTTGATTCCCCAGGTAAAAGATGTTAAGATCAAGAATGTTCTCCTAAGAGCTGCCATGTCCAGACAGTCGTGGAGTATGTGTGCTGAAGGTTAATGTTGTTTTTAATCATCCGTCTTCCGGGAGTGCCTGGGAGAACTGTTTGTATGGAGCCTAATGGCTTCCAGGTGTCACCCCCCAAAGTCCTGATATCCCAACCCAGCCAGAGTCTCCCTGCTGGTGGCCACCACACACCCTCAGTCTGTGAGGCTGCAAGCAGCCAACCCAGAGCCAACCCCCTCCACTGCTGCTCTCTGCAGCACTACCCAACTGCCTTCCTGCTTCTGCAGCTTTCTGTGACACCCTGAAGGTTTCCACACACTGGGAGCGCTTCTTCCTGCTCTTCTCCCTGCGAACTGTGCCCTCCACTCCCAGCGGAGCCGGTTTCCCTCCCCCAGGCAGGCTGATGGGCTCTGGCTGGGGGCCATTCTGGCGGGGTGGGAGGAAGCACCCTGCTCGGATCGCAATCAAGTGGAGAACACGCCGTCCTGTAATTATGCAGTTGTGCATGGCACAGCGCAGAGGGTCCTGCAATTCAAACTGCAGCTGCAATTCAAATCACGAGTAAAATGAGTAAATGTTTCAAGGGGAAGCGGTGGCACACAAGCCCTGTCTGCACGATGCCTAATTCCACTTTCCTTGGCTATAATTTATTCCCCCAGCAATCGCTGCCCCATCTGTGAGGTCTTCGGCAGGGGGAAGACCTCATGTTGAGGACCTCAGAAGGGCAATGTGGGGACACACTGCGATGCACTAGGAACTTGCCGCTGTGCTGAATGGCAGTTTTGTAACAGGCTCAGATTCTCGACGGTCTGTATCACATTCGGCAGCAGTGTTACATGTGCAGGATAAAGCCTTTTAACTCTGCTTTCTCACTTGTTTCCAGAAATCTTCACTTGTGGCAAGTACTAGGAGAGGGAGATGCTGCTTCCCTGCAGGGGCAGGTGATACCTGCTAGTTTAGGACGGTTTCCATTAGCATACGAGGCCAGGAAAATGTCAAACTAGGAAGGAGAAGAGGAATGGCCTCAGATGCACTCGCTGCACTACTCTGGTAGGAAAAGCATTTACTTCATTCAGTTGCTTGTCACAGCTTTTTTGTGTCGGAGCCATACACAACTATGCACTTAGAGCCAATTTTTGCACACTCTTGCAGGTCCTTCACCTCGGGTACAGGAACCTGGACTTGCTGTTGGTGCACAGTGCAAATAAACAGGGTTTTATCCAAGAACTTCTTACTGTTTTGTAAGTTTGCAAAGAGCTTCACATGAAAGCCTACATTGTTTTGAAGTGCTAGACATTTTACTGCTCTAAAGTTTCTAACAGGGAACTTCTGCTTGGTTTTGGATTCAGGTCTTGTCGGTTCCTTGGCTGCCAAAATGACTTTTGTGAGGCAGATAAAACTTGGAATAAATCTGGTTCAACCTTTGCAGCCAGCTCCTACGCCTATGAAGTTTCTGAAACAAAACCCAGAGTCTCTGCGGGAAGGAAAAAAAAAAAATCCACCTCCAGCACTTTCGATTGTGGTTCACTTCTCAGTCGTATTTTATAGTTTGGTCTCGTCGCAGCCCTAAAATCGGCCAGCGAAGCCCCCCTTTTGATCGGGCCACGGCTTTAATTGTTTTTCCCTTCGGAGGTGCGAGCCCGTGGCGGGGCGGGCAGGATGCGCGGCGCTAACAAAGGGGCCGCTCCAGAGTCCCGGGACACAGCGCCGGTGCTGCCCGAGCCCGGCACCGGGCCCCGCCGTGGTGCTGCAATCACCGGCAGAAAGAACACG
>JAHLSL010000010.1:22347136-22360099 GCA_025920805.1 Petroica traversi
TTTTCTTTTTCTTTTTCTTTTTCTTTTTCTTTTTCTTTTTCTTTTTCTTTTTCTTTTTCTTTTTCTTTTTCTTTTTCTTTTTCTTTTTCTTTTTCCTTTTTTTTTTTGGCTAATCTTTTGGTGTTTAGCATACTCTGGGACATTTTACAACCTCATTAAAATGCCTGCTGAACTAAAGATTTCTTCTCAAGGTGGTAAGCGCTGTTCCCAAGCACTTCACAAACCAGAATGACACGTTTGGATCTCCTGAATTCACAGTGGAAAAATTCCCAGCTCTGGGACTACATGCAGAAACTCTTTGATTGCCTACAGTTTAAAAACATTATTGGAAAACTCAAGGCAGGAAGGAGATAATGCCTCTTTCTTGCAATGTAGTCAGGAAGTAGGATTTAGGAAGCTGGAGTGCATTTCCACCTGCAGACCCACACCCCCCACACCTTGAATGTGCTCAGGACGTGGGTGTCAGTCTTGCAAAAAGCACCACTGGATGTTCAGTGGCCACAGGTGGCCAGGATTCTGACTGCACATCATTCTCAGACAGTTCAATAAAGGAAAGGCCAGTGAGCTTTCTCTGCTGGGACAGTCCCTAATCCCACGGCTCCTGACGTAAATCGCAGGCCATCTGTGCATTAAGATGGCCCTTCTCTTTCCCTGGGTTACAGAAATGAGATACAATAATTAGATCCTCTGAGCTGAAAGGACACAGGGCCATGCCTCCTCCTTAATGCAATGATATGAGGTGACAGGCAGAGGTTTCAGCAGCATTTTAAACCCTGCAGATAATCAATACAGAGGCCGAGGAGGAGAGGTGGGGTTTACAGCTAAACAGATAAGGTGTCGCATCACGTCTGACCTATTTCACAGCATAAGCATCACTTCTGCCCCAGTTGTCTTTTAAAAGATATCAGTGGATACTGCTACCACTGCAGAATTTGAGGTAAACATCATGGTCACCCAACAAGGTGTTAAATGGGCTCCCTCAAGGGTTAAATTACCAATCCCCAGTGCAATTTTTTATGTAATATTTAACACTGAAAACAATAACAAACAGTTCAGTGGTTCGGGCAGACTGTCAGCAGGCTTCTGCTTTCACATCCCCACTGGTCCATCCAGTCAGCATCAAGTGTATTCAGGTCCCTCCCAGGCAGCATCATCCCTATGGAGGGATGGGGCAGCACCTCCCATTCCCACCCTCCTGTCACTACAGGCTGACTGTTGCCAAATTCAGGACCCAAATTCAGCAGGCAGGCCCAACAATGTAGGAGTGCAATCATCCCAGCTCATCTTGTAAAATGGATCCTTGCTCCTGGAAAAGCAAAGCTGTGCTGATCAGCAGCTGTTTGTGTGTCGGGGTCCTGCCCAAAGAAGTGCATTGGCTCAGGAGCCTCCTGTCCCAGCACCTATGGAAGGTCAGTCCCAAATGCCGTCACATGCCACAAGGAAGAAGTTGCTAGGTTAGGAGACTCCAGCCATTCTCCTGCAAGTTTTGTGGTGGAGGTATGAGGCACTGGGGCAGTAAAGGTGTGGGCAATGAAGGATTGGTACAGGTCCCTCATTTATGGGGGAGAAGGCAAAAGCAGCCATAAGGACACTGTTCCAGGTAGCCCCATTACCTGAATGGCTGGCACTAATGACTGCCCCCAGTTTTTATGTTTCCATGTACAGAAATACAGAGATGATAGATGGTTCTTGTTCCCAGTGAGGGCACAGATCTGCCTTGAGTGAAACCCAAGATCATGCAAGGACCATCCCTGACATGGCACGTGCTTTTCACCTCTGGGACTCCAAGCACCAAGTAATTTCCTCCTTAGCAAGCTGATCTTACACTGTGCTTCCAGGATCTCTTGCTGCAGGGCAAGGTTAAAGCTTGAACCAGGATATTTAGAAACAGAGGCTGCACCTGGTATTCGGTCTTTAATGCACAGAGCCTGCATGCTGGGTTGAAACATGAATGATATGGCTTGGATCCTTATCTGGCTTTCTCCCAGAGCTACTGGGCAGGAAACAAGAGATTTTGGATACATGCTGTTTCACCTCTGTATCCAATTCGTAGCCAGTGGGACTGGAAGTGCCTGAAGAGGACTTGCAGTCTCTCTGAGCCCGCTCACAAGAAGAGAGATGAAGGTGGCAAGAGAGCTCCTCTCGCTTTCAGGTTTGCACACCTTTCCAGGCCGACTGGGCACTGCCATTCAGAGCAGCTCAGTGCAGTCCAGGACATCTCCCATGTCCTCTAAACTCCTTCCTGTCCATTTCAAAGTACACGAACATGTTTCAGTCCCAGGATGGAGAAACTCATGGGAATTTCAGATTCAGTTTGAAATTAACTACAAGTAGATGCTGCTGGGCAGGTGAAATTCTGCAGGATGGATCCCTGCAACTGCATGTCCTGCTCCTGAATCACCTCGTGTCTAATGTGCTCCCTTTAGCAATTTCTCCATTTTGTGCAGCAGAAGACGGAGATCTGCTGCTTCAGTGTTTGTAAATCTTTCCTTCATGGCACCTGCTAATGCTGCTCCCGAGCTCCTGCAGGTCTGGGTTTCTGTTTTCTTCACAGGTGCTTGTTCGGAGAAAGGAACTGAGCTGCAGGGGCTGAACATCTTTGAGAACATCACCTTCATTGAACTGGGCAGAAAGTTTGGGATTCCTCTGTAGGGAGCTAATGGGATGATTGTCTTGGCCTTGTTTCCACATGAAACTAGGTTAAAGAAAAGCCCCACAGATACAAATTTATGGGAGCCTCTTTCAGCCTTTGGAGAATCCTTTGCCTGTCATCCCCAATACAGCCAGCTGGTGCTCTCACCCTTCCTCTCCTCCTCACAGAACTGTGCCAGACACCAAGACTATGACCTGTGTCTCTCAGCACTAAAATAGTCTCAATATTTACACTTCCTTCACAGCCACTGTGTGTCCCCAAGGGGACAATCATCTTATTTTACAGTAACAGACTAGTTGATCTGGTTTCAAATTGCTTCCCATTCCTGGGTCATTTCCCCTTGCTGCCACAGCCAGAAAGCCAGACAGGTTTCTCTGGGGTGGGAGCTGACTTCTTGCACCCTTTGTTTGCTCCTGCTTCTGCCTGGCTGATCCCTCTCCAGCATGGAGCTACTCTCCTAGCATCTCTCCATTCTGTGATAAGGGCAGCATATGTCTGGATCACATATCTGGATCAAAGATCCAAGTTGTATCTTTAGGAATCGCCAAGAAAAGACTACTCCTTGATCCAGCCCATGTGTTGCTTCTCCCCGTGGTGCCAGAGTGTGTGATTTGAACAAGGCACCCAGCTCAGGCCTCCTGAGGAGGGCTCTGCACTGAAGTTACGCTCACACATGAGATCTGAGGAGTGCAGGGCTGCTCCTCTTCCTCCCTGTGAGGGTTAGGTCCAGGCTGTCACCCTCCTTTGCTTTTCCTGCTCTTGCAGGTCAGCCCCTCCTGCAGTAGTGGGGCTTGTCCCTGGCACTGAGGGGGAGCCAGAGCATCTCCAGGTGTGCCTGGGTCACTGTCAGTGCCATCAGTGGGAGCTGTGGGATGTTCTGCCTGGGTGAGCCTCGGAGAGCAGCTTTCCCAGACCTGCTGTTTATGTTAAACCACTTACTCTGTTATCTTCCAGAGGGAAATTATTTTATTTTTTTTCCCCAGATGAAGAACATTAATTCCATTAAAATAATAAGAGATTTGGAGCATCCCTTTGTTTGTAGAGTGACATGCCACAGTGACAGGCACAATATAAATAGCTAAACACTGAGATAACCAAACACTTAGGCTGGTGAAAAAACCCCAGCGTTTTTCCCATTCCAAATTCTTTAGAGTAATCTGATTTGACCTCCAGCACAATGCATACTTTAATGATGCCTGAATAATGACTAGGCAAGGAATTAACTCCCACAGCGGGTTAATGCACTCACTTTCACCCAGAAGACCTAGGCTCAAATCCCAAATAAATCAAATGGATTTGGTGATCTCATTCCAGCTCCTCCCGGTCCTTTGTTCACAGCCTGTGATTTGATAGAGCTGGCAGTCCCTGCCTGCCTCCCGCAGAGAGGGGCCAGGATTTGGGAGCAGAGCTGGTGGGGGCTGGGGGGTGCAGCAGCAAAACCAGCAAGTCCCTCTGATCCCGGGATCTCAGCTACTGGAACAGCAGGGACAGGGTAGGGAGGGTTTTACAGATCAGCAGCACTGCCACACCACTTCCTGGGTATGGGACATTCACTGCTGAGAAACACCTTGATGTTAAAATAAAAACTTTTTTAACTGCGTGACAGGTGCTTGAATGTGAAGGGCCTAAGTGTGACTGAGCACAGGTTTGTCTCTCCAGGAGAGACTGAGCGTAATTCACTTAGCCTCTGGCAGGGTCAAGGGAAGCCTTCAGCAGGTGCCTGTGCTGACAGTATTTATGCATCTTATGGAGGTGGCAGTGTCAGCAGGGTGGGATGAAACCGTGCACCTATCAAACAGGGAACATGGAGAAATGGTATTTTTCCGGTGTCTGATTTTCTGCATAATTTTTGTGATCTCTGTTAAGGTCACTTGGGTGGCAATGGAACCTTTGGGTGGCATTTCCAAATCCTGTTAGCAAAAGCCAGGCTGCTGGCACCCATACTGGAGCCTACAAAATACATCAGTGAAAGCTGAACTTGTCCACAGCTATGAAAATTTCATCACTCTTGCCTAGGCACTCCATGTTGGTTAAAAAAATCAACTGAAAGGCTGCTTTGTTTTCTTCTTCTTTTTTTTTTTTTAACTTCTCTTACTAAGACTGTACCCAAGTCACAACCAGTAACACCACAGAGAAGTCCCAAGGAAATAACTGAATGAAAATATCCTTTCACCTTTCCAAATGCAGGCAGCAAGACGTGAAGGTTGATGAAACAAAGGCCGTGTATCCATGCAAATGTAACTGGCATTAAAAACACCACGCAGGTTGCGTGCTCCATCCCAAAGAAGTCAGAAAGAGAAACATCAGTAGTTTTCCATGAAATCTGATTCAGCATGTAAATCTAAAATGACTAAGTGCTTTTCAAGAGATTAACATGGACAGGTTTTAACAAGTTTAACTGTGTCCTTTTCTCGAAGTGCCATTGACTGCAACACAGAGGCCCCCAGAGAGACGTGAAGAGAGCTTGTGACAGCTGAATAGCACTGGCTGATGAAACTCTGGTTACACCAGCATCCATGGAGGTTGTGCCATCATTTAAATAGTGACAGGATGTCATCCCATGTTTTCAAATTCTTGATGTGCTTGTTAATAATCCAACCTTTGTGATGATGCCCGATACTGAAATACTCAGAAAATAGTCCAGGTTTCAGTTAGGAAACCAGAAGAATGTTGCTGGGACCAAGCAGGGCATTCTTCCTGTGCTGACTTGACAGAGAGAAGCTTTATTTCACATGTGAAACATGCAGGACAAATCAGCGCAGCTGAATTATGGAGCCCCAAGGATGCCTGCCAACTTGAGCAGGCGCAGTCCTCAGTCCTCCTTTGTAACATCAATCCTATTTATTAGCAGCAGCAGAGGGGGTGTGTGCAAGGCTCTTCTCAAGCTGTAGCTCAGCAATTAATGCTGCTGGGCTTAGCTCAGTATTTGTGAGCCGCACCTGAGGCAGAGATGCTCCGTGCTGATGGGAGTAAACTGAGGCACGGAGGGATAACACGGCCCCTCTGCCTGATCTCTGGGAGGGGATCCCAGAGGGCACCACCCGCCTGAGCGCCCATGGCTCTCCCTTAGAAGCGCAGGTATGGAAACCACATCCAAAACCACTCTGTCACAGCTCACCACCCTCAGCCAGCACAGCCCGTCACCAAGCCCTGGTTACAGGAGGAAGCAGGAGCCGGCAGCCACTGAGGGGGGCTGGAAAGGTGGCAAAACCCAAGTAGTTTGAACCCGCAAACACCCTGAACTTTTGGGTACCGCAGCAGGGAAAACTCTGCCACACTGGGAAGGCCACAGTAGCTCCCAGGAGTGACCCACGTAAAGGTCACTGCAGTAAAGGATGCTTTTAAAACACGAGGCAGAGCTGCAGGAGCCGGATGGGGTCAGCCTGGCTTCCAGCAGAGCGGCCAGAGGGGACACAGGGGACGCCGGCTGGCGGAGGGGCTCCCGCCGGCCCAGAGCGATGGAGCCATGGAAGTGCACGGCGAGACACCAAGGGGAGCTCGGCTCTCCCAGTGCCCTCAGCACAGACACCGGGGATGCTGCGCCCACCGAGGCCGGCACTCGGGAGAGCCTCTTTAAAGGGTTTCTCTGCCAGGCTCAGCCTCGCAGCCCGAGGTACAACCCCGGCAGGGTTTTCTGAAGCTCTCTGCTCCCGAGGGGTTTCCAGAGCCACCAGGGCCAGGCAGGGTGGCAGCCGGGGAGGCTCCGCCGCCGCCCGTGCCCCCGGAGCCGCGCACGCCGCGCTGTTTGCGCTCGCTGTTTACACACACGAGTTTAAAGCATCTCCCCCGGTTTCTCCGCAAATTGCCGCATTCAGATGAAGTGGCAGCTGCTGTAATTAAGACACAGTTAATTACATATCTCCTTAATTGCAATGATAGGATTTTGTCAATTTGGTAAATAAGAATTGTTAGGTTTCTTCCGGCAAGTGCGGGCTCAGATGCGGCTGCTTTGTCTCCCGGCAGGGCCGAGGGCGCGGCCCCGGGCAGGGAGGGCGGCTCTCGGTGCCAGCGGGCTCCTCAACAGCCCCTGCACAGGGCAGCAGCTGCAGGGAAATGGGTGGTGTTGGGAAACTTCAGGGGCAGTGAAGGTAACTTGGCAGGAGAGGCAAAAAGTCTTTTCTTTATTTGAGAAAGGAAAAGGGAAACGAGTTGGATTCCTGAAATCTCCCACTCACCTGCTACAAACCACGGCCGTCAGTACAGGCACTGTCAGGACCTTTTAAATTCCAACTCTGCCTTCAAGAATGACTACAGGAAACGCCCTCTGCCTAATTCTTTATTTACTGTGTTTTCTTTTCTCCCTTACTGATTGTGCTGAATTTGAGAATTGCTCGTCTAACTCGCCAAGTCCCGGCCCATGCCCTCTGTCCCTGGCAGCTTCTGGCTCCCACATCCTGTGCAGCCCCACAGCTGCCAGGCTGCTCTGCCATGGGCAAGACTCCACCTGCACCAAGATCACCACGCTGATATAATTTTGTCTGAAAGGAGGAAAGAGGAAGACAGGAGGGCTGCTAAATGCGAGGGCTGAATCTGACCATCATCACTTGTTTCTGGATGAGAGCTGAGCCGGGCTCCTGCAGGAATGGTCAGAGCCTGGGCTGAGCACAGACCCCTTTCCATCCTGCTCTGGAGGCTGCTTGATACCAATGAGATGTATGTCCCTTCTAGAATTTCTTTTTAGTGATTCAGTACACAGAGCTGTCATCCATATTAATTAATGAATTGTGGTTGACTGAACAAGTATGTTCAGAGTGCTTGCTCACAAAAAGAAAAGTGGCACCAAAAAATCATCCAACTACAGCCAATTATCCAAGATCACTACTAGACTTAGTTGTTATTTATGATTAGCTAGAAATTAACAAAAATACTGCTTATTTGCCTCCCAATTCTTCATTCAACAGGCAAACTCAACCTTTGTCCTCATGGGAATCAGCAAGCACCACCTCCAGGTGGGCAAGGCAAACTGGTTTGGCACAAGGCTCAGCAACCACAAAGCAGAAATCAGGATATTTTCTTGACAGCATTGGCAAACTGTTGGTATCAGCTCAAATGGTGACATATTCAGACTTGCAGGATGTTTTCATAACCAAACAAAGGAATGTGGTTAGATGAAACTGCTTTGGAGGAAGTGCAGAGTTTGTCAGGCAACAAACAAAAATCTCATCTAGAAAACTGTTCACCTTCAAACCAGCAAAACGTTCTCAGTGAATGGGCCCTGCTCTCATACAATTCAAATCTTTCATCGGTGAAGTCAGCAATGGTAAAAACAGTGGCCTTAGTAAATATGTGCAGGTGATGCAAAGCTGAAAAGAACTGAAAGTGCATTAGAAAACAGGGAAAGAGTTCAAAATTATTTTAAAAAATTAGAGAAGTGGTCTAAAAAAATAGGCTGCAGTACACTAGGCCTGTGGGCAAGTATTTCTGTGTGTAAGCAACAAACTATCAATAAAGCAAATGCAAAATGGACTGAAATATGAATCAGCAATGCTATGACATTGAAAAGCTGGAAAACATCATACTAGAATCCGTAATTAGATTTCCTGATACAAGATACTTGATGTCATCCATCCCCTACACTCACATGCAAACATCAGTGAACAAACTGTGACCATTTTCAGGTCCCAACTCCTTGGGGACAGGAAAATAAAAATAAACCAAACACACTGCCTTAGACATCTCTAAAAATGACCTCCAAGCGAGCCTCAGAGAACTGATTAGCCTGAGGAAGAAAGGGGACACAGCAAATAGCCAAAACAGTACTGCAGGGAAAAAAAAAGGAATAACCTGTCCTCCCTACCTATAGCAAACAGACCACAGAACAGTAAAGCCTAAACTTGCTCAGGATCTAAATGGCTGCCAGGAGAAATTCCCCAAGGGTGGAACACTGGAGCAGATCAGCACAGAGACCATGAGGGCTCTGCCACTAAAGGCAGAAATCCTTCTCCTATCCCAGAACCTCATGGTTTTCCCTGACTCCACGACTCTGTGTCTCAGAAGAAAGCAAAGTTCTTCCTTCTTCCCTTTCCCATCTTGTTTTTCCTGAGGTCTCCCTATTCCAGTGCCAAGATGTAGGTCATAGCTCGTATGACAGAAGGGTGCATTAAAAAATCCAGACTCAAATTACGCCTACGCTTCTAATTCCAGAAAGGTTGAAGAAAGCTTTACCTTCTGCCTGCAGCAAGTAAGAGGTCCAGTAAGACATCAGAAAAAAATTTACCCTTTAAGACCTAACCCCAGGCTCCCGCCCATGTCAGATCTTTTTTATTTTCTCACCCTTTGACTTTCTTCTTTAAACTTCACCAGTTAGGAGATGCTGCTACACTCAGATCCAGGAGTAACTTGAGAATGCAACCTGAGGACTAGCAGGTACTACAGTCTAATTTACCAAAGTGCAGCAGCACTCAGGATGGTGGCTCAGGTGTGCAGGGGCATGAGTTTCCAAGTGATTTGTTGACAGATCCTCTCCCCTGTCCAGCTCTGAGACTCCCAGGACACCATTTCATTTTGTTGTGTATATAGTCAGCTGCAACACTGCCAGTAATCTGGCTCAAACAGCACTCCAAAATGCACTCACAATGCTGACACCAGTGGGTCTGCTTCCCTTGCCCCTCCCAAAACCAGTAAGGAAAAGAGGAACTATCACAAAGCCAGGCCTAGTCAGGCAGAGGGTCTTGCTCCCACCAGCTTACAAGGCAAAGGGAGCTCAAGCTGAGAGGGCCCGTGACTGTACCTGCAAGTTTTGCCTTTCCTGATCTTCATTCCATAATTTATCTAAGTGTGTAACCACACTGCATGGACCAAGAAATGTAAGTTCACATTGCAGCCTCAGTCTTTGCCCAGCCTGCAAGCAGAAATACCACTCAGTTTAAAAGCTTTACTGGTATGGACTTCCTTGGTTCTCAAAAGCAGTACAGACTTCATAATTCCTTGTTCAGTGTGTTAAGTTGGAGACAAGTTCAAAAACAAGATTAAGCTATTTTTGATAGATTATAATTTAGCAGAACAAGAAGATTACGGATGGTCCTGCAATTTTAATTGCATGGCTGTGGCATTTGGAGGTCCTGCTTCCCCTTGGCTCCCTGCAGGTCCCTACCTGAACTGTTTAACCTGCCTTAGGCTCCTCTCCTCCCAGCAGGGCTGCTGTTAGGACTGGAGCCACTTTTGCTCAAAGCCTGATGAGGTTTTTTAATACAGCAGGTGTGAAAAGCTTCTGGGATTTGTAACTAAAGTTTTACGTGTGGAGTTACAAGAGGAAGATGCAACCCAAGCATTCCAGCGGCAAATTTAAAAACTATTTCTGGTTGTATATCCAGGGTAAAAGATAAATTTTCTAACGAGGGCCCTTGAATTGTGCACCAGGAGACAGGCAAGCAACCCAAAGTTTGTAGATTCAATGGTAGACACAGTCGCTACTGGCACTCTCTCAGGTAGCTGGGCTGGCAACCTGAACACACAATTCCTGCTGGAGGAAGGAAGATGCAACCTCCCCCACTTCCCAAAGATGAGGGATGAGGAATGCTTCCCGCTGAAGCCACGCCAGGGTAAAACTGGAGAAGAATCACCCCCGGGTACGAGTTGGGGAGAGGAGAGGAATCTCTGTTGGTGCTGCTGACTATGATGAGGACAACAGTTGTGCAGAACTGGCTGACAGGGATATGGAAATGTTGGTAAATATAACAGTGATTCTCAACAGCTCATATTGTGTGTGAGTGTTGGAGTTGTCACTTTTGTATGTTGTATAGCTACATTTTCCAAGATTGACTGAAATTATCTAAAGCATGAAAATACATTCTTTTGTAGACTGGATCGGATAAGGAGTTTTTACATCGTGCTCTGCAACTAAGTGGAAGATGCAGTGGTCTTAGTTTCAGGAAAAAAATTGAACTGTGGATGTGTTCAAGGAGTTTCTAAGATGGTTGTGTCATGATTCTGTTCAAAACAATACTCCTACTTAAGATATCTGGTGAGAACCAATTTTAAAATCAAACTCCTGGAGCTGCAATATTAATTCACACTCCAGTGAAGTAGTTGCCATGGAATAGCCAAAACATAATTCATCGACTTTGATGGGCAACAAAGCACAGAAAACATCTATTTTGTTTTCCAAATACTGGTGAGTCAGTGTTTTACACACAGCAGCCAAATTTCATTCCTTGGGAGGTAGAATAAATTATTACTTAATTGTGACAAACAAGCAGACCATATCAGACCATGGATATAATGAATCAGTCTGTGAAGAAATTCCGCCTTGAGTCACAAAACAGCACATTTTTGCCCTGAAATAAAATACTCATTTAAATAAGTTAACTGGTTCCTGCATTAGTTTCTACTCTAAGACCTGCCACTAATATTGTGCAACTCATTCCAGAAACTCCCATAGCTCTGCAGTATTTAACCTTTTGTAGAACCTTTACTATTTTCTTCCTGGGGGATTCCTAACAGGCACAATATCCCAACATTAATTTTGCTATCAAAATAGGGATTAATACATTTAGGGCACCTAATCAAGTTATTTTAAGTTCATCAGCAGGTCCTTAACAAAAGGACAAACAAACAAAACACCCAAATATTTCACACCAATGCTTGTAGGAATTTGGCATGTTATTATACCCTGCAAAAGAAGCTAAGGGAGTTTAACAGATCCTGCACCAATCTTGCCACCAGCCTCTTAAACCACAGAGCACACAGTATGTGCACAGGTCAGGCTATCAGTTAGTTGTATAAAAAGATCCACTGGAGACTCTTAGCATTTCAGAGTGGTACTTTTTTGGGGGGAGAAAAAAAAAGTCCACCCAGTTTTTATTTCTTAAATTATGCATTAATCTGCATAAACTCACATTTTTTTTCAACAGAGGCAAGATTTTGCCTTGTTACAATGTCACCCCCTTACTCATTTGTAAGCTCTTTGCTGGGAGAAAAATATTTCTTTTCCATGACTGTTATACAAAAACAAAAAAAAAAATCATCACCTTCCCACAACTTGGATGGGATTCTTGCTCTCTAGTCTGCTGCTTGTAGCTTCACCTCAGTAGCCTCTATTTGCTTGCTTCATCAGCTCAGCTGTCCATCCTGGAAAGGATGTCTGGTTTCTGTCATGGGCAGCTAGGATGTCTCCACAAGTCACATGCAACCAGAGAAGCTCCAGGGTAAGTTTGTGCATCAAAATAAACCCATGAGACCCGTGGAATAAGCCTTCCCCCTTTATGTCTATTGTGGGCAATACTGCTGTAACTCCTAGTGATTTTTTTAATGACTTTGATCTACAAAAGGACCAAGAGAATCCAGGCAGAGGAAACCAAACCTACATTCAAAAGCTTTTAGCCCTGCCAGGAGTGTAGCATGGCCAGAATTTATCATTTTTCAGAATCTAGAATGGAAATTCCTGTAAAAAAATCTGAATTTTTTTTTCTCCCCTATGAAAATTTGTTATATTGCACATTGCCTTCAAAGTGTTTAATGGAAAAAAAATTTAAAATGTTGTAGGCTATTTATATTGGGTAGCCAGGGCTTTGAAAATGCTACTGATACTGAACTAATGCAGTTAGTTGCTTGACTGAAAGAGGCACAACCCTCATCGTGCTAATTACAAGTCAGATGGAGCCAATCGAACAATACTGAATTATTAAGGTCTTACTGTACATTCTCAGGCTGTTAATATCTATTAGCTTACAGCTGCATTATGCTGAGTGCTCATTTCAGCAGGAGATTAGAAAGTACATTTATAATGCTGGCTACCCTTTGGGTGGATCATGGTATTTACATACCATATGTCAGCATGAGATTACAGAATGATTTATGCTTTTTGCCCAGACCTTCCAGTAAAATGCAAATGGCTCCAGTAAACTACAAAGCTGAAACACCATTCCAACTTGACTCTGACAACTCAGGAAAAGACCACCAGTGACTTGTACAATCACACAATTCAAAGCAACAATTGACTTGCCCTTTCTCAACACAACTAAGTGATCTACGCTGGTTTTCCTGTTGAGAGGGACACAGAAGATGAACTAGGAAAGGAGGTGTGCTTCACTATTAACAAGCTAGTCCTAAGCTGCATGCAAGGAAAAAAAGTGAATAGTCATCTCATTTTGTGGAAAAAAGAGCTGCCCCCAAAGCCATGCCAACTACCAACACTCAGGTACCCCAGTTCCTTCTGTAATAACCAGACAGCCAACCAGTGAACAAGACAAGAAAAACCAGCTGTACTTGTGCAATTGTTATCTAAAAATAGTTACTCAAAATACACTATTAATAATTTCAGCAGCATGCATCAAAAGAGCTGAAGAGTATGTATCTGGATGCATGCAAAA
>JAHLSL010000010.1:22360109-22398260 GCA_025920805.1 Petroica traversi
AAGCTGAATGGAAGATACTTGAGCCTGTATCTATTGCAAGGTATTTTAAAGATGACATATCCAATCAGTTGTTACACTCAGACCAACAAAAATGTTATGTAAATGTAAAAATTTTATGTTAAATGTAAAATTTTAAGTCAATAACGCATCAGCTGTGTGTACACAGTCATGCACAGCATTCTATACCTTAACTTCAGCGTGTAAAGCTGTCAAACACCAAAAGCAAGACTGTTTGATTAATGTAATTTTGTTAAGTTTCACTGTTTCAGAGACTATGAATAGTATGGGCAGGAGAAAAAAAAAAACTCACCTGGATTGCATTGTCTCTTTCATTCCCAGGTATTTTACCCTTTACTTTTTCTAAACTAGTCACACCTTTGATTATGTTTCAGTTAGAGAGCTGGCAGTGACAGCAAGAGGAAAACTATCATCTTTTATTAGAAAGTAGATTTCCAGGATGATGGTAGATGAAAGCAGCTGTTGTGCATGACATCAGCATCACGTCTGCCCCTTTAGCTGAAGGTTTTGTCCATTAGCTGCATGTCAAAACCCAATTACATGTGGAACACAAATGGAAAGGCTAAGCAGCAGAAGTATCCCTCACTTTCCCTTATTTAGTTATTAAAGGAGGCTCACTAATCTGTAGGGACATAAGGGCTATTAAACACTGCAGTACAGCACAAGCCTGGGAGATTCAGCCTTGTAAATATTTCAGTGGCAGCAAGAACAGAGTGAGATCAAAATACCTTGTCTGTCATCAGCCTTGTCTGGTCTAACAGGTATCTGTGCCTCATGAAAACATCCCATTAGCAGGAGGGGACACTTGGAGGAGGATCAATTCCAACTACTATCCTATGCTGCCATCCTCTCCCCTTACATGGCAGCAACTGAAGAGCTTTCAGAGTGAGCGAGCACGCAGGAAGGGCCCAAGAAATAGATATTTTTCGAAGTATGAAAGTTTTCCTTTTTACCACAGCTTACTGCTAGCCTGAGACAGACAACAGAAAGCCTTTTGCCAATGAGTGGGGCAATGCCTTTGAGAATTGGTTCCATTCCTTTCTTGACTAATGAAGTAGGGGGGAGGCAGCACATAAGATTTCATCTAGAACTAAAACACTACAAAAACTACAAATGTCTTCAAAGCCATTTACCTTGGCCCCTGCTGGATGCACATCTGGAGGTAAAGTATTAGGCTGTTGTTCTCTTCTTCCTTCTTGGTTCCACAGTTAAACATGAAGCTTGAAACAAATCTCTCTAATTTCCATTTGTTCCCACACCATTCAGATTGGTGATAACATCCCAGCCTATTTCCCCATCTGTACATGTGAAATTAGGGGGAGAAAAAGAAGCACTGGAGAAATCTGGTAGGATATAACCGTTCTTTGATACAAGAAAAATGTTCACCAGTCCAAGAATTCACTCCAGGAAAACTTAGGCAAAGCTAACATGCAGGGAAAACATAAAACACTTTACAGATGCCAGGCTTAACCACCTAATATTGAAAAATTCTTTGTTCCAGGTCATGGGAGTAAATACACACCAAAAGATCCTAGACCATGTATATCCAGGATCAGTACTGGTAGGAAAATGTTTTCAATTGTCCAGGTCTGCCCTTGAATGGAAGAATAAAAGAAAAATCTCAGCTGAAATTTAAAAGACAGCAAAAGAATATAAATCACAACTGCATCCAAGGTAATTCTGTTTTGTTTCTTTCAAAATACTGCACAAATACTTTGTATCATTTTAGGCTGCTGTATTGCTCAGAAGCACTGCTGCATCTGGGAATATGAATTCCTCCACTGAAAAACAATGGTAGTTTGTACAGTAGAGTTACAACAGTGGGAAAACTGAAACCTTGAACTTGAAGGTCTCTGCTTGGCAGAAGTGAAACACAGCTCCATTTTTCATTTATTCACTGACTGTAGAAGGAAACATGCCCTCATTTATTTATTTATTTACTAACTTCTTGAGCCAGCTAGGCCCACAGTCTTTGGCTGGTAGTTTCCCTGACAGCACAAATCGCCTTGGTGCCTCCTACAGCTACAGGGGAACAAGAATACTTAAAAACTATTACCTGCTGTTCACATTAGAACATCCATTCCCTCTACAGCCTAGAAAAAAGTAAGTTTTTTTCCTTCTAAATAAACACTGGAATTTTTGTTTCTATAATTTAAGTTACAGACCCCCTTCTCTCCACCCAGGAATTAGGAGGGGATTTTCAGTTCACAACATCCTTTAGCTAGGGAGGGATGGCACAGTTCTCTCCTGGACTGCAAGGCTGTCAGCAAAACTAGACCTTCATCTTTCCCCAGGGAAAAAAAAAAAAAAAAGACATTGCTTGCTTTTTAAAGCTGATGAGAATGATCTTTACATGCAATGCTGATACAAAAGTTTCTCACTGTATTCGCCGATTTTTCAGTGTTCTGTGATATCCACCTCTTTTTTCATATTATGCAAGCAAAATACAGACCCCACAAACTGCTCTGTCACGTGCAAGAAATGCAATAGAAAATGCTCCTTAAAAATCAGCAGGTTTATCCTTTAACCCTCCTGTATCTCTTTCTAGGATAAGCCATTTTATTTTGTGCCAATTTAGAATATAAAAATTCTGCTAACCACCTCAGCAGCAGCATAGTTAACAAATTATTCCATTTTAGGCAACACGTGGTTACTCAAGACAAACAAAAAGGCCTCATATCTTTTATTTTGCATTAGAAGTTTCTTATATTCATCCATATATTCTTTTATGCAGCCAAAATCTACTAAACTAAATCTAAAACTATTGCCCCACCCTGATACAAACTTGGGTTTAGGAAACAAAGTAAGTTTTATTTGAAGTGAAAAGGAAGCACATGAATATCATAGCACAGTGTGTAAAAACAGAATCATTCTCAGCAATCTGGAAAGGGGAAATGTAATTACTGAGTTGTTACAAAAAGAAATCAGATTCTTTGGAATAGATAATAATGCTTATAAACTTAAATAGATCTAGAACATTTCCACATTTCCCAACAATAATCCAAAATATGTAAGATGTCTTGAGGTGAACACTTGTTTTTTACCCTACACCCAAAGCAAATACTTGGAATACTTTAAATGTTATTTCTAAAGCATCTTCAACTTATAAATACAGCAGTGTCTGCACTTTGGCAATCCTCCAGAGAAAGATCTGCAATTGACTCTGAAGAAAGGAATTTAAAAGGGCATCAAAATGTTAGACTTCTCACAAAATATAAATATAACCCCATTTAATTAGGGAAACACTTAAGTATACACGCATTGGAAGCAGAGAAGCACAGAGTTTTTAAAATGTCAGGAAAAGAAAGAGTAGCATTATAAAACATTTAACTCAAAATCAGAACAGTTCTTTAATAATTGCAAATGAACTTTTTACAATATCAGTTTTCTAACTTTCTGGGCACACTTCCTGGTAAACACTTGAGTATCCTCTGTGAGTTACAAAGAGTAAGTTTCCTGTGTTATACAGCTAAAAAAACCTGGACATTCATAACAACTTGGCATCACATCTTCTTTTAAAAAAGAGATCACACAATAATTTAGACAGCATTTATAGCATTATAAAATCAGACGCCCCCTCTTTAATCACTCACAAGAGCAGTCATTAAGAATACAACAGCTTTAGGAATACAAATAATGAGGATGTAAAACTATTTGTGCAAAACTGCATTATTTTTACTGTCTAAAATTTCAGGGAAGTAACACCGCCAAAAGCAGAGAGAGGATAACAAAGACAAACAGTCATGAAAGCAATGCTACCTTAGATTTTCAAACAGGAATTATATTATGAAGTAAATATCATGTAAAGAAAAAAAAATCTGATGGCACCTTGAACAGCAATGACAAGTGTCCTGGTAATTGCAGTTGAACAGGAATTGATAGAGGTTCATGTTAGAGTCTCTTTCAGGAGTAGCAATTGATTTGGGGGTATCAACTCTAGCATTTCTTCCCATGCAAAAATCTATCTTTCCAATATCTTTGCTTTGCGGGCTACTAATGCATTTAAGAATGAGCAGTCTTTTGAGGAGTGTGCTTTCTTCCATGCATCTGAAATCTTTAAAACAGCTGGATCATTGATTCCCTGGATTTCCCTACTCCAATCCATTTAACTGCAGGAGAGAAAAGCAAACATTGTAGTAATACAAAGCAAGAGTGGATTGTATCTTAAGATACAAACTCATCTTCTTAAGCACCACATGTTGAAGAAAAACATAGCATATACTATAAATAATATATGAAACTTAATATTCATATATTAAGAAATTATATACACAGATAACTTCAAAAAGGAGGTATTCTTGAAACCACCACAATAAATTAATCACTTTTACAGATCATGAGATAAGAAAGATAGAAACTATCAGAAAAATAAAAATTTGCATCATCTCCTAACTCCCAGCTTTGGATGGCACCACAGTATCATCTTTATTAGGGAGCACAAAGAAATGTATCAGTTCAGGGCCTCTTACTCTTCCATATAATTCATCACATAAATTAATAACCCATAGTCCCACTGACTTTATAATAGCAGCAAAACTCTAATTATAACCTATAATCTAAAAGGCACTTGAGCAAGTTATAAAAAAAATCTTAATTGAACAAGAACTAAAGTATAAGTCAAAGAAGAAATTAATATTAAAACTTCTGAAAACTTTTGAGTTCATCAACTAAATAAAAAGTAGTAATACTACAATCACCAGTGGCACTAGGTACATCACAATAAGCACAGTTACAAAGTAGTTTTCAATAATAGAAAATACCAAACAGCTTTCATCGAGCAAGAATAACCCAGACAACAAGAAAATCTGCTCTACTTACCAGGAACACCCAACTCCATTTCTATAAAACGAACGTAGTTTTGTGCATTTACAGGCAGATCATCAAACGTCCTGGCATTTGATATATCCGTAACCCATCCTGGGAGTGTCTCATACTGAACCTCTACTTTGTTTAAGACTTCGTGGTTGGCTGAGAAGCAAACAGAGAGAAAAATTCTATGTCCATGGATACAGTATATTCTCTCCTATGGAACACTAATGGTAAAGCTCTTACTCTCTCCTCACACACTGAGGTTTGCTCTTAAGGAAATACAAGCACTGAAGCTGCTGAAGTGTTGGGGTTTTTTGTTAATAAAGGCATGGGGGGAAAATCCAGTAACTATCAGGACTCAGACTTTAGGAATTCCAGTGCTCAGTCACATGCATATATTTTGCTGAAACCACAATCTTTTCAGTTCAGAAAACAACTTTTCAGGGAAATAATTCCCCAAAATGTTCTTTTTTTCTGAACAAATACTGAGAACCAGATCCCTCTTCATAAAGGAATTGTGAAAGCAAAATTAAGAACCAGCTTGTAAGTATCAAACAGCTAAAACATAATTTAAAACGGTATAGGAGTGTACTTTTGACTTAACATAGTCATAAGATGTAGTTAAGACTTAACAGACTTCTGATGCCCACAGAACCTTTGCCCCAAAACTCTGCAATGAATTTATCACCCAGTGTGGAGTCCCACAGGAATGTATGAACAGTAACTGTTCCCATTATTTCTCGGAACAGAAGCCAATATTTTGTCTTTCATTTAGTAACTTGCTACAATGTTGTCCTTTAACTATGAATTCTGTGATAATTTCTAGTAATGAAAAACATGCTAGGCATACTGTTCTGGAACTGAATCACTCCTGTAATTATCTGAACATTAAGTCTTGAAATGACACAGAGCAGCAAAACAAAGGGCTTAAGTCTAAAATGATCAAAAGATATTGATAGAAATGGGAAGAGTCAGGCATTCCTTCTTGCCTTCCTGAAAAAGAGAGTGTAGCAATTGGTGTTATGTAGGCTCTGTGTCCCAGATCAAGTCACTCCTGCCAGGACAGCTAGTCAGCCTGGGAAAGGGTTTGAGGTGCAAGAGGCACATACAGGTGCAAATATAAAACCACTAATCCCCTCCAGCAAGTGTGTAGACAACAAACTCAAGCTCAGCATATAGAACAATTTGTCTTGATGCAGGCAACAGCTCAACAGCAGGAGTGCTGTAAGGACAGCCTTAATGAACATCTTGAGAAGGGTTGAAAGAAGACTGCTCTCCTGTCTTTAAAGTCCATAACAGCAAAGAAATGTGTAAAGTTTTGGACCAATATTCATTGAAATAAGCACAGACAGGCAGATTAAGGATGTTGGGTTGTAGGGGCCAAGGATAAGCACTTTATTGTCAGCAGTAACAACTGAGATGTCTGCTGTCCAGGTGATCTGTACAACAGAACAGATACACTTAAAGTGAAAAACCAGAAACTGATCTCCCAGCAGTGCAGATGGCTGCCAGCCTCCCTCTTTCTGAAAAGGGAAAGTGAATGAACACCTCATCTTGGATGACCACAGGCTTTTTTTCTTTGAAGCCTCTCTGATGAGGTTAGAGGGAGACAGCTGAAAGCATCTGGTATTGAACGGTCTAATATTGATTACAACCTTCCATTAGCCTGTATTAGTTCAATTCCTTACTTCCCCCTAAGAGAGAAGAAAAAGAAGGGATGCATTGTTTGATGTTTCCAATGATTCTTTAATTTTGTTCCAGCAGGTGTGGTGAAGATAAGCCACAAACTGAGCTCAGTGTAGTACCAGATCTAGCTACCATCTACATTTCTCTCAGCCTTTCACTGAGGGGATCTATCTTTTAGGGTTTCTAGAATATTCCTTAACAGCTTAACTATGTAACAGACAGAGCAAATATAATGATATCATGATTTGGAGTGTGATGAGATGCTACTTTCAACTCAGAAAAAATAGCTCAGATTTGGGACCTTGGAACATTTTAAGAGAAAGATACTCCAGCAATTTCCAAAAACTGAACATGGAAACAGTCAAACCAAAAGTGTATCCATAACAGTGTCCCAGCTTTTTAATCTACAGCAAATGCCCAGGGGAAAAACACAGGAAAAAAAAAAACCAAGCATGAAAGTAAAGCTTGTCCAAAATAATCTCCCAATTTCCTAAGCATCTGTGTTTTCAAAGTCTCCTGAGCTAGTGATCATGTCTCTCAGTGCTGAAATCAACCGATGTCTGAACTCAGACAGGAGGCATTAGACAACTAGAACACAGCTTTCACATTCTTTTTAAACTGATTGGCTCAAAGCTAGCAGGAAGTTCTGCCTTCCATAAACTCCTGTCACAGGCCAGCGAAAGACTACAGAGCCAATAACACCAACTGAAGTCAGCTGTAAATTTACAAGACATTTTAGGTTCTTGCTTACAAGGCAATTATGACAAGCCCACAGGAATGTAAGCTAAAAAAACTCTGAGCGAGACTCGTATGATTTTCTGCTCCAGGTGGAAAAAGGAACAATATATGAAACATGGCACACTTTTCCTGAGATGGTGGGTACTGTGTGTGCTTCTAATTTAGAGATAGTCATTTCACAAGAAGGGTAAATCACGAACATCTCCAAGAGGGTGGGAGGTAGGAAGGGGAGAGAGAGAGAAAGAAGAAGACTGCTGCTAGTGAAAGCTTCCCAGACCAGTTTTCTTCTAAATTAAATTCAAATGTCAGTGGCACTTTTGAAAAAAAAATTATACAAGCACACAGCATGCAGAAATGCAGCCATCAGATACAGTCTAATGGTCTGCAATACACGAGGTGCTAAGAAAGTTACCTTTTGGTTTTTATGCCAGGGGCAGGGGTAACCTGCAGCATGTGTGCTGAAAATGCTGCCCAATGTTGAGTTGTATAGCTAAGAGAGGTGTGGAACACAGAGGCACTGTGAGAGACATCATCTTCCAGCTTACCAGAAGTTCAGCTAAAACTCCTTCCTCACGCTGTAAGGAAGACAGCATGTCAATAGCTGCTACTAATGTCCTACCAGAATCTTAATTGTTCATACAGTAAAGACAACTACAGGCAGGTGAGCCACGTTGTGCTGCTATGACCTAAGGTCAGCTACCTGTTACCCAGGCATACACAGGGAACAAAGTCTGCCCCCTCAGGAGTTGTATCTGACAAGATTCTGGTCCTGAGACACACAGTGAATGAAAAAAAAGAAAAAAATACTGGTGTCTTAGTACTGTTCAACATGGCCACCTGCTTATGTCATCTTTAAGGATGGACTGCCAGAAAAGGTTTTCCTGGCTTGAGCACAAGGTCAGACAACAGGCTACAGGAAAAGCATTTACTGAGCAGTTCTCAGTTCAAATGTGCAATCTCTATTATGTTTAAAGGCCATTTCAAATAAACACAAATATCCGAAATGTTTTGATATGATTATCAATCAGGTAATATCTGAGTCTTAAAAAGGGAAAAGCATTCCCTGGTTTGGTGGAAGCTGAGTACTAAATTTCCTGAATCTAAGTCATTCAGCATGCATTCCGACTGGAATTGACATTTTTGTTTGAAGATCCTGGACAGCAAAACAGTTACAGAACTCCCACAAACACATGGAGGAAACAAAAGATCTTTTTTTGTAAATTCCTTACGAATTACTCTTAACAGATATGTGCTATTTTCAAGGAATAGTGGCAGACCATCATTTATTCCTTCATACATAATTACATCTTTGTACTACATAAACCCTGCTGTGAGTTGTATCCAGTTACTACAGTTTCTCTCTTCACCCACAAGAAGTTCTCTGATGATGATGACGATGATGATATCACTTGAAAAATGGTAACCTGTTACCAGCCTCTAACCCTGAGGTACCAATTAGAATGAAAACGGGCACTTATATGCACATATAAAAATCAAAAAGCCCAATCTTCAGTACTGTTTTATGTTCTTCCTTTTTTTCTGAGCTGTTTTTATCTCTAATTATGGCAAACTGAACAACATGCATTATCTATAAAAACACTGGCTTGTAATATTTGAATATTTGAACATGCAGGTACACTCTTCAAGTAAATATGACCACTGTCCTCCTCGTGCTAAAATGATGTACATTTGTCATGCATTAGAAAATAGTTTTGCTTTCACCTAAACAAGCAGTTTGTTTCTTGCCCATCTCTTGCCCCTCATTTACACAGGTTTTTGGCTGCTCCATGAATCCTTAAAGGGAAGTGAACTGTTTGAAAAGTAACAGAGGGAAAGAAAAACTTGGCTTTTCAACAGGACCAGTTCTCTCATGGGGCTCACTGCTTAATTAAAGACCTGGCCTGCTAAAAATGGGCATCAATACAGTAGTGGGAACAAGATAACAGAGTTTAGAGTATGAAACAAGCTTCTAATTTAGCCTGAAGGTGATGCCAGCTGTATAAAAAAAAAGGACAAGAAGTAGAACATTAATGCTTTACAAGCTTTATATAGCTCTTTCAATCTTTCTAGTAAACAAAACCCAATATTTGGTACAGGTGTCCTTAGGATGCAGGTACTGGCGTGGTAAAAGATATGTCTGGTGCATCTGGAAGACATTAAAGACTTGATGCTGAAGTAAAATAATGCCCTTGTAAGTTCTAAAATGCATTTAGAAGTACCAGATTACATTTTACCAAAATCTAAAATTTTTCAATAAGAAGTCTTACCAGGAAAATGAGGTATGATTTCACCATCTAGTTTGTATGCAACACCAACTTTGATTTCTGGAAATACATCCAAGATATCCAATTTGGTAAGTGCCAATCTATAAAGAAACATTACTCTGGTTAAACAAGTTCAACAACTCTTGAATCTTTATCACATTGTAAAAACAAACAAAAAAACCAACAAAGAATCAATCAATTAATTTTATTTCTTTAGAAAAATATCTCATATGGCACTAATCTGTTATCTGGCCCAACTTAAAAAAATGCCCCAAACCAAAACCAAACAACCACTGAAACAAAACAATGACAACAACAAACAACTTAAACACAGTTTTGTTGCATCCTTCAATCTAGTACTACATGAAAATGTAAAAAAAAAAATAAAAATCAAAGAACAGATATACTCCAATTTAAGAAATTTGTCATGGTGATAATTGTTATTGTAATTGTAATTGATGAGGATGCTGCCAAGATGCCTAACCATTTAAGGTATAGCCACTTAAGATGACCATTTCATTGCATGATGCCTGTTGGTGTCTGTTCCTGTCCTCTGTCAAAAGATCCTGTCCTACAGTGAAGGCAGAAAAATAATCAAACACTGGCGCTACAAATACCTGGCTGCACTTTATTTCAAACAAAAGCCACAAAGAACAAGGAAAACAGAAATATTTAAATGAAATAGGTATTTACGATATTTGATCTGCTAATCTCAGAGATATACCTAAATTTGCAATATTTACACATACTAATGAAGATACTGACAGGTTCCTATCTATCATATTTTGAAGAAAAATAAAAGAAATCTCCACAAAGAAAGGAAAGAAAAATTTATGTATATGAAAATGTCAAATGTAAAAATATTCAATGATAGGAAAAATGAGGAACAGCTAATTTATCAAAATATCAAAACAATCAGCAGATCAATACTAACAGTACAAATGTTACTAAGTAGTAAATATATAATTTAGAGTAATCTACAGCATTTCATGATTTTCTGTCAAGTTGCCAGCAAAGCTGTGCAAACAACTCACGCAGTAAATCCATTAATCATGTAGACATATCGGAGTGAGACAAGGTCAAGCCAGCCACATCTTCTCTTCCTACCAGTGGTAACACCAAACTCTTTGCCTCTCTGTTGCAGCAATTCTCCAATTTCCTAACAAAGAGTAAGACACATCAGCATGTGGGCTTCTTTTGACTTGCAATACATGATGCAGGTGTTTACTTAACATTTTACAATATATCGTAAATTACCTTAAATGTCCTTCCCCCAGTTTTTCACAATGCTGTCCATTTGGATGAAGACAGCAATACAAAATGTTCATTCTAATTCAAGAGAACAATTTTTAGGCGAACTTCTCAAAATTTGTTCCTGCTCTAACCTTCTATTCCACAAAAGTATCTAAGAAAAGTACAATCAGGTCTGGCAGTCCCATAAGCTCAGTCTAGAATCACAAGATTGAGACATCCAAAGACATTGTCACCTACCTACCTGCACTTAACCATTGCTGACACTGACTTAACAAAAGACAGACAAGACACACCAAGTTATTTCAGCCAGCTGCAGGTCACACCCGAGGCTGCAATACTCACATTATTCTGCTCTGTAGGAAAGGCACCAATTCCAACTCTGGTTGTGTAGGCTTTCACAACCCCATACACTTCCCCCACATTCTGTGGTGGCATTCCCAGACCTGTGCACACACCTCCAACTGTGCAGTTTGATGAAGTCACAAAAGGATATGTACCTATTAAAAAGCAAAACACAACACTGGGCTTAGAAAGTTAGTAAAACACTTGGTTAAAACTTCTTTTTTTTTAATTCTAACCTGGTGAGAAATAGTAGTTGCACTGCACTTACCTAGATTTTACAACACTAAAAACCAAAACACACAATAAATGTATTTTACAGTGAAGAACACATTCAATGAGCAATTAGCTTTGTATGTACCTTGTCTGATCCACCTTCACTGGAAAAAACATCTTAATAAGTAGAAGTCTTATACTTACTTCAACTGGTAAAAATGGACCACACAGCAATTCTGAATGATTGTACATGTAAAACATTGGAGTAAGACACCAGAAAACCATGTCTTGCTTTCTTATATTAAATACAGTCACTAATTAAACAGTGCAAAAATCTGAAGGGAGACTTTTAAGAAAACAGTATTAAAAGGTTAGAGAATATAAGTTTACTATGGTTACTTTTTGGAGGAAAAATAAAACATAAGCTCTACAAACCGGTAATCACATTATAAGGATAAGAAACTGCAATGAAACAGAATTCTGGAAAGAACAAGTTTGCTATCATAATCAAATAAAAATAAGATCACCATTAAAAACGATGACTCCTGGAATATAGTCTAGTAGTACAAGTTTGTCTCTAGTTAAATATTCAGCTGTCATTTAAAATGCAGCCAGGACTGCAAAGAAGAGTTAAACATCTCAAAACCCTTAGGTTTATGCCCTTTTTTTTTATTAATTAGTGGAAAATGAAACTCAGCATGCCAGTCCACAGCTGAATTGTGAAGAAATACTTCAGCCTCACTATAACTGCACATAAACAAGAAACTTCTACCTGTTGTGTCAGGCTTTTCTGTTTGTCTTTTGATATGAAACAGAGATGGGTAACAGAGGAACAACCAAGACAAAATGAACTGAAAGCAATACAGACATCTTTAAAAAGTCAAAAATCCTTCAGAGACTGATCAGTGGGGTTTCACAGATTAGCTTCAGGTGTCTCAAATTGCTCCAGAGAAAAACCCAGGCTTATTGCTGACATATAATAGCAGTTTGTAAGCCATTAATTAGTTTTTAATCTTAGAACAGGGTAGTAAAGCTTTTCTTAGTGCTGACAGGTGGATATAGCTAGTCAACGTCAAAACCAGAGTCAATAAACAGTTCTTACCTTTACCTCCCAGCCTGATACATTTACATTGCTTTATCATTACTCTGTGCTTAAAAACACAGACCTCCACACATCCCCACACCTGCACCATCACTCCCAGACAAGTGCACATGTGAGCTTCACTACAGGAAAGGGGAATGGACTGCAAGCCTGGGGATTTTACCATCCTCACTGCCAACAGACACACATTCCCAAAACTCACTTCAATATTAAGACTTCTATGCAACAATGCCTCGTTCAGAATGCTTAATAATCAAACTGGCAATGACAAACCTTTTGACTAGGGCTTGTCTATTGTTAACACAAGTGTTCCAATTCATTGATGGTATCTCCTATGGAGAGCAGATATTCTCATCTATTTGGGTCTCACAGCAGAGGCAAGAAAAAATGCTAACTAATCCAAACAACTATATATGTGTTATAGACATACCCCATGTGTTTCAGACTGCTTGGACCTTCTATTTACAAGAAATCCAAAATACTCACCATTTACAAAAAAACAACACCCCATACAAATATCTCCATTTTGCATAAAAGATTTCCCTGTGACAAACATATTTAAAGACTTCTTTTTTTGTCTTGTTAAAAAAGGATGTGTCTTGCAACATACAGATTATCATGACAAAGTTTAGTGCTTACTTACAGTGACTAATCTAAGACAATCTTACTCTTAAAGGAGAGGCTTTCAAAGTGAGTATGTCTGAAAATGCCCAATACCAGAAGTCATATTTGCTGAAACCTGAGTGCATATTAATTTCATAACTGTTTCACGGCAGTCCTTACAGGCTTCAATTTCAGGTGTTAGCATCTTCCTAACAGTAAAGATGCAGTTGCAAGGCTAGTGAGACTGAAGAAAAAATGTGACAAAATGCAGGCACCGATCACACAGGTAGCTTATGCTTACACAGAGGTAGCAGATTATCTGTTGTTACAACATAATAACCAAACATAATGATTTCATAAAAAAGAAGCTGCTTCTGCTACTTACAATCTTCTAATTTATTAGCAAACTTACAGTGTTTTAAGAAAAAACTGCATAAATTTGAATACCAAATATATTGGGATAATCTTTTCTTTCTTGCCTCATTAGCAATCCAGATTACCAACACCTTTCCCAACACTGTGAAACAGTGGAAAACTTATATAAAGACTTCTAAAAAAAAGCAAGCTGATTTTTCAGAAGTCATGAAGTATTTTCCAAACATGCTTTGCTTCTCAAAGTTTTCCATTTTTATTCTCAAGCGATTTCCAGAGATGTATAAAATTGTGAGTTATTTCTTATAAAGTTTAGAGACACTAAAGTAATAGCTACACTCTAAGAGGAGCCACTTGATCTTCACTGTCACTTAAATTATTACTCTTGGGAGAGTCTACAGCTTTTTGAAATAAATTAATTAACACACCCACTCACTCACACTTCTATTATTTGCTAGTCATAGAGAGTGCTGTTCCTCCAAAATAAAAACCACTTCTGCCATGAGAGCAGCTAATCACAGGAGAGTTTATAGTTAATGCTCCTTTTTCACAAAGCAAGTGTATAGCAACATGTGTCTCAAAAAGACCATACCTACCAAAATCTATGTCCAGCAGTGCTGCATTTGCACCTTCAACTAAGATCTTCTTTGGTGGTCCATGTAAAGCCTCATACATGAAATAAACACCATCCCTTACCATTGGTTTTACTTTTTCCATGTAGCCCTGAATAACACAAAAGACTATTGTATAGTACAATTTTATTACAATAAAGGCAGCCAGAGTAAAATTGCTATTGTTCCCTCATAACAATGCTCATATTCCTTTCAAAAAGGAAAAGCAAATGAAGAAATGTTAAATATGCCATAATGTGAACAAAGGGAGGAAGAATATGAGACCCAGATTTACACAATAGCTATGTACATTCTTCCTAGGAGGAAAGCAAAAAGAAGGAAGGGTGAGGAGGAAAGAAAAATCCAAACTTCTGGGATGCTTTACAAATATTCAAATATGAGAATTATCACTATGCTGTATTTGGTCTTTCATTTCCAAGTGTTCAAAATGTCTTCCCCAAAACCAGGATGTAGGGAGTTCCACTTCAGGCCAACTGAAGCCAACCAATGCACCCAATTGTGAATTGTACTTTCTAACTGAAAGTAAAGTTATTTACTGGAATTAATATCAAATGCTAAAATGTCACTGAGTAGCTAGATGCAGGAAGCCAATAATGTTGAGATTATCACTTGGCACACAGCCTTTTCCTCCATGAGAACACATGGAAGTTCTCATTTTAACAACTTACTCCATGTGAAATTTAACACTTTGTCTTTCAGAACTGAATCAAGTGCATAAGACAAGTAATTTTCCTCAAGCTACAAATACATGTTGTGTTTCCACTTTAACAAGGAGTTTCAGACATTGTGTAATCCTGAATCGCATTAAGTAAACTATAAAGCATTAGGAAGCAATGAAACTATAACTGATTTCTAGATCTACATATTAATAAAAATACTACAACTCAACATGTGCAACAGGCCTTATTTAAAGTAAAACAGAAGTGCTAAGAACTCCCATATATTCTATTTTAGAACTGTAAAAATTAAAGGTAGAGGAAGGATGATTTCTTTTGCCTGATTTTCTTAAAGAGTTATCATGTAGTTGTGCATGCCCTCCTTGTTCCTCACACACCTCAATGGTTTTAAACAATGTTACATGTGGTTAGGGTTAAAAAAAAAAACTCATACAGGTATGTTTCTACAAAAAGCATGAACAAAAAGCTTGGGTAGAAGGGCAAGGCACCTCACAAGATTTTCAGATAGCAACTTGGATACTGTGCAAATAAAACCTAATACCAGTGAGAAAATTCAATTGTCCCAATCACAGGGAAAACATCAAACCAGAATTCATAATTAACCACAAGACTAGTTTGCTGGCAATCAGGCTTCATTAGCTCCACCAATTTCCATTTATCTATGTTGCTAGACAGTGTTTTGGGTTTTTTAAGGCTTATTACTTAGAAAAACAATTTACTTTAGTTCTTAATTTTTTGAGACAAGGACTAAATATTCTGCTTTACAATGAAACATTCTCTCTCCAACTACTTGCTTTTCTCCTAGACTGTATGTTTGAGGGAGTAGAAGTAAGTCAAGAAGTTGCCCTATACAAGCCCTTTGCTTAAAATTCACAGTGTCTCTCTTGAAAGCAAGTTTGGAAATGTAGAATAAAGCAGGACCAAGAGCCTCCTTAAGGATAGCAGCAAACTCTTCAACATTGATACATACAGTTTCCCATGGTATTTTAAATCCTCACACAAGCACAAGCATCAGTCACCAAGAGATCTGCATATCAATAACTGCACACAGAGATTCTATAATCAACGAGACAGAAACAGACTTACCTTCAGCTTCTCCAATTCCCCTTCAATATCTATCTTTAAGGTAGGATATATTGCTTTGTACTGATTGGCTAACACTTTGAACCTGAAAGGCAAAAATGCTTACTGTTTATTTACTGAGGTTTCTGTTTATTTGTTTTCCTCCTCAACTCCTCACCAACTCTCAACTGTTACTGGTTACATACCTGCAATTACTTTGTAATTTAACTATTTCAAATAATAAATTATTATAATAATTATGATAATGTAATTTAGTAAAATGATATATAATATTTTATTTTAAAATAACTTTTAATTAAGAAAAGTAACAGGAACCAGATGTATTGTTTACACAGGGTACTATCCAGAAACTGAAAACTATGCTTACAACTGTGTACAGTAATTACCTCTCAGAAAAGTCATCAAAATCAGAAACAAGATCACACATTCTGAGTCCACTTCGAGCTGCCTTTGAAGAATATACTGGACCAATTCCTTTTTTGGTAGTTCCCAGACTTTGAAAAGATAATAACAAAGAGTTATTGATAAAGTGTTTTTTCTTTAAAGCTATTCCATCCTTAGTCTAAGATGAAATGCTGTTAATTTTAAGCATTTAAAACAAAAGATCCTTTTAGGATGCAACCCAGTGTCAGAATATATGTTTATACAAGCAAGTATGTTAATCTTCTGTATATTTCTGTTTTTAAACCAATAATTTTTGTACTTTAGTAAACACTTACATATTTCTTTGTATTTCTGAACTTTTACATTTAAGGAACCAAAGGTCAAGAAAACATCCTTCAGTACTATGAAGTGAAACTAAATAAACACCTTCCTAAAACACTGTCCTGAAGACCTAGAGAAAGTCCTCCATAAAGCAACAGCACACAGAGTATGGATTTTAAGTTGTACGTAAGAAATATTTAATTTAATTCTAAATACCTCGGTTGGAGCCAGGAAAACAGAAAACATCCAGAAGTGACAGAGACACCCAAAATGCTCTCTCTGTGTTAAGGATTCAGGAACAGATTTTCCACTGTAGCTGATACTGAAAATCTGAATTCTTTTTCTTACCCTCACCTGGCCCACTCTGCCTGAAAAGCCTTTTCCAGTTTAAGTCTGTGATGATATAATACAAAACTTGCTTACTCTGACTTTACTGTGAGAGAACTACAGCTACTTCAGGCAAAGTCTTCTGACATAGTCATGCTAAATAGCAAACAAAATAGAGCCAAACTGCACTCATCACAGGCAGATCCTCAAGTATCTTCCCCATCATGCTCAATACAATAAGTAACTTTTTAAGGAGAATTGAACAGGTCTCCAGCATTTTCAGAAGTGTGCTACACATTGCTAAGCTTGGTTGTGCACCTGGTTTTAACTGGTTTAGTTCCCCCAGACAGAGAAAGCCTTCTATTCTTCAGTTGGAAATTCTGCATATGCAGAGTATCCCATAGTTCTTCAATCTGCCTTGAGGGTACCCTACCAGAACTCAATTCAAGAGGGATTCCAGGTGAAGTAGGAGGCACAGGCCATATCCAAACTATATGTTATCAAGTATCACTCGATATGTGAGTGGACAGAAATACAGCTCATAGTAAGTACGTAACTCCTCAGCAGTTTGGATTACATTCAAAAATACCTTGGAAAAAACCTGAATTCTTCCAATTAGACTCAATACCAAGTAATCTCAGGGAGTGATATTTACCTCCAGTCAAGAAAACAAAAAAAAGAAAGACATTCTAATGAACCTTGCATCACACAGTATCCTTTAACCAGGCCAGGACATTGTGGCTTAAACAACTGACTCTAGCCTCCACCCCAATTATACTCTCCACAGAGAATCTTTCAAAGGAAAGGTTGGTTTCCATTAATTTTGTTTTGTTAAGACATACCAATTAATTAAAAAGTTGCCAGAAGACTGTACTTACAGAAGCTTAAACAATTGTATAAGCAAAATATTCTGTACTAGATTAGCTTTTCTATAACCTTTCTGCAAGGGAAGCTCCATGAGCCTTACTGGTGTTGGTTTTTGAGCTACATTTGACCAGGTAAAAGCCTTTAGTTAAAAGGAAAAATAAACTTACCATTTAGAACGTTCAAAGTCTTAGGCACAAAAGAATTTTAAAACCAGCTATGCTATGTAGTCAAATCTACAGTAAGAAATGCTAGCAGACTATTTCAATTCCTTGGCCCCAGCAAAAGAGAGAGAGTCTTTTGATTATCCATGATTGCCTGTTCTTAGCCAATCTGTAGTACTACTCCCACTACAGACATTTAGCCTTAAAATTTAGGAGGAAATAGGGTAATTTTAACAAGCTTGAAGACCATATGTTGCAGAATATCAGAAACTCTGAAGAAAGAAGAAATACAACATTTTTGAGACTGACTTTAGGTTTTTTTTGCTTTGAACGTAATTTTTTTCCTGAGCTTTTTCAAAGCAAATTAATTGGGCTTTCCCTAACAATCTTTAAAAATAACCAATAAAGTGGTGCCTTTTCTCCAGGGGCTGACTGGCTGACAGTGTTTTTAACTGCAAATATTGTCATGGAGCAATTTTAGCTTGTGCACCATAAATATTCAAGAATAGCTGATACACACAAAATGGCTCATTAAAATAAGTATATTCTTCCATCTCTATCTATATATTCTGTTTGCTTTTTAAACGCTAAACCAGCAGGTAATGAAGGAGTTGCTACAGCACAGGGAAGTGTGAAAATGACCCCATGTAAAACCAACTGATAAATCATCACTCAATAGCAACCTGTGTGAAGCAAGATACACCCAAATCCAACACTCACTTAAAGGTTATTATCGTGGATGAAACATTTTTCAGATAAGTATGCCTGAATTACTTTTCATCCATTTAATCTCTCTTTTTGGAAGTTCTTCTCAGTTAACTGTTATCTGAGAAGTCTGTAGTGCTACACTACATGTAGATAGGTCACCATTAATTCTGCCAGCTTTTCCCCCATTCCCAAGTGAGCTACTTGGAAAGCACAAGTTAAAAACAGCAAGATGGTTTCTAAAAGTTTTAAAAGCTTCAGAAAGTCAATAGCATTCTGTAGAACACAATGTGAACATCTACGTGCACTCTGACTTTCAGTTATTCAGAGATGCCAAAATGGTCCTACAATACTCACCAAGATAAATATATATTTTTACAGAAACAAATACCTCCAATAAACAATTAAAACACTACGAAGCAGAAAGTAGCAAATTAACAACTAGAAAACTTTTCATAAGTCAAAATGTAAAGACAGAGGCCTTTAACTAAGCATATAATCTTCCACTGGAGAATAAAGTGTAAGAAATAATCCCTGCATACTCCACACTCAAGAGTTACACGGATAATTTTTTTAACCCATTGACAAAGCAAAACAGAGATTCAATGTATGAAGTCCTGTTTGTACTCAGTCATCCCACATTTGAAAAAATAAAAAGTACCTACTTCTTTCCTGCTTGTTCTTGCCTCTGTTGTTCTTGGATACCATCGGCAGCTTGGTGGAAGTCAAACACTAAGAAAATAAAGTAACTTATGTTGAAAATTTGTGTGAAACTAATTATAATATCAGTAACGATTTCTTAAACCAATTCTAGGCCTGTTTACCAATGTAGAAAATAAATATACACACTGAAGAAAGGCAAATAAAATTACAGGAGTTTTTTTCTTCTCTTTTACATTTTTTCCCCAGGGAATAGTTCTAAGGTTTTTCAGAGACTTTTTTTAAAGTGTTTAATTTGTAGAGTATTTGCAGAGTGAGTATACACATCCTACAGAATAACTAAGCCACTTCAGCTTTGTAGTGGCCCCAAGGAATATATGGATAAATGAAGAAAACATGCAGTCAAAAAGAAATCCTGGAAATAGGATATAATAAATTCATACTGCTAAAATTTAGGTGGGACCTGAAAGTTAACATTCTCACTCATTTCTATGGATTTCTTAAACAATTTTATTTTTATGTTTTAGGAAACATCAATTAAAACACATTTGGAAATACAAAAGCTCCCATTAATGTCTGTTATGTAAACGGAAGTCAACTTCATAAGCCCTGATTATGTTTTCACATTACATTGCTATTAATGACAAAGATTATGTGAAGTATCCCTTGTATTAATACTTTGTCTACCATAAAAGAACAAAAAAAAGCAAAACACGAAACAGAACAACAACAATACTCAAAACAAACACCCCCCAAAATTTTACTCATGTCAAAGACAAAGACTGGTGGGCTGGAGCACAGCTTATAGGGTAACAGAATTAACTTAACTGGTTTTCTCAAGTAGTATTTCCTGAAAGTTAAAAACTATCTACACACTGCACAGGAAAGACTGATTTAGTAAGCACACAAATCTCTCTAGAACAGGAGTGGTTTTCCTGTTTTGACTTATTGATTTGGTTTTGTGTTTATTTCCACGCATTCCTATATTTCAAAGAATTACATTATGCTCAGCAACTTGAACCTACTTTTGGTTGATCTTTTGCTAAAGACTAATCATTCACAGATCAATACCCATTTTAGAGAAGACACTTTTATCACGGCAACAAATTTTCAAATTGTCATCAAAACTTTCTAAATAGAGGCATTATGAAAGCTCATTTCTGTGAAAAGGTTGAATGATTACAAGTGACAGTCAGCAACTGAGCCTTTTCACTCACAACCTGTTTAATTATGAAAAATTCACAGCATTGCCACTGCGATATAATCACCACAGAACAGTTTTTCCAAATAATTCACCTACAGTGATTCTACTACCAGAAAAGATACTGGTAACTTAGAAACAATTACTCAACTATTTCAAACTCATTAATTATTCCAAAGAAAAAACAAACCAAAGCAAAACTGTTTTTCCCCCCATGTTACAAGCTTTTATCTTACAAAGTCCTAAACAGTTTGCATCTTCAGAAAATGACTACCAGAGGCAGCACTAATGTTATAATATCTAAAGGATGAATTTATGCAATAAAGATGTGGTAGGAGTGGTACAGGAAGAGTTTCTAAAACTCTGTGTTGGTGGATTGGACTCAACACTCTTTTACTTCAGGCTTTGAACTGCAGTGCTGTCTCAAGCTCAGGCTGGATTCAGCACTTCAGTGATGAGTCCCTTGCAAGAAGGGCAGACATTCTCTTCATTCCTACAGAGACCTTCCCACAAATCTCCTTTAGGAAGCATGTGGCAATTTCCTTGGTAGGGAGACCATGAGTTTCAAGTCACACCCAGTCACCTGATTTCCCAGCAGAAACTTTACTGTGAGCAGCACCACTTCTACACCAAAAGGGGAAATAAATAATTAGTCAATGAATATTTCTGACTGCTCTGTGCTTCTAATCTGACTTAGAAAGTAAACCTGCTTTCCTGCTTAGGTGATGCTTCTGGAATAAGATAAAAAATGTCACTAGAATATAAACCTAAGAGAGTTCTGAGCGAACTATTTTTTTCTAGGACCTAAAATAAACCAAAGCAGCCCAGGGATACTTAATCCAAAGGAAAGTACCTACGTAACGAGATGGCTAAAAATTATCATGCTTTTACTGCAACAGAAAGTCCATAAAAAGCAAAAGTTAACAAAAAAACAAAACAAAAGAAACACAAAAACAACAACAAAAAACAAACAAAAAACCCTCAAATCAACAGAAAAACCACGAACAGGAACTTACCAATATGAGCCCTGTCAGAAATTATTAGTCTCTTTTCCCAGCCTTCCAGTCCTTTAAAAGCAAAATGAAATAGTTTAAATTATGTTTTGTATAGCATTTTTTTCTTCTGATGTATAAAGTATAAATACTTCTTATGCTTAGTCTTCAGTCAATCTATTTTAAGACTGAGCAATCACATTGCAGAGTTTAAAAAAAGAGTAATTTCAGTAATTAAAGCTTGGCATCAACCTATAAAGCTGAGAAAATCAGGCTTTTTCTGAAGAAGAATTCAAGCTGCTAGCTCCTCAATTTTAGCAAACAATTAGTAGCACTTTTGGTTCTGAATAATCTAGACTATTGATTTTTCCCCACTTATAGAAGACTGCTGCCAAGCATGGCTATAGATGAACACAAAGTATCAAATAACAGTTCTGAATCAAGCAGTGATTGCCACAGCACCCGTTTACATTAACATGGTCATCAAAGTGTACACCAATATTTTAAGAGGTAAAATGACTTTGAACAGGTTAACACACTTTAAAAAAGCCCTTTCACTTCTTAAATTCACTTTTTTAAGCAAAGAAAAACGCCTGCAGACAATTCTGATTTAGATTATATTCTGAAACTGTACAGAGATTCCTTTTATCTGCCTTCCCATGAGGGCTCTGGCACTTCTAGCAAGACTCCTGTCAGAAAGCAACAGCTAAAGGGAGTTGTGGAAAAATTCATGGTATGTAACCTCTAAAGTGGCATCCTCCATCTAAATCATTTGAAGAGTGTCCCACAAACTATTTTAAAAGTAGTATCTTTAAATTCTCACCTTTTCCTTTCTTTAAGTTTTTTTCAGCTTCTTCAAAGAGTCCTGGCAAATGAATTACAACACCATTTCCTGAAGAAAATCATGATACAAAATTTAATTAATTATGTTGAGCATGGGAAAAATATTTCAAACAGTTCAGAGACATTTCATATTTTGTGTACAGAGTATTTTATTGAAGTTTTTTAACTTAATGCAATTTTGTTTTTTAGGAATTTGTCTGAGACAGATCTCCTCCTAAAGTATGCATTTCTACCTACACGCATTGAATCCTCCTAATAAATGCAATTTAGATGAGTACAAACAGTAACAGAACCGCAGAACAGTCTGAAATTCAACTTCCTCTTCCTCATATCTAAAACTAACTAACTTCCCTCTTTGTACTTCATTTTAATAACCCTATTGTTTTCTAAAAGCTTGGCACATTTCTATCACCACTATAAACACTAGCATCCTTGCAGGCACTTTTTTTGCTGTAAACAGACACAGAATATTCTGTACATAGAAGTGGGACTGTTAAGAGACTAGCAAAAACAGCAGAGGAAAAAGCCCTATCAAAAGCAAGCTCGCCTTCCTACAGCTGTCACATTGCTCAGAAAATGACTCCTAGTTCATACAATTAACCAGCATCACTGAGGGCCTAGGAAGGAGCATTCTCACAGCAAAACTGAACCATCTTAAGGCCGTACCAAATTCAGTGGATTCAAAGCTACCAGCAGAACACCTAGCTGAAGGAGGGATTTGCCCATCTGGGCATCCTTTTTTTACTGTTTTCAAGCAATGATCTTAAGAAACAGTACAGTAACATCAAAAGAGAATAGAAGCAGCATCATCTGCTTCAGCCTTCAAAACTAGGAACAGTTAACATCCCCAACTTCCCATCATCAACAGGAATTTATTTCCATGCCCACTGGCTCCATTTCTGTAGCAGTATTGGACAGGACAAGCTGATCCATAACTATTCCATTATCGAGTCACAATGCAACAGCTGAAAAGAGGCAATTAGCCACCAAATCCCATCAAGTACAGATTTACTGCTGACAGAGCGTACAGTCACTATGAGCTGGACTGTTTATGAATCACGTAACTTGCAACAGAGGCTCTTCAGCTGCTCTCTAGCAAACTGTCAGTGACCACTTGCTCTTGGCACATACACCAAGCTGAAAGGCAAGACTGCAGGCTCAATGCAATGAGATGCAAGAAGTGACAGGAAGAGCATGGCAATGGAATCGTGACTTGGAGAATACACTGTGTAAGGGACAGGAGCTCTGGGTGTCAAAGGAGCAACATGGAAGGGTTGCTAAGTCACAGCCTTTAGTGACCCAGAGACCCACATGCTTGGTGAAACAGCACTCAAGCACAGACAGTTATAATGGTGTGCACATATGTTTTATGTTTACCTTCATTTTTAGAAGGAAATTCTATGTGCTACACCACATTATTAAGTAGGTTGGTCATACAAGCAACCTAAAGAAAAAAACCCCAGTCACGCGGGATTGGAAACAGGATTCCGAGAAGGCAGACAGGTAAGGGGTATGTAGTTTTTTAGGAATAACAGGCTAGATAGCCTAAATCCCTTTTCACAAAGTAAACAGATCATAGATCCTGACATCACCTAGTACTGCCACTGCCCTAAACCCTCCACTGCACTCTCCTGAGAGGACTTGTCAGTAAGAACTCTATAGAGTGTGGAAGTCTTTTGGAGTAAGCATTCATTTCACAACCCAATGGAAAAGATCTATGGTTCAAAAAGCACTGGTAAGTACTTAACAGGGCTGAAGATTAAGAGAGAGAGGGGTATTCTGAGAATAAAAGAAATAAATCAAGAGGGAATAGGAGACTGAAGATACACTGGGCAGCTAGCTTTTTATATTGGTAGGACAAGTAAGAACATAGGTGAACTATCCAAGACAAAAGAAATTTCTGTAATCCAAACTTCACAAATGAGTAAGGGCACTATTAGGAAGACAATAAACAGTTCAGGCCTATGAAAAATTGAAGAAAAAGAATCCTGATCCTGTATGTCCTCAGATCCATTTTGTTATTTTAATGTGTCAGAAGTCTGTGACTACATTACTGTCTGTTTTCCAGAGATGTCCCACTTACCAATGAATGCAGTGACTTTTGGATTGATGATCCCACTTGGCAGAAGATGAAAGTCATACTCCACAGCATCCACAACAACGGTATGCCCTGCATTATTGCCTCCCTGAGTGGAGGGGGAGGGAGAAAAAAGTGTTAATAGTTTTTGACACTAAATACAAATGAACACACAGTATAGAGATTGAATAAATTGGTTCCACAGTTTTAATTTTTGTTACTGTCAAAAGAGCACTCAGAGACTTCCCAGGAAATCAGCCAAACTTGTTCTATCAAACTGGACAATTTCAACATCAGCATTATCTGCCATATAGACTTTGGACAGTGTTTTGGTTTGTCAAAGGTACAAAATCATGGAATGAAATTAAAATGTTTCTAAAATTATCAGACAGAAACATAAATATTCTAGAGCATGCGAACATTTCTAAAAGCCATCATCAATTTTATTAGTTTTCTATTACAGTTATGGAAAGTAGAGTATTAAGAATGGAATTGCAACCTTAGTAAAGTAAAGAAAAAACCAATACAAATCATCAGTTAAACTGAGAGTATAAAACTATCAAGTTACTGGGATGGGTAAGTTTTGTCATCTGGCAACATTCAGGTTCTAGGTTCAGACTTTTGAGTGTTTTTCTATGAAGAGTAACCAGCAGAACTACCTGGTTCATTCTATACCTCCTTCCTGATGAGAGAAGTTATGTAACAGTTCAAGTCACTTATATCTGAAATATGCTGTTTAAGGAGTGAATCTAAAGACAATTAAAACAACTGAGGTTTCATAACTTACCAGAAACCATTTACATCAAACTAACGCTTCAAACGTTTCTAGATCTTTTCATTACAACAAAGAGAGCATTAAGAGATTTGTTAAACTGTGAAATCCACCTAAAATACTAAAAGCAGCTTGTGACCAAGTCTTAAAGACGGTCAAGAACGGCTTATGAAACTAAAAAGATTACAAAACAGTTACCAAATATCCCCAGTTCTTGTTTGCTGTACTTTTGAAAATAAGCTTATACTCTCTTGTGACCCAGTCATTTGTGCAAGACAAGGTTACACGCAAAATGGTTCTGTTTGTCATAACCACAGGAACATCCTTTACAGGCACCTCGCACCAGAAATTAAACAAACTGCTTCACAGAAAGAAAACTTTAAAGAAACACTTCCAAGCTGAGCCACTTTCAAGCACATGACAAAATGAAGAAAGGCATTACATGAAAAGAAGAAAAAAAACACTGTAAGAATTATTAATCCATGGAATCATAAATTTGAATTATTTTGAATATTGTATCATGGACTTTTCTAAGCAATGGACTCAACAACTACTCACTACTTCCAGAACATTTACAAAGCATGATCCCAATACATAAAGCTGTACCGGACAATAGAAATAAACTTTAGTTGTAGATATCAAAGACTTGTGCCAGTACACAGACACATGGTACATGTACAAGCCACAGGTACAAGCCTTATCTCACTGAAGTCAGCAAGGAAAATTTTGTAATTTCAGGACTTGAAACCATTTTACTTCCTCTGAAAAGAGAGAGAACTTACAAACCCTCACACAACAAAGAAAATGTCTGAGTTTAATAAAAGCTTAAATTTTTTAATAACATACTGCAAAATTTTTCCATGCAGTAAACATTACCTTGAAGTAGCTGTAAAGAGTTTTGAATGTAGATTTTCACTGCAAGTGATCTGAATCAACCAGACAATGATAAATTTTCAATTCACAACACATGAAACATATTGAATGAAGACATAAAGCAGGCTTTTCAAATTTATTCTTTTAATAAAATAATAAATGCTCAGGAATAAATTTCCTGTTTTGTTTGCATTCTTTCCACTCAACAGCTTGAAGAAATATTATTCAGCAGTCTACCTCTCCACAGTTGTGTGTTTGATTTAAAAGGATGTTAACTAGATACATCAGAAGATAGATAATTTACAATTATTTTTGAAATGCAACGCTGATACTCCTAAGCTACTGCAAGTTACTTCAAAAGTAGACAATCTTTTAAGAACTATTAAGTTATATACTTATATAAAATGCACTAGATTTTTTTAATAATAAAAGACATGAGTCTTCTACTCAGTGTTTGAGAAGCAAAGCAAAACCTTGCTTGGCAAAGAAGAACAGTTATGCACTAAAGTATAATTTATAGCCAAGTACTTGTGCTTAAAGTGGTAGATACCTTCTTCCACATCAGATTTCTTCAAATTATTCCTTTTTATTAGATTCATTGCTAATATCAGTCTAGACTAGCTTAACATGAGCACTGAAGTGCATTAAATGAAAGTTCAATAGATAGGTCTAAGTAGAACACTGAAGTTCTGAGGTATTAGTAATTTACAAATGGGAAGACAAGTCCAAAGTCTCCCACTGCAGCATAAATAAACTGGACTGACCCATAAATAACACTAACATTAGTACATGACTACTCATTTGAAATTCTCTACTAGCTGGACAAGTTATTTTCATGTTTTGTTTCTCAATTTATTTTAAAAAAAAAATCCTTTAATGTCATGAAGGTCAAATAAAGAAAATCTGGCCTCTCTAGAAATTAGATCATGATCAACAATAAATTCTTAGTGTCTTAAAGTTTGCCAAGTTACTAGTGCCATTCACACATGGCAACTTAAAGTTCAGCAGTCACATGTGCCTGAACAAGGTGTTCTGCACGCAGCCTCTGACTCTGCAAGTCACAAGAGTGTAACTGGTGACTTCTCGTGGTGTCAAGATGTCATCTTTGCAATGCTGAGTGATGCCAAGTGTGCTGGTTCCACTGAAAAATATCCCACAGCTGACAGAACAAAAATGGCATTTTACCTTTTAAATCTTGAACTGTTCATGCAACAGAGCTCATGCTTCACCTAGAAGCACACTACTGGTGTTTAATTCTGCATGTTCTGCTTTAAGGGATTTTGCTAGAGACCTAAGGAGAAAACGTTTGACAAAAGGCCATCCTAAGCCATATGAATACCTCAAAGTTTCCAAAAGCGTATTTTCAGATTAGACTCAAATCTGAATCTCAGAATTTATTGATTATGATGCCTACAACATGAAAAGATTAAATCCCAAAAGTGCTATTCATGGAAGCCGTCTGGTAGAATATTAAGTCAGTCCCCACACTGCTCTTGATATCACTTGGTCAAAATGAGTCATTTTGAAAAGTATTTTTAATTTCAAACCCCAATGCTCTCTTTTAAGAGAATATTAAAGTAATAGCATGTCATTAACTTGATTTTCAAAATTCTGCTGATTTACAGGTAAGCTCTATCCTAACTGCAAAAATGCAAGCATGTGGTCACACAGTATGAGTTGTAATATATTAAAATAATGGTTTACACTGTATACTTTACAGCGAACTTGCAGTGAAGTGTACACATGTTGTGTGCTCAGACATTGCTCAACTTGGTTTGGTAAACAATTCTAATTACAGAAATCTGAACTCAGAGTTCTAGTGGTGGTGAGGTGAAGGGGAGGGTTGTTTTTATGTTATGGGGCTTGAATTTGTTTTGGGTTGTTTTTTCCCTTCACCAGATACTGAAGTTAATGCAGGCAACTATTGCCTCTGAGTAATAATTTAAGCTTTAAAGTGATGAAGTCACTCCAGGCTCCTGTGCTTTCCACCTGGATTTCTCACTCCTCCTCCCTCATCCAACTAAACCAAATGGGACCAGCTAGGTCATTCAAACTAACACTCCTTTGATTCACATGTTTAGACATTATTAATGGGGAAATAACTGTGGAATTTATTTTCACTATTAGTTATACAAAGCTCATGCTCAAATGATCTTCACTATCTTACATAAAGCTATTCCCAGAGGGAAATTAAGATATTCAAGTGATTTCTTGAGGCTAGCAATACTCCCTCCCTAACTAAAAAAAATCAGTTTACCACATCTTGGTAACCATTTAGGTACCCAAACAACAGGACTTCCCTCCCATATATGTGAAACCTGTGTGCCAACACAGGCAGTGGACCAAAGGAAGCTCTTGCTCAGCGTGGAATACATTACATGCATATAGCAGTGGCTTCTTTTGCCTTTCTCCCTGCACAAGATTGCCTTTGGCTGAGCCAACAAGTGTGCCATGGCAAAGATACTCACTCTGAGGGCAAGGCAACTCTGGATTTAGCTACAAATAGAGCAACAGCACAAAAGGACTGACAGGGGTGAAAGATGGCTTCTTATACATGAGAGGTATGAGACCCCAGTAGCACTCTGAACAAAGAACTTCAGCAGAATGCTTTCTTCCCATTCTGCAGAACAGAAGCAGAGGAAGCCTCTTTCATCACAGAAAAATGAGTATATAGGAATAAAACAAAGGACAGAATACAAAACCAATCCTCCATCTGGCAACAAAACAGCAACCCAAAACGAAGAGCAGTAAGAACCAGCAACAACAAGCAACACTCTGCTCCTGTCAAGGGGCAAACTCAGGCACTGCACCTGAAGTCCCAAGCATACTGCACTTAAATACAGCACCATTTATTTGTACATCTCTATCAAGACACAGCTTTGCAGTCTAAGCATACTTCAAGGTTTCTAAAAATTGGATTTTCAGAGGTCATCAACCTTCTTAGCACTAAAGTAAGTTAAAAGCATTCAGTTTGTTTGTCTTCCTTCCATTATTTTTTCTCCTTGTATCTTTCAACACAGTACTTGGAACAGCTCTCTCTCCACCCCCAAAGGATTTTCAGTGACCAAAGAAACAGTGCTTTCAGCAGCCCGCAGCTTTACCAAATTACAATGTAAAATCCAGCTCAAAAGGGTGCCAGTTGGATTGAAATGAAAACATTTCCTTCCACTTATCAGGAGATAGCATGAAAATCATCATGAATAACAAGCATGAACCTTTGCTGTGTGTCCCAACATGACATGAGCTGCTGGAGCAAGTCCAGAGGAGAGCCATGAAGAAGATGAGGGCTGGAACACCTCTTCTGTGAAAACAGCTTGAGAGAGTTGGAATTGTTCAGCCTGGAGAAGGCTCTGGCGCCGCCTTACTGCAGCCTTCCAGTACCATAGGGAAATACAAGAGACCTGGAGAGGGAGTTTTTACAAGAGCATGTAGTGAGAGGGCAAGGGGAAATGGCTTTACACTGAAAGAGGGTAGGTTGAGATTAGGTATTAGGAAGAAATTCTTTACCGTGACAGTGGTGAGACACAGCAATAGGTTGCCAGAGAAGTGGTGGATGCCCCATCCCTAAAAGTGTCTAAAGCCAGTATGGATGGAGCTCTGAGCAACTCAGCCTACTGAAAGGTGTTCCTGGCCATGGCAGAAAGGGCTGGAACTAAATGATCTTCTAAGTACCTTCCAACTCGAACCAATCTACAATTCTGTGATTTCAATACAAGGATTTAGTCTAAGGACTTTGTTTGATGCTCTGATGGATGAACAACTTAAAATCCTATTAAGAGATAGTAGCTTTTTTTCCCCTTGCATAATCTTAACACTATTAAATTACCCTATTACTTTGAAGTATATCAAGTGTCATAGGGAAAGTAAGATCAGATACATGATCATTACTTAATCTGTAATATTTAAACAAAACCTGTAAAGGATAACTGAACATATAAACTCTTAAAAGGCATTATTCCAGTTTTACTAGTACAGTACGCTTAAATCACTTCCTTGAAAAAGTGTATGATCCCTGGCCACTAGCTGGTAATCTTGAAATATCCGAGTTACTCAACATGTAGAAGAGCTAAATTTGCAGGAGACAGAGAGGTGCCCACCAGTAGACAAATACACTATTTTTTTAAATATTTTAAGTTGCTCAGAGATTTTTTTTTTTAAGTAAACAAAAATATCAAGGTTTCTTTTTCCTTCAGCTTGTTAAAGATCAAGTAGCCCAAAAATCCTTCTCCATGTAAGCACCACACCCAAGAATCTGCATATTCAATTCAGATAGGCTGGTCAGTACTTCAGACAAAACAAGATACCATTCATGTGAACAGAATCAGTGGCACACACACAGAGGGGTCATAAGATAGCAAAGGCAGCTGCAAATACTGCTCATCTGGGAGCTGTTTGATAAACATTCTTTGCAAACACCCTTTTTACAAGAGTGTTGAGCGTCTGAAAATACTAATTTGAATGGGGAAAAAGTCATTATCTGCTAGCTGACATTTTACTAGAAACAAGCTTGAAACATCAATAAATCAAACAAGTGACTCCTGCTAGCCAAAAGCCACTATCAAAGCACTGGAAAGCAACACTTACCACAAACACTACACTTGTGCACCTGACAGAGAAACAACAGTTACCACAACACTGTGCCCTTGTCCAGACAGCATCACTGGAAAAACCATTGAAGACCAATCAATAGCATCAAAGAGGATACATTTTAAAATTACTGATTCAACAGTGCTCCTAATAGGACATCTGTGGTAATTTTAAGGTCAATCATTTCAGCACTTCCCCTGGCTATGCAAAATTGCTTTCTTTCTCTTTTTATAGCTTTTAAATACCGTAACTGCCAGCATTTTGGATAAAGAACAGAACTAGCAACAATATTAATGCAAACATCTTACTGCAGTTTTACAATTATTTTCCTTATAGCTCTGAAGACGGAAAAAAAGTTTAGAAGTGTAACTATTATAGAGTAATACTTCAGACCCAGACTGGCAAACTCTTAAGGATGCATGGAGCAACTCCAAGGATAAGTCTTCTCACTTTGAACCTTCACAAAGCTCTTTAGCTTGCTATATTCTGTCCTCGCACAACAGTTTTCTAGTCACATATAAAGCATGGAGAAGAAGCATTGATAATAATGTTTAACAGGAATTTTTCTTCTGGAATTGCATTGTTGTACTAGTGAAAAGCCCCCAAGGATCATTTATCTATTAACCTGATTCACTGGACAAATAAGAAGCAACCTTTTTATTGGAGTTATGGAAGAGTCTGATAATTTAAGAAAGTTAATTTGACAAAACAGTAATGATCTATGCTGGTCTTCAGAAAGTTGAACTGGTGACTACTAAATCAACATTTTTGCAACAATACCTCAACTCCCAGGATTAAAGAAAGATGCTCTTTTTAAACCAAAATATTATCTTCCTATTGAATAAAAAGATCACAAGAAAGTTTATCAGCTAAGACTTCAAGTTTACAGCCATTACCAAAACTCAGCTAATGGAACTGGGTGTTGCAAGCTCTGGTATATTTTACATGGAATGTCTGTTAACTTAGGAGCTCATGTGAAGCTGAGTAAAACCAACAACTTAGGAAACATGGAATCTCACTTTTCAAAAAGACTCTGAAAATTATACAAAGCCCAACTCTAATTACAGAGACATCCTAAACCAGAACATCTTTCCTCTGGTGAGTTTGATCAGAGAAGTTCCTTGCTCCTGGGTTTGCAGCCAATCTCACTGGTTTGCTTGAAATGCATGCAAAGGATGTCACCACTTGTCTTTCCAGTTTAAGGGATAAGAATTTGCAGTTCTTCCATCTTCCTGGCACATGGGACTCTTTCAGGAAAAATGTACACACTTAGTATATCCATCATTCACTGAAAGACAGTCCTTTTCAATTCTAAATTCATTCTAGCTTGAAACTTTGGGGTTTTCCCTTCCATTTTTTGGCAAAAAAGTGCCAACAATCTAATAGGAAATTATGAATGGACCAATTTAGATATCCAGCAAAATCAAGAAGCAAAGCAGAGTTCTTGTTCATAAACTGGAAGCAAAAATATGATTCCTCAATAAAAGAAGAAAAAAAAAAACAACAGCAAAACATTCCTTGTTCTGGAAAACCTTTGTGTAGAGCACAAAGAGCAAGAATGAATGTATGCCATGTGTGCTAGCCAAATATTACATGTGCATATACGTAAACAGAAGATGCTAGTAAGAAATCATTGCAGAAACACTCAGTGCACATGAAACTAAGACTGAGGAACAACAGCATATCTTTCTCCATTTTAGATCTACCTAAGTTGAAAACAAGTATTTTATTTCCAGAGCATATCTTCATTAGTCAAGGGCAGACTAGATGTTAGCATAAACACCAGATCAGTTAAATCCCTTCTGAACACATCCTGACAGCAATTCAAACCTCTTCACCCACAGCAGTCCTCCCATTGCTGCTAAGACTGGTCTGCATTACAACTTTACTTAGCAGTGGAGGTGCTTAGGGAAAAAAAATTGAGGGAAGCAGACTGAAATTGCAATTAACAACATATTGTGAAATGGCTCTCTAAACTGGTACTAAATACAAGAGTATTCAGAGCAGCTTTGAAACACTGACATGCATTTAAGAGAACCATCTACCCAAAAAGTCTATGATGACAATCACTGCCTTTTCTTATGACATGATCATGCCAAGTTGTCTATCTCAAAAATATGATGCCTCAGGGAAGAGCAAAGAAGTCTTTCAAGTTATTTCCTCTAGAATAAAAATTAGTTGTCTTCTTTAAAAAGATGTTATCTCATGCAACGTTAAGGAAGAAGCGATACACTCCTTTAAACTCTCTCCATCAGATGTGTGTGTGCATAATTTTTTCTACAGTTTACTTTTATTGCTACCACATTCCAGCATTCATTTTTAGCTCAGGGCAACCACTGTTGTTTCTGAGCTAGCTATCCAAGTGACTGCCAAGTTGGGCAAAGAAGCAAGTCGATGTTGCTTTGGCATCATATAGTTGTAAACATTTTCATTTAACTCTTAGATGAAAAGTCAAAAATACACCAAGAAAGCTGGATACTACCATTACTGACAAGAAACATACAAAAGGCTGCTTCTTGCCACAATCAGATTCTGGGAATGCTGAGCACACCTTTAAAAAGCTGAGCAGTCTAATGAGGAGACATATCTAAACCCCATGATGTGTCCCAAGTAGGCATAGCTTTGTACTTACTATGCTATTCACTTCTCATTTCAACACATAAAGTCAAAAATGTATTTTGAACTTAAAACTGCAAACCATCCCCCTTTAAAAAATGCATAAACAATTTAAAAAACCATAAGGTTTTGATATTAATTTTCTCATATATTTTGGGATTAATTTCTCTCTCCCCACTCCATCCCCAGCGAATAAACAGCTAACGAACCCTAGTCTATAACCTGCTGGAACAGCAGCCAGCAGCTAGTCATTTTCTTCATTCACAAATGCATTGACGTTTGCAAGATCCAAACCTAGTTCAAGGAGCCCTCATGTTTCACACTTTATATAGTCTCTTCAAACTTTGGCTAGACTTCAGAAATTTCTGAATGTGTAGTACAAGCACTGTTGCACCAAGAATGTGGTTTGAGGCAGAATGTAACAAAATATGTACTCTATGTTTTACACATTCAGCTGTTTTCTCCTAACAAATAAAACATTAACTTTACTGAAGTCTATTAATCTTAAGAAACTCCATCAATTTCTCTTACTGATAGAATTAGCACTAAAACTACTGTTGAAAGGAGTTAATCGAAAGACTCTTTAGAAAGACCTGACAAACTTTATTCTGCTGCAATGCCTATATATGGTAGGCAGGAAACAGGAGTCATTATTCAAGTCCAGAATAAAGATCAATCTACCCCTAAGAGATAAAAGAGATCAAGTGAGGCAGGCAGATAAGCAGCAAGAAAAACATTCAAAGCACAGGTATGTCAGCACTGCATTGCTTCAATGCACAAAACCCCACCAATGTCTGCTGCAGTCACAACAACATTCAAAGAAGGACACGAAAAACAAAAAGTGACTTCAGGAACACTTACAGAAAACACCTTCCAAATGTGTTAGGTAGTACAGTAGAAATAAAAAAAATGCATTTGAAATCTTAATGAGCTGCTACAGAGTACTGCATCTCAGTCAACAAATACATTAAGTTTCTGTAGTAACAGGTAACAGTAAGATGGAAAGAGCATTAAGAAATCAGTAGATCAAGGTATAATCTGCTATTCAGTGCTTTTAAGGCCTTCTTTGTTAACAGTACAAACTTTACGAGCTGGAAAATCACATTTAAACTGTTTAAAATAATGTAGACATTGTGTGATTGTTTACAGTAATAAGAGATCACCTGCCAGTGATGCTTTTAAGCACAGGACTCACTGATGAGGGAGGCCAAAGACATCATGTCAGTGACTCTTTCCTCACCAGAGCACACCCCTGGCACGCTGCCAACCACTATAAGGTCCAGCAGTGCACCCAGCACTTACAGAAAGATCTGGCAAGGCATCACTTACTGAACGCCTGAGCAGCTAAAAAAAAGCACTGACAGCTACAGCTATTGATTCTAGTATTCCTAATTCTGCATGGCTTGCATAGGCTCTAGACTAAAATATTTTACAAATGAGAATATTCAGAAGAACAGTGGGCTTGGTGAATGGAAGATTTAAACAAAAATCCCATTTGTTTTTTTTAGCCCTATAAAGACTACTGTTATGAAGGTATCAAGCAGCATTGGTGTAAGGACTTCAGTCAGCAGCTGATTGATGGTAATCGTTATCAATCAGTTATCAGCTGATTGATAGTAACTGCTTAACAGCCAAGGATCTGCACACTGGAAACTTCTCTAGATGTTGCACTGCAGTTGCCACATCATCAAGTGATTAGCAGTGGCACTGCTGTACACAATTGCTGTTTTGCCGAAGAGGAAAAGGGAGTATGAAGACTCCATACACTGCAATACCTATGCATTAACAGCAGTTCAGGAGTAGAATCCTGTGATCCCACAGCGGGCAGATCACACTGATGAGATCTGGTAAAAAGCTACAATTCTGTTTTGAACTAGCAACAACATGTACGACAGAACTAAAGAAGCAGGAAAATGGGATTCTTTAGCATGGGGAATATGGCATAAAAAAATAACGTGAAGGCTTGGAAATCTTACTGACTTCTGTGATTGATATTCTCTGAATAAATCAACTACTTCCAATAGTAAGAAAAGGAAGTGACCAAAACCTTGCTGATGAAACGAGTGAAAGAGAACAGAATCACACAGCGCAGATATTAATTTTTTTGCTGCATAGTAGCACAGGTAGATTGGGTGAAGGGGTGCTGTTGTATTAAGAGATACACAGCGTCTTTTGGTACTGTGTTTGTTTTGAAAAAACTTACTATCTAAAATAACTTGCTCGCATTCATTTCCATCACTCCTACTAACAAATGAAACTCTGGTAACTAATTCCCTAATTTGTTTGCATTCTGTAATGGTAGGAAGTCCTTAATCAGAGCAAGAAACATTTTCCTTAAACTTTCTATTATCTGTGGAATTTACAAAACACAACACAAACTTAAATCTGCCAGGTTTGCAGGCGTCAAGGCTAGCTGCTTACCAAGAGGAAATACCAAACAAATCATACAAAAACAAAGTTTTTCTGGCAATTATTCCTGAATCTCAGACCTATTCTTGCTGTGTTGTACTGTCTGAATTATGATTTATGTGATAGCAGGTACACAGACTTTGTTCTTTAATACACTGAAGATACAGGTTCAAGTGCAAAAGTCTAACCAGCGTATTCGTTTTATCAATAGTATCATTTAACTAGAAACCTCCTAGAGGTAAATCAAGAGCAATTCATTTCACAGTGGAAGAACAACTACATACCTTTTCCGTCATGTAGATATGTTTAGATTAATTGAACCCTATGAACTAGCAGTATTTCCACAAAACTATCATAGTCCAGAGGCTACATACATGCAGCCTCTGGACATATATTAATTTTAGCTTAGCTCCTTCAAACAGTTGTTTCTGAAACCATAATAGTAACTCTGATAAATTCTGAAGCTGTCTTCTGAAAAGAAAATACCATTCTCTTCCTCTGAGCACAGGACTTTTCACCCTAAACCCAAGATAAAATACTCTAGAGGGTGCTATTTAGAAGTAGAGTCCTAATGCAACTTATTTCCTGACACACTCTTTCAACTAATTGCACCCAAGTAAGCACCTTGCTCCAAACGCCACAGCTGGCTGATGCCTAGGAGACAAGGAGGCACGGCCACAGATTTCAGAGCACACCTTCTCGCAGTGCCTCTACATCATAAAACCAAGTGATAAGTCACGTCTCACTTCTGGGACAGGACCATTTCCATGCTCTGCATCTGCCCAGATCAAAGGACACTGAGAAGAACCCTCGAGTGTTTCACTGCAAGTTCAACACAAGTTTCCAAGACATCTCAGACCTGCCACATCAACTTTCCTAGGCCTCCAACACTTGTACCAAAAAATTTTCCACAAGAGCATGCTGGAAATATTTGACGTCATGTGCAGGCATTCTAGCAACTCTGTGCCATGATGAGCAGAAAGAACCATCCAGGAACAAGTCAGAGTATAACAGTGAAATAAGAATCAGAAGCTCCAATTACAGAAAGCTGATATTAGCAAGCACCAGACCAAGTGTGTGACTATCTTTCTTCCTGGACTTGTATCACTACAACAAGCACAAGGGTCACACTCTGATTTACCAGCAGTAACAAAAAGTTTACAAATATGCTTGTATACATAGAAAGAATATTCAATAATAATAAATTATGCAAAAATAAGTTAATTTAATTTAATTTTATCAGTGCCACTGAAGGAGAATATTTCTATTTTCTCCTCTCATTCTGAGAAATCATTCTTTGTGCTTACCCTGTCTTGGGCCCCTCTTTTCCCCAGGGTCCTCAGAACCAATAAAATCCGGTTTTATTTACTAGAGCAGTAGAAGAGTTCCAAAATCCAACAAGTAGTAATTTCCTGCCACTCTGATGAGTTAAATCAACTTACAGAAGTGTTCAAGTGCCAGAGCTAGTGCATGGGTGGAGACTCGGGGAGCACAGCCATCAACAGGAAAGGGGAAAAGGAGGAAGAAAAACTCCTTCCCTCATCAGGAGCAACAAGCTGTTAGAAATGGCAGAAGTTCATGGCTTGTGATATGACCATGAAATTCAATACCAGAATTTTTCCCTTTTCTTCATCCTTCACCCAGCTGATTCTAAACAAGGAACAAGCACATTAAGACACGTGCACACAGAAATTCACTGTTTGCCTCTCCCGTATCTCCTTCAAAACTTATTAGCATTAAACATACACTTTCACCTAGGTGCTCAAGTTTCGAGAACAAAGTCGTAAAAGACGAACTGAGTCACTGTTCTATGACCCACAGTCAGGCAGTCATACCACAGCACCACTTCAGATTTTATTATTTAAAAAAACTCCAAAAACCAACAAAACGAAACTCAAAAACATGCTATTTAAGAACGTATTTGTTTACTTCAAAATTTAATTCTCTTAAGTTCAAGGTATTGATTTGTCAGCTTTGCAATTGACTTGTTTTCGAAAACACCAGTTTACGTGCAGTTCTCATTGGATAACAACCCCTCAGCATTTGCAGTCTTTGGGTAATGGTGTGCACTTCCAAAATATGTTAATTTAAGAGCAAATTTAATTTGTGCATTCAACAAAAGCACGCAGATAAGAAGACTTATGAAACCTGCGCATACTACAGGCATTTCATGCTGCTGCATCTCTCAACTTTAAGAAAAAAAACTGTGCGTGGCTTCAGCTCAATGTGTTGTGCTCTACAGAATTACTATACTAGAGATGTTACGAAAAACATCTCCTCAGATCTGTGTTGTTTTAACGTAGGCATTAAGAGTACTGTGCTTGCAGCCTAGACTCGCATTTTTTCCTCTTTGGCTAGAACAAGGCCTCCGCATAGAGAAAAAAAAATATAAAAGCATAAACAGTGGGACCCCACTGACACAACAAGGATCTTGGAGCAAGGGCAGGCGACTCATTTACAGCCAGTTTAGCTGCAGACGGCCGAGCTGAGCGGACTGCTGGGCTCCCCCACGTGCATCCTGCTGCTGGCGGGCGGTTTCGCGCCGCGGCCCGGAGGGCTCCGG